>VZRW01002458.1:2987475-3021849 GCA_013398125.1 Aegotheles bennettii | reverse complement strand
CTCCACATTTTATCCATTTCTAGCAGGATGTTTTGGGTTATGGAATACAAACATCAGCTCCTTCCTGAGACGGATTCTCAGATGGGACAAAAAGTTTCAAACTATAACAGAGGAGTATAATGATATTTCCCTTTCTGAAATGAAGTCCTCTCTCCTGACCTTCTGGCTGCTCAGAATAAGTCCAGCATTGCTATAACACATTCGTTTGCCCTTGGGTGGAAGAAGGTGCCTTCAACAAAACATTTCCACCCAAGGACATGAAATACAAGCAGATTTGGGTTGTAAGTAACAGCCAAACATTATAAACCTTCTTATCTACAACCTTCCTTCTCCTCTGGGCATAAATATCCTTTCTCTAACAGGGTCCTCAAAGCACTAAATCCTGCAGGGCTGCATCAGAATGTCACAGTGATGAGTTACAGCCAAGTGTGTGACACACACCAGGCTGATCTGGCATGAGGCTGTGGAATTGCTCTGCTGCAACCCAGCTGTCCTGAAGTGATATAACACATTATAAAACCAAGACAGGTACTGCAGAAAAGTTACTCTTAGAAAATATGTACAGGACTATTTGTTTGGAACTTCTTTACTTTACCAAAGGGAAAATATGTCAAATCTAGAAGAGAAAAAAGTAGCAATTTCAAAAATTACAGTTTTCTGATTAAAGACAGTTACTGATGATGTCTACTTTTGTGTGGATCTATACTTTCATGTAGGCTTTTTTCTGTCTTAGAGAACCTGGATGAATAAATGGCAGATGTGTGACAATGGAATATAAAATGGACATCTTCATATAGATTACTTTCCTTGGTATCACATAAATCATAGACTTTATGGTGAATGAGTCATCTCCTGCCCAGTCTTCATTAAAAATAATCCTGGATATTATTCTGCTGTCTTGACTAAGAGAGAAGCAGAGTAAGGCTGGAACTGGCCTGACACTCACAGTATGAGGCTTGCCTTTAGTACAAGGCAGGAATCAAATGAACTGACACTTTAGCTGGTAATAGCCTGCTCAGTGATGACTTCTCAGCTATTTGCCAAGGAATTTGGGAAAACAGTCAAAATGTCTCTCAGTCCATACCAGACAGGAAGAGAGAGGAGGTTGGAATGGCTGCTTCCCTGCCCCCAGGGACTCCAGGAAAGAGGAGGTCCCATTCAGGACCATATAGGAGCTGCTTAGTGCCTTATAAGCATACACAGCTGAGCTCTAGACATCCAGTTTAGACAATCTGGTTAAGAAGTTGCAATGAATCAACCACAAAAGTCTGTTCATTCTCAGTTTGAGGAGGGTATAAATTCTGAGCCCACCCACTCCTCTTTTTTTCAGTTTTTGCTAAGTATATAGTGGTGTTTTGAAGTACAAATTCAGGTTCTTCTTCTATCAGGACTGCTTTTCTTTACTTTGGTCAAAAATGAAGCAAACTGAGAGCTAATTATTTCCAGCCTCAAGCACAAAAGTGTTTATTGGAATGTTCTCTATAATCCTATATGAAGTGTTATAAGAGCTCAGTAATAAATTGAGCTTCCAATTAATTAAATACAGCTCTCCATATAGACAGATTACTCCAGAAACTTTCTATTTTTTTCTCCTCCTGCATCAACATCAGTTGTTACAAAGAAGGAAGAAGGTATTCACTGGAGTTTAATACAAAACACCATGATTGCAGAATGTTTCACTCATGGTGAAATTAATTCTTAGCAAATTAATGTTAAAAACTAAATAGAAATATTATTAGCTCCACTGTTAAAATGTAATTTATTTGGGTACAGTTTTTGCACTTGCATATTACTTTTTATTTAAGCATTCTAAAATTGGTAATGTAAAATTGGAACTTCCATCATTTTTAATAGGATTTTTAATAGCATTTCTCTCTAATTGCATTTAAATTACATTTTAGAGAATTAACATTCATTCTTGATCAAGACAATGTGAAATACAACTACAGTTATTTGTGTGTCAGGATGAGATTTTTTTGCAAACAGTAACAGGGTGAAAGGGTTAGGTTCAAATCATCTAGGTTTTTCAGTTAGTTTACTGCAAGTGTTCCGGCATCAAGACAATTGCTCAGAAAAATATCAAAGTGGACACTTTTCTGCTTTACTTGGATAAATACTCTATGCATTTTCAAGGCACAAAAATTAGGCTGCAGGACAGTCCAAAGAAAATTGGCCTAAGTGCATTTGTTCCGCCACAGTGCTAAGGAGTTGCTAAGGAGCAAGCTTACAGCATACCAACTGCTTCATGAAGATGCCCCTTTGGTGTGCTCTGAAGTACACACACTATGAGGAATGTGTGAAAGAGAAGTGAACTCCTTGGGTTTACTCTGGGACACTGGCTGCAGAGTCACAAGTGTGCTATGTGGCCATATCTCAGCTACCCCATATACCAGGAAAGGCACTTTATTGTATTATTTATGTGTGGGCACTAATAGGTAAAAATAGTGGACTAGGGCAGACATTCTTGAATCATCTGTGCCTCAGGTCTCCTTCCTGTTTCTAAGAAACTGCTGGCTATGTACGTATATGTAGTGTAGAAGCTTAATAACATCTACTGAGTTTCTGATGACTAGAGGCTCAAGCACCTTAGGAATGGTGAAATGAAAGAAAAAAATGTTCCTTTGCTACCTAAGAACATATTTGGTACAGAACAATCAAAGACAAAAGGAAAGATAGATGTAGGGGTGGGGGTGAGGGTTAATACATGAGCTATAAGATTCAGGATACTGCCGATGCTGAATGGTGCAACACTTTCTGCTTCTAGCCATACTGAGCCTTAACAGCAACTTGGGGCATGATTTTGGATTTATAAGGTAGGCAAAGTTCAACTCCTCACTGAAAGACATCATGTTGGAAATAAGGAATAAAATTTTTGTGTGAGAAAATCTTCTAGGGACTTACAAATGAGGCAGAGCAAAAAAGTAATGCCTACCACTCAAACTGAAAACATCTCCTGAACAGACTTGATGCTAGTGGAATGGTTGAAGTTCCTCCAGAGCAGAGCCAGATAGCAAAGGTGCCTTTCAGAATAGCACACGTTCCAAGTGCATCAAGGAAGCAACACTGAATGACCAGGGAAACAAATATCCTTTCCTTTTGTCTTGGTGCTACAGGCTTTCCTGGGCCAGTGAAGTACTGACGGAATTGCAGCCTGTGATCTTTGAGCTAGGAAAAGGGAAGAGGCTGGACAGAAAGGCTGACAACATGGCAGGAGAAGTAAACACTCTCTCAGGCTGCTTTGCTCTCCCCAGCAGCCTATGGAGCCGGAGGGCTGCAAGAGGTAGGTACTTCTCATCCTGGCCCGAGGGAAGTGTGATGCTGAACTCATCCAGCATGCTGGATAGAACAGCTAAACCCCATGGTCTGATGCACCAGTATCTGCGTTTTATCTTCAGTTATTTGGGTGTGCATGTGACTTTGAAGCTGAAGTTCCTACATGGAAAGTCATTGTTAAAACATTTTCATCCTGGACCTGTGTCAGTGCCCGTTTTGACATGGAAAGCTACAAAGGCTGAGCAGCTCTGCTTAAAAGCTTCAGTCTGTCTCCCTTCATCTCCATTCCTAGCAAACCCACCTTGAGCTTGAGTCTCAGCAGCTGGTAGATTTTTGTTCTTTTCAAAAAGTGTCAGTTTCTCCACCTGAAAGAGTGTGCATAGTCCTTGTGTTGAAGCTTACCCCTGGTAAGAAATCGCTCTTATTGAAATCTCTCACTAAGGCACCAATTTGTCTCATCAAATGCTCTCTGAGTATTCTTTATGATTTTCTTCCCCTATAATTTATACTTGGAGAACATAATTCAGAACAAAAATTAATAACAGCAGCCCCTGAATATAGTGTGGTCAAATTGATCCAGATTTCTGTTAATGGCCCTTAAATCTGACTTACCATTGCACCTGATTGTGTGTAGTCTCTGCTGCTTGTACAGCTGGGAAATCTAATATTTGTTTAGAGTGGCAGTTGGAAGAACAAATTTCTTGGTCAAATTCACAGAGAACAAAACTTACTAGCAAAACTAAGAACTGGACTTGAAATTTAATCCAGGGTTTTAAGTGTACATTCCTCCTACATTTTGGTATAAGTGACAGCTGTTGGCTGCCTGAACTTCTACCAATGTAAGGCAGCATGGGAAAAATTACTGGATTGTTTTTGAGATGAAAACTGAGTTGTTTGTGGGCATGTTCATATTCTTACTACATTTTCTTTCCATGATTGTGCCAGGTAAAAATAGGAAGGCATAAATATTTATGCAGAGCTTAGGGATGTACAGCCAGAGCATTACACAGGCATTTGTATCTACATAAGTTTGGGACACATTCATCCCATAAGAGGCTGATGCTTGGGAGCCACAAGAGGAGACTTAGCCTCAGCAGTTCTTCTGGTCACCATTATCCAGGTGTTTCTTCAATTCAAAAAACACAGTTTGCAGGAAGCCACAGAAGTTATTAGTCACACACATAAAATATAGAGCCCTTTATTAAAAGTTGTTAGTGGGTAACTACGTTTTGGGGAATCTGTTGGATTTTTTCAATTTTTTTTTTATTTTTTTAATAAAGGGGCAATTGAAATGGATGGTGCTTTTTAGAGTTTATGGCTCAGTTGCAATGCAGTCATATCAGCCAGGCCATAATGTAGAATGACATTTGGGTTAGAGAAGAGTTGGTACTGCAGTAATTGTTCATCCATATAGATTTTGATTGAATAAGTTCCATTTTAGTGTCTGTTTATAGTATTTCAATTTTAAATGTTCTGTCCAGAAGATTGCAAATGCTGATGATATTTAATATGGTATTTAAAGACAAAAGGCACCCATGGTGGGGTGAAGTGATGGGTTAAGAGAATAACACCAGGGTGACACCAATTAGTTAAAGGTTATTAAATAAGAGCTACTTTGTAATGGACATGTGCAGAATAACAAGGATACTTGTTACCTTCTAAATAACTGTGTTCATAGATCATACAGATAGATTATAAGGTCTGATCTATGGCATAAATCAGAGGGTTTTGATGAACTGATTGTTTGAATTACAGCATGTATACTAATAAAAAAAATCCCAACTAAATTCTTACATTGTCCTGAAGCCCTTAAGAAATTCAGGAAAGGCTGACAATAATATGAAATGTGAAAGATATCTCTATTCTTCTGTATCTCACTCTCCCCTTGCCCCCATCCCCACCCCATCTTAGGTATATGGAAGAGACATCATGTCAGAGTCTGCAATTCTCTCACAGGTATCATAGTCAAGCTACCCCAGCTGAGAACTTGTATACTAAGAGTAAGCAAGATTCAGCTGGGAAAGAAACGTCCCCTGTAACATCACAAAGTGATAAAAGCTGTGGGCTTTGGATTTTATTAGCCTTTGAACCTCCTGCCTTTTGTTCTTTTGAGGGAAAGGCTTCATATATTTGTGAACCCACAGGTATGTCCTTTGGACAGTAAAGACTGTAGAAGACTTTCATGCTGCATGAGTTTTGTGTGACTTAAATTCACTACCATGAGAGTCTGGGGAGAGCATGCTAGGGACTAGAGACAAAACTGATAGAAGGCGACCACCTAGATATATTTATATATATAATAACTGTGTAGGGCTCCAAAACTCCAGGGTGGGCAGTAGTTAGGAGTATCTTACAATAGATCATAATTTTTAAAAATCACTTTCACTAAGTCCCCTGTGTAGCCTTACAATTAAAAAGTAGGTTATTATTCTCCCTTCAAAAACCTATCGGGGTAGCAGGAAGCGATATTATTACTAAGTAGACTGCATGGATACAAAAGGGAAAAAAAGACATGTCTCAAAGCTGTTCTTCAGGTCTGAATCAATGTGAACGGAGATTCTGGTGACTTGGCAGACTCGAGTTCTGAAGGTCAGTATACAAACTACTAGGTGATCTTTCTGTTGGAAATCATTTAGATATTTTGTAGACCTGAAAAATGACTGTATCACAACCAAAACCAGCACAAACATAAAATACAGAGCAAATGGGATTGAAAACAACTGGGCATTGAAAGTACATGACAGGCAAAGGTGAGGGTGTCCATGACCCAGATGAAGATGTATGTGCATGGCAATGTGGCCCACAGTATTTCCCTACACGCTTTTTTTCAGTTGCCACGGTTCTATATGTTTCATTGATTAGAATAAAAGGGAAAAAACCCTAGAGTTTGTGATCATGGGTTTTAAAATGTTTCAGACCTGAAATACTTTTATTTGAAGGGGCACACTGTGGCAACACTTTCATTTTTTGATACTTCACCCAGTTATTTGGACATCATCAAATCATTTTATAGTCTCAAAGTATTTTTCAGAGATCCAGCTTGAAACTGCAAGATGATGTTCAGATATTTTTTTCATCTAGCATGTGGCAATTATGATGAATCAGAGTTATTTCTGTGTTCTGTCGATCACCATGGTAACCTGTACTCTCTGTATTTAATAGGAAACAAAAAGTTATTTACTTGACAGGGATGGAGCTCTGGAAAGCACTGGTTTGTGAACGTTGGCAAAATATTTTAATCAGACTATCTGCTTCTCAGGTTGTTATGTGTACCAGTAATTTGATCTTCAGTTGTCATGCAGACTTCACAAGAAGAAAGTGGTTGTAGTCAAAAGGTATTCATTAGGATTACAGCTGTTTTCTACACTTATTGGTTGTTATATAAGGCTAGGCAATGCCCTATTCAGTCCAGATTGTTTATGTATATGTAAAGGTACCTTGCTAGCTAGTGGGCTTGGTTTCATAGAATCATAGGATCATTGAGGTTGGAAGAGACCTTCAAGATCATCCAGTCCAACCCCTACCTACATCACCACTAACCCACATCACCCAGCGCCACATACAGAAGCATCTTGAACACGTCCAGGGACAGTGACTCCACCACCTCCCTGGGCAACCTATTCCAATACCCAATCACCCTGACAGTAAAGAATTTTTTCCTAATGTCCAATCTGAATCTCCCCTGCTACAATTTAAGGCTGTTTCCTTCCATCCTTAAATTTGTTTTCTCAGGAAATTGCCTGAGAAATTTGTTTTCTCAGGAACCAAAGGGATCCCTAAACTGCAAACAAGAGATAGCAATTGCTTACTGTTATTTAATTAAATCTTTGCTGTTTAGTATCAGACCTCTGAAGGTCTATTCTTTTCAAACTATGAGATTGCCCATCAGATTTTAATAGTTCCTTTGGTGGCGCAAATTGATTTATTTTATGAAATTACTTACTTTCACTGTGTTAATTGATCTTTCTGACTGGTTACACTTAACACTGATCAATCTATTGATTTGCCTCATAAAAGTGGCCCCACGAAACACAGAGACAGCACTGGGGCAGTAACTGGTATCTAGTGTGGGGCAGAGGAAGCTGTGGGAAGCTGAAGAGCCCTTTCTGCCCAGCCCCTGGCTCTGTGGGACTCAGACACCAAATCTGCCTTCTTAATGAACTTTTCTTTAAGCAAATTTTAGTCTTAGAGGGCAAGCTGTAGGGAAACCAGCGTGATTACCCATGCAGTTTTTCTTTATGAAGAGAGTTTCTGCACTTTCAGTACCCTGGCGGAAACATCCCATGATATGACATACCCTCAGAAATGTTTATAAAGCAATTCATCAGGAAAAGATGTGGTCATGTTCAAATAATGTAATATTGGATATACTGGATACAATAACAAGATCTTGGATGGTAAATGGCACAAATGCAAAGTGTTAGATCATTAATGCCCACAGTTTATGATTTTACATTTTCATGTTCAAGGTATGCTTGTATCCTATTTCCAAAAAAATAAAAGAATTATTTGTGAGGTAGTAGTGAACAGCTTGTGGAGAACTTATGCATAAATGAGTTGTACATAATTTCTGCATTGAAGAATTTGCATAAATATTTCATTTCCTTCGTAAATGTCATTAGTAGAGAACACTGGTGAGAGATATCACATACAATCCACCTTTTGTTAATTTACATAAGGGCACAGTACACAGGTCACACATACCAAATAGGAGACTTTAGCCCAAGAAAAGAAATGTAATTGTTGAATGGATCTCCTTGCACAAATGCAGGGAAGATTTCAAATAAAGCAAAAAGGCAATATTGATTTCAACATAGCCACCCCTTAAGAAAAGGGCCGAGTCAATGCTATCTTGATTTAGGTTCTAACCCAACCCAAAAGCCTCAGATTCAGTTCTGCCCACTTATTATTGATTTGTCTGGCATGCTGGGTTGTTGTTTTTTTGTCCAGAAATGCTTTTCTGCTCTCAAATTTTAGCTCGCTTTCCCAAAAGAATGTCTAACACAGTCACAAAGAGCAATTATATTCTTTACAACTGAGCTATTGACTATCGTAATAAAAAGGAAAGACAGAAGTCATGTCAGCTTAGCTTCTGACAGGACCTTACAGTGCTCCTTCATTCAAAAACACTTATCTAATCAACAAGCAATGAGTAATGAGTTGCAAAATATCAGCAGCCCTTAATTTTCTATCAGATACGATAAAAACTTTATAAAGCTGTGCTATTTCTATAATAAAAGACCTTATAACTATCAACAAGACATCAGCTCTTTGCTATTTTACTATAATACCTCTTCTTTTTATTTTTTCCTTCTCTCCTGCTACCTGACACCTAAATGCCTATAATTTTAGTCATCAGGACCACATACTGGCAAAAAAAATCCACAGGCAGAGAGATGAAAGATGTAATTTTTGCCATTTGTAGACAGTAGTTTCACCTGATGTGCATCTTCAGCATCCTCTTTATCTTTTCGGGGGGGAGGGAGGAGGAAGGGGGAAGAAGAGGGGGCACAAAGAGGCAGCACAGCTTCTTCATTAAGCCTTAAAATTTTTCTTTGCTTAAATTTGTAAAGTAAAACTGAAATCCTTTGAGTATGGGTAAAAAACACCCTGTTGACGAATCACAGAGAAAAATAAGAGAGGAAATAAAGCCATACTTAGAAGAGATTAAACAAGCCATGAAGTTTTCAATAAAAGTAGCACGTAGGAAATAGAAAGAGACGTAAGTGATTAATTGAGGTGCAAATGTATGTTTGGGTAAGAGCAAAGGGAAGGGTAAGTTTGTCTAGGGAGCAAAACTGTTATGGTCATTATAATGATATTATAGCCATTATCCAGAAAAACATTTGAGCATATGTTTGGTTTTAACATGTAAGTAACTCAAAATCTGAGCTCTGCTCACTGGCTAAGGCTCAGGTTTAAGTGATTTCATCATAGCCAGGTTCTTCTCTTGAATTATATCGCCCCACTCCAAAACCCACAACTAACTGAAAGTTCAAATGGCATGTACTTAGAAATGGAAATACACTTTTGCACACACAGAGGCTGAAGGAAGCAGAGTGATGATGGCAGCCAGAGGGGATGTGACATTGGGACTTTGTAAGCTTTTAATTTCTGGAAAACGGTGTTAAAATTTTGTGAGAGGTGACACACTGATTAGATGATATTATGTGGCCAAAAATTACTCTGCACTTAATACTTATTTGTGCAGTTCAGTCAGTGGTGCCTTGTGCTTGCAGGCTGCAGGGCCACAGTGGAGAAGGACTGGCTCAGGGCAGACAGCTGTGCCGTAAGTATGCCCAAGGACAAGGCAGAGCAGCTCCTCCTCTCCCCCCAGATGGACAAGTGGGGCTCTCCAGATTGCCTCTGTGAAGACACTTTATGTTGCAATCATTAACTAGTGATAACAAGAAATGGATTTGTTGATTGTTCTTTCTACCCCAAGTTTTGGTGGGATTTCAGGCCAGGGCAGAGGAATGACTCTGGGAGAATTCTGACTAAGTCCATGGTTCTGAACTGCTAATTTGGGCTGATCAGCTTGTGAAAAGTTTAAATCTTTTTTCCCATCTTCTCATCCCTAGGAGTCCATTCTGCTTCCCCGAAGTTCCAATCTTCTGTTTTCTAGTACAGAAAGAAATATAATTTTGACTTTTCAGAAATCAATAAAGTAGAAAAGATAGATAGATACACAAGACATACCAGTGTCACCAGGTACCATATTCATTTTTCTTAACTCTGTTTCCTGAGAAATGGGAATAGAAGAATCACAGCTTTCATTGAACAATGAAGTTAATTTCTAGTTCTTGAGTTTTCACAGAAAAGCATTAAAACGTGATTCTTGCAATGTCACCACAAATATCACTCAGACTTCTTGAATTTTCCTTGCTTCTAAGCTTGCTCTCTGAGGATGCAACAATTCACTTACACAAGCAATTTCCAGAACAGAGGGACCTGTTTATCTAGTATGCCACAGACTTCTTTTTCTCTTAGAAAGCCATGATGATGTACAATAAAAATTTTTATACAACCAAAATGTTCACAAGATATTTTTAATTGCTGCATTTTATTAATAAGCTACTAGTTAAAAGGTTTCTTTGAAACAATTCAGAAGTTGAAATTAAAAACTGTGTGCCTTTTTTCACATCTTTATGTTTGATTTACTGTCAAACTCTCAGTCAGTAAGATGAGGTGGCTGATAAATATTCAGGATTGTCAATTAACCTACATAGCAGGTCACATAGGTAACTGGCATAGATTGTGTCAAATCTCATTACTGGGATAATAATTTAATCAGCCAGTGCATTGACTGAGGTCTGGAGAACCTGGAGAATAAATTAAACAGGAAAATAAAATCAGTATCTAGACAGACATTATATTTAAATGCATGAACACAGTTTGTCACACAAAATTATAAAGCATACTAGACACTAGTAGAAACCTGTTAAAGTCTGGGGTGGGGGTTGGTGGTATTGAGGGTGGGGGGTTTTCAATCATATTATCCAGCATGAGTATGAAAAAATGTTATGTGTCGCCTTGCTTTTATGAATGATAGTTTTACATATGAAAAAGTCATGAGCATGTGTGTTATTCTGTAGTATTTAGACAAACATGCAATGCAATTGTCTTTAACCAGACCAGAACTTCCCAGATAGATACAGCTGCTCTGGGATCTAGGTGGAACAATCCTGGCCTCTCCTTGCCATATATCCCAGCCTTGTTCAGCTCTTCATGACTGGCTTTAGAGCAAAACCAAAGGAATGTCAGGTAAGTTCATCACATGATGGATAAAATAATGTTGCTGGATTTTTCAAGATGGACAGGGGAGAAGAAAAATTACAATAAATGCAATTGTCAAAGTCATAGAGTCAGTCAAAAAGCTGTGCTTTTTCTGTACGGTAAGGCTCTACGTTTACAAGGTGACTGAGTAAACATGAGACAGGCAGAATCTGTCTGGAAGAAGGAAAATGTTTTCTGGGCAGATAGAGAAAAATATTAGGAAGAACAACAACATCTTTAAAAATGGGTTTGAGTATGAAATACATATTTTTATTTGCTTTAAAGAGAGGCACAAACTTTACTAAAAATTATCAGAGTTTTAATATTCAAAATAAAGACTGGATAAAAAAATACCACTACTCATGACAGGACCTAGCTGGTCCTGAAACTGTGAGGTGTGAGGATGTCCCACAGCACAAACAAAAGTACATGCAAGACTCAGGAAAAGACCAGAATATGGTGAACATGCCCTTGTCTTCATATTCTATATCAATAATTTACTGTCTACAAGAACAAGAGGGCTATAAAACATGCCATCACTCCTCTGAGTAGTGGATCATTCAGTTTAAACATATCTCATAGGTCTTATGGCCAAGAATTACAGCGTACCGAGTGCTGCTCCAGGAGCTGTAATTTATTTGCTCGGTAGGGGAAAAAGTGACTACCATATCAGCTCATGATAGGCCTGTAAAATAAAAACAGCCAGCATGTAAAAACAGCCAGCATATCGGGAATGAATGCTGATCTCTTAACTACCTTTGGAGTTTTTTTAATAACAATGAATAAGAATACATGCCTAAGTTACTAGATGTGACCTAGACCGCTCACTTACATTGCCAAATGTATTATTTTGACTCATAAATTGTCTTGCTATTGAAACAGCATACATTATAGTAGAACGGCTGAGCATATCTATTCCAACTCTGGAATTACAGAAACATGTGGCTCTTAAGTGTCTATTTGAACTGTGTCCACAGAATATAAATGCTATAGTAGTCAATAACAACTTAGGTTTTTTTTAAGAAAGACTAAAGCAGGATAGCACTATTCATGGATGCTGCCTACTAGTTCAGGAGTGCCAGATAACAGAAACTGCTTGCAGAAAATAACACTTTCACCTAATTAGTAGAAAACTTAACATTGATGAATTAAACTGTCTCATTAAAACATTCCCTGATTAAAAGCAACAAGCTTAAAGATAATAGCTTGCTCTTTTTTTTAAAAAAAAACATAAAGCAAGAGCTCAAAAGTACTGGATAAATTCAGTGTAAGGGCCTTTCAGGAGGTGTCAGCTCATGTAAATAAAATTACTCTTTGCTGGAAGTTTGCAGGCTAGACTCCAGCTGCCAGCATTTACTAATTTCTGTGGACAGAAGGCCCACAGCTCCTGGTCTACTTTCCTGGTTCTTGTGAAAATTTCCAGTGTTTCCAGCTCACTAGTAATTTTCTATAGTATATACTAAAGTTATAAATGGCTAATCAAATTACAAAGGCTACAATCACGGTAAAAAGTGACAGTAGATTAAGAAACTCCATTAGAATACTGAATATTTCACTATCTAGATAAATCTGATTTTATAAATGCTTTGATAAGGCAAAGGCATTATCAGCTTACTTCCATGATGGTGTAGAGAGCCATCCTCTCAGAGGTTAGCTTAAGGCAATAATATAGCCTAGGGAGCATGATTTCCATACTGTGAAATCAGGACATATTCTAAGCTGGGTTTCAAGTCTGGATGGAGATAAGCCCAGGAGCGAGTAACAATATGGATCTACAGACGTATACTCTGCTGTAGCTGAGGGACTGTTGCAGAGGCTGAACATACACTAATTGCATCTTCATCAAAGATAGGTTGTTCTGCATGACAGCTGCTCTGAGTGATCTCTGGGAATAGGATCAGTTTTGCTCCCCTTTCATTTTCCATTTTTTTTTTAATTATATCTTCCATTGTTCTCTCATTTGTAATTCACAGTCTGTAATTGTAATGAACAGTCACCCACAGAATCACAGAATCACAGAATCCTAGGGGTTGGAAGGGACCTCGAAGGATCATCTAGTCCAACCCCCTGCCAGAGCAGGGTCACCTAGAGTACATCACACAGGAACGCATCCAGGCGGGGTCTGAATGTCTCCAGCGAAGGAGACTCCACAGCCTCTCTGGGCAGCCTGGTCCAGTGCTCTGTCACCCCATTATATTGTTGGCATAGCACTGTTTTACAACTCTTAATTTTAACATAGTGCTTTCCAATGACACCATTACTTCTTCAGTTGACAACAATCACCTGCGTATTTGTTAACTACAAATTTACTGAGAAGAAGTACTAGCTAATATTAAAGTACCACAATACAAAGTGTTTTGAACAGATCCAGACCAGTTAAAATTTTATTCACACTCCCTCCAGTATTGTTCAGGCTTGAATATTTCTGTTCAGTGCTAATCTTTTTCATTCCTCTCCTTACTCAGACTAACACTGACTTAGTGCCTACTCCCCTATAGAGATGATGCTAATTGCTAGCATGCTTGCAGCAAATTGAACCATATACTCCCCTGGGTAAGTCTGGGGGGGGAAATGACTTCTTCTCCCTCTGATGAAAATTCTGACTGTTCATGACTGCTAGTTTCCACCGAAGGAAAAAAGCAGTCAGGTTTTAATCAAAAGAGAGGGAGATGAGGGAAGAAAGCAGGCTCTGAGCCTCCCCAAGGTTATAGCAACTCCTTCACAAGGAAGGCATTGCAATGCTTTCCACGGTCCGCTCACCCGAACCCCAAAATAGAGCTAAACGTGTTGCAGCATGACCCTTTTGCTATGCTTGCTCTCCCAGCCCTTACCCTCACTCCCTTCTCACAGAGTACTGTCTCATGGGGGAGGTTAGTTACAACCTATTGGGACCCTTACCTAAGCATCCACCTACTGCATTCTTTTTCCCCATCAAAATTGCCTGTTTTTCTGGACAGCACAAATGGCTTTAAATCATTGCAAGCTGTGAAGAGCCTGGACTGCTCCATCCCACTCCCTAGGCAAGCATTTTATCACTAGGTTGTATTTTTTACAAATAGATACTATATATTATACTCAACACAGAGCATAGTAATCCCACTTCAAGCCTAGTGAGAAAAGCAGTGTTGGAAACTTGGTATAGGACACAAATTAGTCCCATATAACTTCCCAGGAAGAAGGTTTCACTGGCTGCCTGCATTTGCACTGGGCAATTCTGGCTCAGGAGGCGACAAGTCTTTTGATTTAGGACTGTAGAATATGGATGATTTTTGTTTGCCTCTGTGGCTTTCCCACTGCTCACAGACGCCTTTATCTTTCAGTAAATGCCGAGCTGAACCAATAGATTGTCAGGGAATCTTTGCAAAAGAACAGTTTACTGTTCAAGATAACGCTAAAGATATGCAAGTGTAAGAGTCTGCAACAAAATGTAAAACATTTTAAAGGTAATGCAGTGATTAACCACAGACTTTCCATAATAATCATCGTTTAGCAAAAGTATAAATAGAATAAAAGCAATATTGAAGCAAATAAGTGACCTCTGACACAAAAAATGGCTTGCATTTCATATTACTTTACTTAACTGCCCCTTCCTTCCCCCACCAAACAGAAGCTTTATTGACAAAATGTGCTCTGGTAATTTAGTCTGTAGACTTAAAGAATGTGCAGCTCTGGGAAGAACTGAATTATGGGTTCTATTTGTGAAATGAGGAATGGCATGTAATAACTTAATGAACTGGAAGTTTATTAGTTGTAAAAGAGAGAACTAATGGAATGTGTTTTCTATCAATCTCTTTTTTTTAACTCGAAAATGTTCAGGTGGTTGTGTCGCATCCATTATGGATTTATTATCTTATTAATACAAATATGTGTTAGAATCTCAACAAGCTGCAAAAGTATATCTCAACTTCTAATTTAATGTGTATTCTACTAGCCAGTTTCAAAGGCTCTATTCTAAACCCAAGTCATTAGAATTTCTACTCAAGATATTTGACCAGCAAAAAATTCACTTGAACACAGGAGCTACCAACTTACATCATCTAAGGTTACAGCCCTCTGCTCCCTGTACAGACTATATTCATCAAAATTGTGGAGTGAAATAAATGCACACACAGTCATGATGACAGCCTCATTTTCTATAGTTATTTACTGCTCTGTAGACAAATAAATACAAAAGAACAGTAACATAATTTTAACATGAAACATGTATAGAAACCAGTCTAATATAAAATGCAAGAATCACATCCTTGGCTGTTAAAGAAGTTTTCTCCACTATGTAAAGTATAGAGATTTACCACAGCTACACTTTCACATGGACCTATTTATTTTGCAGAATTGAATGATTTGCCTTAATATATTTTGGATCATGATACATACGTGTGAATATGCAGAATAATGACGATAATAAAGCAGTCTAAAATCTGTTAGGATGTTTCTCACAGCTATAGCTGATATTATGTCCTAAAAACACAATGTAACAAATAGAATTTATCCCTAAACAAATACATAAAACATTTGTGCAAGTAACAAAAAAAAGACAGAGAATAGGAAATTCAAGGTTCAAGTCAATGCATATGAACGTGTAAGTAGAACAAAGCAGTCAGGTTCTACTCCAGCAGCCTCAATATTTCATGTGCTGCATAGATCCTTGGGTAATTTTAATTTTAACCCTGCAATGGATTGATCTGTTTGCTTTGATTTTCTATTCCAGAGATAAAAATAAGCAAGGAAGGAAAACCTACATTAATTTATGCCTCTTGTAGACTCCTGTGGGTGGGTCTTTTTTGTTTTATTGTGTGTTTTGTTTTTTTTTTCATGTGGCCAGTCTATCAGCAGATGTCTCATGTATATTTAGCTGTTTAGAAGACCAGTCATAGCCATTTCACCTAATCAGGTAATAGCATGCCATTGACATATTAGACCAATTCAATACATTTTTTTTCTTTATCAATTTACATTTCATCTCAGAAGTCCAATACAATGGGATTTGGAACCATTTGTGCTGAACACAATCAAAAGGCAGTAATCCAATTATTTGATTTTCTTGCTGAAGAGAACAGAAGAGAGGGAAAGCCATCTTTCCCTCACTCCAGCAAGTGAGCTGCAGGCCTGCATTAAGCTTTAAGCTTCCTGTGTAAAACATACCCCAAGGGCAGCAGAAGGCCACTTAAATACAACTTGGAGGGCACAAGTGGAACATGGCTGTGGCACATTGGCTCTCTGCCCAGGAATAAATTCGAACCATTAGCATCAAACACTCATCCTGAAGCTCTCATACTTAAATTAAATGCCATCTATCAAATGAATAAACAATAATAAATTTAAGTAGCACAAGTAAATTAAAAAAAAATAAATTGCTGTATTTTTTTACTGTGGCTCATCTGTTTTGGATTACTTTTCCAGAGAGCACACCTAAGATCATCTTTCAGCCTTCTTTTTTTTTTTACAATTGTATTTTTGCACACGCAAAATGGCCCTCAATGCACTGATTGAATTTATTCATGGTCTACTCTACATGTTAATAAAAATATAGTTTTAAAAAGTGCTTTTTGCATGCAATTAATTTTGTTTACTTCTGCTAGTCAGCAGAATCTGACCTATTTGGTACACAGGTTGAGTCTACGTGAATTGTATCTTAACAAGAATTCAGACAAAATTAAGCATGCAAAAATGTGCCTTTAGATACCTCAGGTGGAACTGCACATTCTGGTTTAGGCAGTGAAATATAATTTCAGCTGGCTTCAGAATTTGGATGGCTGTGAAGTTAAAATGAATCAGTCCTTTTAAAGTGCTCACAGGAAATGCAGGCTGTATTCTGGGATAGATTTTAAAAGGGGAATTTTCAGTAAGCAGAACTTAATTACCTAACTGGAATTTTGCCATGATGCCCTGGCTGAACCTTCACTTTTTGTGAAGAAGAAAAAAAACCACAAAAACTCAGGGAAACTATTATCCTCTATCTGGACCATACCTATCATAGAAATAAATTCAGCCTTGTGCTGGGATGTGACAGTATTAAGAAGGAGAGCAAAGGGAAACATCTCACCTCCTGAATACTACTCTCATTTCCTGCAGCAAGTTGACTCTTCCCAGGAACTTCTCTCCCAAAACTTCCTTAGGGTATGAAATAATTTGCTATTAACCAGTCTGTTCCTGACCCAAAGAATGGAGCAGAAAACATGCAAGACTTCTCTGGATTACGAGGAGACACAAAAGAGAAATCAGAGCTGATACGTGCTGAGCTGGCAGCTCTCTTGATTTTGTACTAAGGCAAAAGTCCTGAGCAATAGAGCAGGCAGAAAACGGGGGAAGGGGAAACAGAATGGCACAACTTTCCCCCTTTTCAGATTATTTTTCTCTGCCTGTTTGCCCTGCATTTACCATGGAGCTGTGAAAAAGACAGGCTGCCAGCTCCATGGCATCATATGGCCAGTGCAGTGGGCAGCCTGTCTCACCTCAAGGCAGAAGAGAAGTTATGAAAAAGGTGTCTGCAACTAAGAAAAAAAAATAAACAGCAAAATCTTACTGATCACCAATCCTGGACACAGCCTTCTGAAAGAGTGACAGTTTCCTTTTCTTTTTTCCCCTTGTAAATGTGACCACCTGCAGCCTACCAAAACCTCTGCAGGACCCTTGGGGGATGCCCAGAGCCCCAGGTGCTGGCAGCCAGCACGCCAGGCAAGGCTGCTGTGGCGCAGGCTCCAACGCCGTGCGAGAGACGGCTGAAGAGGCCAGAGCACACGGAGGCAGTTCCCATGCCCTGGAATGATGAAAACAAGTTGTTAGTATGCACCACACAGTGCCGAAGGCTGAGCCTGCTGCTAATGAGCACTACACAGAGGGCTCAGGTCATGGTTTTGCCAAATCCTATGCACTTGGTACACCTGTGAAGCACAAGCTGGACTCACATAGCCATAGGAGCACAGGTGCTGGAGCGGGGGTCTCTGAGCCACCAGTGAGATATCTGCCCCTCAGTGTCAAGTGGTTTGTTAGGACTGGAAAGTGTTGTGTAAGTAAAGAAGTCTTACTCGGGCTGGTAAGCTTCTGTTGCACCTGCTCTTCCACTGGGGCAAGGGTCTCTGGGCAGGGTGCAATGCCTTAGTACTGGTTCATAGTGGTTCATAATGGTTCCCAGTAAGTCCCTGTACACTATAGTATGCAGCATGGGGACAAACAAGAAGCATTAAAGGTCCTGGCCTGAGCTGTGATCTTGCTAGGACCACAGCAATGTGGTGCACTGGCTCTTACCAGAGGGGATGATCAGCTGCCATAGAGGGCTGCCATGGGTGGATCCAGCTCTTCAGGAAGCACAGTCCAGGACAGCAAGGAGGGAGGAGCTGCCTTTGATGTGAGAAAGCAACTGAAGTGCATGGAGCTGTGCCTTGGGACAGACTATGAGCCAGCTGATAGCTTCTGGGTCAGTATTAGAAGGCAGCCCCTGGTGGCTGACACTGTGGTGGGTGTCTGCTATGATCTGCTATGATCAGGAAGAAGCAGATGAAACAAAAAAATGGAAGAAGCCTCATACTCACAGGCCATCAAGCACTGAAGCTACACTGAGTACTGCTAAGGAAGTAGCAGAACACACACACCACAAAATGCTCCTGGTAGATTCTAGCTTGGCTCTATGTACCTTAAAAGGTGGCTCTCATCCTCTGCATAAGCATTCTGTTGCCTTCCAGAGGACACTACCTGTTTAGCACAGACATCCTCAGCAGTCTCCAAGACGGTTTCTTTGTTGTCTTACATCCTTCCAGGATGTTCTGCAGCAGAAAACAAGTTTCTGGCTTCTCTGGCCTTATCCTGCTGATCACAGTTTGATGCCCTGAATGTGTAACACATGCAAACAGGACACACTGGCTGCAAATTCTGGGAAACCATTTCTTTTCATATGGGCAAAAAGGAGGTTGTATGCGTAGGAGGTGTGTGTATACACCTGCTTTAAATAAAGCTCCCCCATGTTTCCAGGTTAGATTGCACTCTATTTCCAAAGCCTTCACCTGCTAAAATATCTGAATAGAAAGAAAGGGGATTGGAAAAACTTTGCTGACTACTGTAAAAGGAAAAATTACTGTAACATAGGTGTTTCAGAAGCTTACATGATTCATAAGTTCTCACTCCTATTGAGTGAAGGAGGTCTTCAGGATAGAGATAAGTGGTACTCAGCTGTAAGACACTACATTTTCACTGGTGATGAAAGACAAGACAGAAGCTCAATGGGCAAGAATGGCAGGAATTTCTCTGATTTTGTAACAGCCAGAGTCCTCTATATCACAGAAGCTGGCAGGAAGAGCCAATTTTGCCCCAGTATAGGAACAGTTGTTACATGCTTTTATGGTGATGTGCTAATTCCCTCAGGATCTCTGAAAAGATCATGCAGCAGTCAGAAAGTCCTGTGATATGTTCTAGGGACGTGGGACCATTTCTAGAGAATTTGAGGGAGGAATTTAAATATATTTGGAATAGCTAGAAAGGATGCAATTTAGCTGCAGGACACTTCCGTCCTCTGCTCTTTATAGCCTATAACTTCAAACAGAAATTAGGACCCTTAATTTTCTTTAAACTGTATGGCAAACTGCTCAGATTCAGCGAGTGCCTCAGGATCTTGCCATGCTACACTCTTATGCACACCTACATAATATCAATGCTTTGCTTATTCCACATTTCAGTAACTTAATTACAAGACGAATTCTCTCATGCTGCAGATTTATCTTCATTGAGCTAACTTTTGATCTCGGGCATTAACTCTGATCAGCGCTAAGGCAGAGACAGTCTATCCAATTAGCAGGTGCCAGCCTCAGAAGCTCAGGACACAGCACCTCTGTTACTCTGCCTTCCAGGAGTTTTGACCTCAACAAACACACTCGATGAACTTGGCCATGGTATTTTGGCTGCCTACTTCAGCTCATCTGCTTGGATGGCATTTTGCCTGTTAGCAAGGTAATATACTACTTTCAGGAGGTGCCAGAAAAGGATGGGTTTAGATCCGTAACTTGCTAAGCTCTGTTAAAATAGCTTTGTTCTGACACTGAGCAGTTACATAAAGCATCTTGACTTTCTCTGTATAAAAGTGACTCATTATCAGACAGTTTCTTGCATCGAATCCAAACAACTTGTTTTCCAACATCAGCAAATCAAGTATATATTTCAAAGGAGATTGTTTTGTGCTCTTCGGAGGCTGTTCTGGTATTGATGACATCAAGGAATCTCTGTTTCACTTGATAGTTGTACTTGGGTCAATGACCATCTTACTCTGTGTTTTCTCATGTCTAGAGCAACGGGCATCTGAGCCATAGCCAAGGTTCCTGGACACTGCACTGATACCAACTGTAGTACTACATTAAATGTCAAATAAGCCCAGCACTTTGTTTTGTTGGCAGTTTCAAATCCATAGGGAGAATCGATGACTCAGCTTCCATTAAAAACCACTAGTTAATTGTGAATATCCTTACCTCACTGCTTTGTATCTCCAGTTAGTGTTTGTATCTGTTTGTGTCAATTCATGCCTGTTTGCTTTGACATGGCAGAACCCCAAATCTATAAGCAAACAAGAATGTCAAGATTTGAGAATTCACTGTAAGTTGGCTGAAACTTTCCAGATGTTCCTGGATGCCCAAGGATGTGTCAAATGAGGCTGTGTTGAGGAACTCTTAGATGACATCAGGTGTGAAATGCCTAAGTGCAAAGGAAATACTGCAGCAGAACCCCACATTGACCCTATTTGCAAACTTTTTGTAGCTACTTGACATTTGACTCTAAGGATCCAAAGCAAAGCTGATCAAAACAGAGTATAGGGGTTTTATATGCACAGAAGAGCCTTTCAGTCTGCCTTTTTGGCACATCAAATCTGTGCTTGCAAAACATAGGCTAGACTAGAAAAGTGAAAACTCCCAGCTCTAGTAGTGGTTGAGATAATTTCTGAATCTAAGCCTGATTGACTGTAGTCACTCAGCATCTCAAGTAGGTCATTGGCTCTGAAACCTACTGGTGATCATGTAAATACAGCAATAGAACACCAAGAAAAATGCAGGGACCTGCGTTCTTACATTAGCTTCCATGTGCTTGCCTTTGCCCAGTTGAGAATCACCACATTGTGGCTTTGAGGCTCCTTAACAGGACAGTACATGGTGCTTACTCATGACAGCAGACTGATCACACTGTCACTAGGGCCAGAGGAGTAGAACAGAAGAGCATTGGTTTCCTGGTTTTCAACAGCCCAATATATACAAAAAAGAGAACAGTCCTGTGACTGCCCTTCTGCCATATGCTGAGATCCTCAATCTATTTCAAGAAACAAAGCAAAGTGTCACATGCACTAGTTCATAAACACCACAGAGATTATCAGCTCACCTCAGCATCACATCAGGACAATTAGTTTCAGCACTGTTTTGCACTGACATGGCTTCCAGTTCCAGTGTTTGATTATTTCTGATAATCCTAGGATCTCTAAACTGGGCTCTTAAAATGGAGTTCACCTCATTTTTCTTTTGCATTCCCAGAGCAGTCCCTCCTCTGTGCCTCTTCCAATNTTTTTTTTTTTTTTTGGTAACATGATTGATCAGAAGTCTAGCTTGTCAGCCTCTGTTCAGTCCTGCTCTAGCCATGCACTTTACATTCAGTACAACAGATCTAAAAACCCAGAGCTGAGATGAGAAGAAAGAGATCACAGGAACAGAAAAAAAGGATCAAGAAGAAAATCCCGCAATCCATTGAGAACATTGCTCTTTCATGACTGAAGTGTGTTGTATAGTAACATTAAAGAAGCCACAGAACACTGCTTTAATCTAACATGGTGCAAGGAACTTCATTAGAATGAGGAGAGCCATATGATTGCTGAAATTATAGTGCCTTTCTTGAACTTGCTTAAGTCACCTCATGCCTGGAGTATTTGCTGAGGGTATAGAGAACTGAATACACAGTACTAAAGGGGTGTTGGGGGAAAGGGCTGAAAGTGAATGTAACACAAGGAAACCTGGAATGGGAAAGACTACGAATGCAATTTTCCTCATCTGTAAAATCAATTCAACTAAAATTGGGTAAAAGAACATGAAGACATCTCTCTCCTACATTCCATTCTTCATGTATACTGGCATAAGAAGGCTAAGCATGAAAAATAGCTCTACTTTCAGCCATGCAAAGATGAAAGAAGTTTGGGGATATCTGCAAAAGAAGTTGTAAGACTGACTCCAGCCAACAGTTTTCTACTGCCTCAAACCTTCCATGATCTCTTACAAGGGGACTGGCCCTGTTAGCAGTGTTAGACGGGCTTTGACAGCCCTCTCTGGGGGCACAGAAGTGGTTTTGCTACTGGCACATGAGCAGGTCACTTAACTATCGTTCTTACATCGATACAAGAAGTATGTTTTTATGCAGCCAAAGCAATCTTCCAAACACATTGAGAAGAAGAGTATTTGCCTTTCTGAATTAACAGTAGGGTCCACAGCAGGTACATAATGGGAGCCAGAAAAAAACCTCGGTGGCTGAAACCATCACCCCCACCAAAATATTTTTGAATGGTCATGCCCTAAACTATTCCTTCCTTTATTTTCTGAACACAATCTAGCCAACTGAATACCAAATTTTCATTTGGTGTCTGAGCAATGAATAATGTTAACACTCAGTTAAACATAGATAAAGATTAACTGCATGGCTCATATTAATATATAGGAAGATCTGATGCATAGATTTTAACACAGTGCACCAGCACTGTGCTCATTTTTGTTTAAAATAAGAATTAGTAGAATCTATAAAAAAGGTTTTTAATAAACTCAAAAGTGCACAGCATTTTTCCTATAAAAGAAAAATGAATACACCAACAGAGATGAAGGTAATTAAAAAGGCTCTTAAAAATAGGAAAAGATAGAGAAAACAACTTCAGTTAATTCTCCTTTTCAGAATCTAATTAACCTTAAAAACTGAGTCTCCAGCCTTTCCCATGCATTTCAATGCAATGGAGAATGTCCCTTGCTACAAACTACAGGTCTGATTTAATGGAGTTTTGATTGAAGACAAAGACAGAAGAGTCAGTCTGTGGTACCCTCTCTTCACACTGAAAAGTGTCCAATTCCAAAGGCAAATGCACTCAGCTCAGTCATTCCAGTTAAAGTGTCGGCTGCTATTCAGCATCAGCAAAGATAGCACAAAGAATGCAAAAGAATCAGCCATTACAGCATATTTACAAAGGCAGCTCAGAAATTGATGTTGGCTGGGGACAGCAAAGGAAAACACATGTTATTTAAACAAACAGATGTACATACATTTATGTATATATTTACACATTCAGAGCTAACACACACACACATATCACATAATAAAATTATATAAAAAGGAGAAAAAAACCCCTTTGCTCTCTTTAGATCATCTCTTGAATCTTTTGTCTGTATGAAAATAAGCAGAACTACAGCTGAAGCTGCAGTATCTGGCTGTTGAAACAGTATCTTCTTGCTGCAAGTAAAAAGTGTTAAAAATAAATAAATTTTCAAAGACCATTTTTTTCACTGATGTCTATAACAACTCATCTAGTATGCACAGCACACACAAAGCCTGATCTTAGCTGATGTCAGTCTGCCGTAACCCCTCATGCCTCTAGAGGAATTTCTGTGCTGAGATCAGGATCCAGACCAATGTCGACCGGGTCATCCCCTGCAATGGTGCCAGGCGCAGATTCTCCTACGGACATCTCTGGAGGTTTTGCATCAGTGCTAGTGGCAGACCGTTAAATTCAGGTCAAGCCACCTGAAATGCTCCAGCTTCCTTGTTTCCCAAATGCCTACCAGTTACTATATTTTTATCAGAAAGAATGATAGACAGTGAGAGTTCCCTGCCAAAGGTTATCTCCAAGTTCATACTGTGTGTTCTTACGCTGCCACATCCAATAAATCGTTAAGGCCATCTGTTCCAAGCAGGCTTCCCTGGGATGGGTTTTGTGGGGCCAGCATGAATTTATGCTGGCTGCTGCAATATGGAGGACAAGCTGGGCTGGTGCCACAGCTCTTTATGGACATGGCCAGCCTTCAAATGTTTGTGAAATGATCTTTCGAAGTTCAGCTTTCCACTGCTACTGTTGTTTTCAAGAACAGAGCAGACACAGGCTATCAGAGTCTGCTCAGCAAGAACAAAGCTCACATAGAGTAGTGAGCACCTCCCCAAAGTCCTCTGTGCTGGCTTGAAATGCCCCAGAAAAGGGCCAGGGATGCTCTGCTCCTTTCAGCCTCCCTGAAGAGCATCAGTACTGAGTGCTGAAGGAACCACCCTAGGGGTTTTGGACTAGGTAGATTTCATGCTCACAGAAAAGGAGCTTCAACCACCTCTGCCTACCCATGTGGATCTCGGGGAGCTGCAACGTAATGCTGTGGCCTCCCAGTACTGGGGGAGAAGGTAATTTCTGTCTCCTCTTATTTGAGAGGAAATTAATTCCCAAAAGCTAACACAAGACATTGATAAAATCCTTCTTAAGCCCTCAAAGATCCACCTCAATTTCTTATGCAACAGTTGGCATGGGTTTGAAATACACAGCAATATGCTGGTACAAAAGCCCATGCTCTTGTACTCAGCGCAGTGATGGACTTTGAACCCTTTTAACTCTTTGTAAAGCCAGATGACCCAGACTAGCAGCAGCAGGATGCCATCCTGAAGCACAATTATTTTATAGCTTCTATTTATTTTTTGGAATATCAAAATTTATGACAACCAGTAAAGCACATTGATTAACCCTAAGCATAAACACACCACGGTAGAGAAGTTGTTTTGCTGTCATCCGAAGGAAGCAGCTATTTGCAAAGTACATGGCAATATCGGAGAGCTCTCTATTGATTAAACTTTGAAAACAAAATTGCACCACTTATCATATGCTGTTTGCAAAAATGCCAGTCATTATAATACATAAGCATACTGTGTCTTCCTCCTGAACTCATTAAGTTTATTACTGATACTCTATCCTTGCCTACATGTGGAAAAAATATCTTTCAGATAACTCATTAACATTTATACCTAGTATTTAAAGCTGTGCATGGTGTCATCTCAAAAGATAAGGGTCTTGTCAGCATTTCCAGTATAAGCCTCATTTCAGGGGATGGAGGGAGGTTGTGGCAACACTGTATTTCAACTATTTTAAATGACACCAGCAAGAAGCATGATATACAAGTTGTCAATCTAATTGCACCTTTCTTTCAGAGACAGGTCCATCTTTCACCTCCACATTCAGTTTAAAAAACAGTGAAATGCTCAGCATGTCATTGTAAACTATCTGGCAAGTGCTACCATTCTGCTTGTGCATATGGCATCCCGCACAATTATAATTCTAAATCCACACCTTCATATTACAGAAGCTTTTAAGGTATAGAACAAAAATGTTATGACCACTTTCTCACAGGTATACTTGTACTCCAGAGAAGAAAGAAAGAGATAAGCAAAACAATAGCTAACAATACAACAATGAGGGCTTGGTCCATGACTCATGTTATATCAGATGTTCCTGCAGTATCAAAATACTGAGTACAAAAGTTAATGATAAAAAGGGTAAAAACTAACAACTACAAATGTTCAGGGATGGAGGGGGAGAGAAATCTGTTGGTGCAATGCATCTGCCTTTGAGTCCAGTTCTGCTAGATACAGCATAAGTTGTTATTTGCAAAACAAGACCCATTACCTGTTGATGTTATTCTGTCAAAATAAATTTGTATTAGAAAAAAAAAAGAAATATCAAATATAAACAGGCAGTTGTCATAAGGAAAGAGAGGCTTCAAAAAGCCACAACTCTAAAAAAGAAAGCATTGCAGTGCTTATACTTGAGATGATCAGGACCACCAACCAGTGATCATCCCCCTGACTCTTCTTGTAGATGGGTGTTACATTTGCCAATTTCCAGTCAGCTGGAACTTCTCCACTTAACCAGGACTGATGGTAAATGATAGAAAGTGGCTTGGAAAGTTCTTTTGCCAGTTCTCTCATTACTCTGGGGTGAATCCCATGGAATCACCAGATTTCAGGTGTCTCCTTGCATCCCCTGGCACTTAAGCTAGAAGGGAGATGACTAAATAACTTCAGCATCCTGGATCACAATGACTACAATATAAAGCAGAAGTATTATCGTAACTCCTTCCCATTCTGTTGTCCTTTCAGTTAATGTGTCATGTTTGGTGCACCCCTGCTTTGCTTTGAAATGAGTCTATCTAGACAGAGATGGCTCTGAGGATGATCAGGAAAATTACTTCAAACCCAGGCAAACTGTAATGTTAAAAATTGAGGTATCAAGTGATTTTAAGCACCATCAGAATTTGATCACTGTCAATAGGGGACAGGATTTGGAATATGCCTGTTTTCTACCTGAGCACCTAAATCTCATCATAAAATGTCATAATAGATACTTGAGATTTGTGTGTGTTTGTGTGTAACTCCCCAGAACAGCAGTCAGCTGAAATCCTGTCCCCATGGAGTCA
This sequence comes from Aegotheles bennettii, assembly GCA_013398125.1. NCBI lineage: Eukaryota > Metazoa > Chordata > Aves > Caprimulgiformes > Aegothelidae > Aegotheles > Aegotheles bennettii. The sequence continues at coordinate 2,995,366 of VZRW01002458.1, read as the reverse complement.
AAGGGAGATCTGTCAGTGACTGAAGTCTAGGTCAGGATTTTATGTATGTTTCTATTGCGCTTTGTGCAATAACAACTCAGAGAGCTACTTCACATGCCAAATAAATCCTAAGGTTTCCTTGGAGTTTGGAATTCTTTATTCTAAGTGATTCTCCACAACATATTAATGCAATCACCACTCTCATAAGTTCTAATTGTCTCATCAATTTCTCTTCATGTCACTTTGAGTTACACACCACGTTTCAAAGTCATTATTTGTAACCGACTGGCCTCCACAAAGAGAAATAGCGTAGGGTATTTTCCAGGTAAGTGATTACTGCTCAGACAGCAAAGTTTCTGGATAAAGTGATGCAGAAAAGACTGCAGGAAAGTAGGGAATATTTTTCTTTAGCCAAAAAAAGAAATCCTTCATTCTCCAAGACTGAACTTTTCTATCCTTGGAAAACCAGAACAGAAGCTACATCACTATTTTATGTGTTTTTGTTTGTTGTTGTTCTGACTAATTATACCTCCTTCTCAGATAAACTGCTTGCTTCTTCAATGCAATTTCTTCTTTCATATCAACTCAAGGTGGCTGCTTGGCCTGCACTGTATTGAGTAGCCATAAACTAGCTTCCCCTCTGACACCAGAAACTGCCATCTCAGTCCTGCAACTTCTGTTGTACCTATGTAACTTTACGCAATAATTTTCTCACATCAAGCCTATGCAGAAACAAGACCTTGAAACAGCCCTGCAAATAATGGTGAGTGTCTGATCTGAAGTGAAAACATTTCCAAACGATAAGGCTATTCCAATCCATTATTAGTTGATACTACAGAAGCCTGCAAACAACAAGGCAAACTCTTAAGAACATCTTCCCTCCCTGCTCCTGACAGGCAGTTGACTGAGCAGCAAAACCACAAATTTTCAGTTTTGAGCCAAACTCTGATGTGGATTTTTCCGATAGATAACAGTGGATGAGTATGGTGGGTTGAATTTGGCTGGACGCCAGGTGCCCACCAAGCCACACTGTCATTGCCCTCCTCAGCAGGATGGGGGGTGGGCAGAAAATAGGATGGAAAAAACCTCATGGGTGAAGATAAATGCAGTTTAATAAAGCAAAAGCAAAGGCCATGCTTGCAAGCAAAGGAAAACAAGAGATCTATTCTCTATTCCCCATCAGCAGGCGATGTCCAGCTGCTTCCCAGGAAGCAGGGCTGCGACAGGCAGAGCGGTTGCTCTGGAAGAAAAATATCGTAGTAATGAATGCCCACCCCTCAGCCTCCCCTTTCTCTTACCTTTTATTGCTGAGCAGACGTCACATGGTATGGAATCTTCCTTTGGTCAGTTTGGGTCAGCTGTCCTGGCTATGTCTCCTCCCAGGATCTTGCCCATCCCAGCCTACTGGTGAGGAGAGAATGTTGGAGAGACAGCCTTGATGCCGTGGGAGCACTGCGGGCAGTAGCCAAAACACTGGTGTGTTATCAGCACCTTTGTAGCTACCAGTACAAAGCACAGCACCATGAGGGCCTCTAGGGGGAAAATTAACTCCATCTCTGCCAGACTCAATACAACAAAGCCAGGCTGCAACCTTTCTTCTCGTGGTGGCAATTCTCAATCACTTACTTCCGCTGAAGTAGTGGGAAACCAAAACCTCTAATGGCCACCACCTTCCATCAAATCTGGTTCAAAATACTTGTGAAGAGAGGGGACCTTGACTGACAGCCAGATATACACATACTGTGCACATACACAAAGCACAATTACATTTCTGTTAGAAACCATGTGAAAAACACCAAAGCTGCCCAAATTCTTTTTCAGTTGGCAACTGTTCACAAATATCTCATGAAATGAACTTGATGGAAGGAACTTTTGGGAACACATGGAGGCTGAAAAAATACTATTTTCTTCTACTCATCATTTTTTTCTGGGGCAAAACCAGAAATATGGGTGCCCTGTGCATAATGACAACTCAATGACACGGCTCTCATTCTGAACGTGGAATATGAAATGCTCACCGTGAACTGCTCAAAAATAATCCTCAGGCCATGATTATTCATAGAAATTATTTGGTGAGTAATTTCAATTAAATAAATTCAAGGAATCAAGAAAAAGAGGCTAAACTAACAGAATGCATTATTTATGATGAATAATTCATTTGGAGGAACTTTCCCTCCCCATACCACCGCAGAAAGCCATCTCAAGGTGTATGGCACCGGAGTCCCACTTAAGCCCTGTTTTGAGGTCTTAATTGTGAGCTTTCAGGATGAATCACTCTGGGCTGGCCTTTTGCCCAGGACTGAATTTCAACCATTTCTCCTGCTCCTCACATATTGCTAGATACGTCATTAGCACAGTGGGATTTGGATTCTTTCAAGTTTACTGCTATAAAAGTAATGATATAGAAACATTTCATTATGTTTCTTTTACTACTATGTTTCTTTTACTACTAATAAATAAAGGGAAGAAACCTCTCACCTCAACCCACCAGACTTCCAACAGTGAGCATCCATGATACACATACTTCAACTGAATTATGAAAATATGAGCCCCCTTACTAAGGCACATCCATTCAGTAAAGCAAGAAGACCCGATAATTTCAACAAGACTCTCTGAATGACTACAAACACTTGTGCTTGCACAATAGAACATTTCCAGTTAAGACCATTCACAGTATGTAACACACAGACTATGACACTGAGGAAACCTGAAAAACTGCACTTATAAATGGTAGTGATGAATATTACTGTAGGCATTCAACTATTTGAAATGAAAGGGATGATAAATCCATTGTTGTTTTAAGGATGGAAAAAACCTGGTTTTTGTTCTTGATGCTCAGTCATCACAGAATATCTATAAAGAGGAAGACTGACATCACTGTTCCTATCAAAAACCCACTGACATGACAAAGAACTTCCAAAAATATTTAACCCACTCAAGCTAAACATTTGTTCAATGACCTGATCCAAACCCCAGTAAAATCAGTAGGAGTCCTTCCACTCACACCAAAGGGCATTGGATCAAACTTACTACTTTGCTGACTAGGATGAATATAAACATAACATCCATAAATATCAACTGTCCTACAATACTTTGCTGGATCCTATGCTAAAAGGTGTGTGTGTGTGTGTACAAGGGAAGGGGAGAACTGTTTTTCTATACAAGAAAGAAAAAATTTGGGCTAAAGCTAAAATAAAGTTCAATCTTAATTACATAGTGGTGAGTCTGTCAGTATCCCCAGTGCACAGGCTGCCTGGGATGCTTTCTGACACACAGCTTCTCTGCCACATTTCCTGCTGAATCCAATACTGATGGTATTATAACTCACAAAATTTGCTTCTTATTTTTAAGAAAGTTAAGATTACACAATAATGATACAAAACATTGGAAACTGATAAGACTTACTGCTGCGTTTTGCACCACCAGTGTAAAACCATGCTGTGCTGTTACAAAACAGATTACCCCAAATACACTGAAACAAATCACGACAAGTCTCTCTGCAAAAAGTTGTCATGTAATTAGATAATGGGTCTAAAAAACGTGTATCCTTGGCCAGGGTCTGAATCCTTGCAGGAAGCAGCAACTGAGGGAAGTACAAAGCATGTCAATTTTAAGTCATAGTTCATTAAACCTTTTTATTTATATGGTAGGCAGTCATGAACTAGCAGTAAACAGTATTCTGAAGTAGCCCATGGCTCTCCATATGCTTGAATGGTTGGGGGAAATGGAGCTAAAAAATGCATCTGGAAACCAATGAAATTCATTACAAGTAATAGCAAAGGCAATTATGGACTGCCAGCAAAAAGCAACCCGGTAGACACCGCACACTCAAAAGCCACTGCCACTCAGGAGTGCCGCTCTGCCCACCGACTGGTGCATCTGCCAGCTATCCACCACAACCACCTCTCTCCTCTGCCTCTCTTAGGCATGCATTGCACCAGTTTGCTGTTTCTGGGCAGCACAGGTAAGCAGGGATGGACGCCAGGGACATGGAGGACAGGGCCTGCCAGCTCCTTTCTCCCTGTCTTTCATGCTCACCCTCCTTTACTCATTCCTTTCCTGTCCCTTGCTCAAAGAAAGAAGTGAAAGTCAGAGCCTCCTCCTTCACCCTCTCTTTTACAGCGTACTTTTCAGTTCTGCTGGATGAGATAAAACCTTGGATTACAAGTAATAATTATTTTGTATACTACTCACTGCTAAATCTGGAAACTGTTTGTTTCCTTAGTAATTACTTTTAAGTGAGGTACAAAAATATCCCACTTACAGTACAGGAAAGATTCCAAATGTGTAGGTATTCACGGAGGGAGAATGTCTCCACTCCCTGTTAGGCACACACAGAGGCACACAGAGAAATATCCTCTTGGAAAGCAAGAATATAGAATACTTTCTGAACAGTAATGATGACTATCTCAGAACTCTAAAAGCTGACATGGAGTAGGCATCTAATATTATGCATTTCAGGATCACAGGATGAGGAACGCATGATATCACTAAATACCTATATTTACAAATTCCCATTGTTTCACCACATCAGTCATCATGTTTTGTTCACAAAAATCAATATTTGCATCTATTTATACTACATGAATAAATGCCTCCTTACCCATCACCAGCACCCAGGCTACCTGGTTTCTAATGATCAGTAAAACTTAAATCCTGCCCTCCACCCAATTTGCATAGATTTTTGCTTAGCTTCTTGCTACATTCTCTTTATGCCATGAGACCTGGTGGATATGTTTGTTCCTTCTTCATTTATACACAGAGAAACAGAAACAGATAAACTGATAGGTAAAGATATGTAAGTAGTGTCTAGCAGCCATCTGCAGATACAATGTGGAGAAAGAAAATTATCTCCACATTTCCAGACTTATTCTGCTCCTTGATATTTACTCTCACAGAAGGACAACAGCATGATGTGCACTAGGCAGGAAGGGTAATGATCTGTGCCAAATTTTATGTGCTTATGCCTCATGCCGTGGCCTGGCTTTTTTTGTCCTTCCAGCAGATAGATACAGTGGCCATGCAGAAACCAAGAGCTGCTCTGGTGTATGCACCAGCATTGGACTAACACAGACTATAGAAGTTGGTTAAGGCTGGTATCAGGCAAGTATTTAGTTCATACTTGCTCTGCAGCAGTCTGGGAGTGTCCCCATGGGAAACAGGTATGGGATAATTAAGGGCTCTTAAACCAGCAGACAAGGATATTAGAAGGATAAAAAATTCAGGCTGAAGGTAGCCAGATGCAGCATGGTAGAGAAAGCACATTTTTTTATCTGTGGGAGATGAAAGCTATTGAAACAATTTACCAAACATTACAGCAGATTTTCATCATAGGCAATTGCTGAAATACTGGAAAAATGCTGGATATGTTATTGGTTTTTCAGTGTTTGTTTTTCTTTTCTTAGGAAGTATGATCTAGTTTAAACAGGAATTAATTCTAGTTTAGCTGATGGCCTAGGTTATGCAAGATCCAAAAGCCCCAATGGTTCCATTAAGCCTCATAATCTATGAATCTGCAAGTTTATGAATCTGGACTCAGTCTTCATAACTTTGCTCCAAAAAGGAGGACAAGAGAACACAGCAAAGTATTTGGGAAAAAGAAACCTTCACAATGCTTGTAAATCAGGCATAACACTGAGTTTTCCCAAACCCTCATAGGCTGCTGTATCAACCTTCCTCCTGGCCTTCCATTCCTGGAGGCTCCTAGATAGTCACAGCCTGAAAACGTTTCTGCATTCAACATGCAAAATAAAAAGGCAGTAAAACAGGTCAGAGAAAAAAGCCGTTCTTTTATACTTTGTGCTTTTAATTGAAGGGATTATAAAATACTTCGGGCATGCTGAGAAATCATGACTTTGTTCCTAAATAAAAAGCTGTAGCTATTTTTTTAAATCCTTGTTCCTCCTCCTACATCAGTGGTTATTATATGCACGCATTTGCAGTGTAATAGAATCAGTATCATCTCTGTGTCTTATTACTGTTGCAATCCCCTAACAAGCTGTTCCTTCCATCCCACATGAATCTGGTAATTACTGCTGAGGCATGCCATGCGTACACTTTCCTTTCCAAGGCAGCATCAGCAGCTACCACAAACACATCTCCTATGTTCTAGTAAACACAGGCAAGTGGGACAGTGCATGTTGCCCCATGAGCAAATTCCAGGACACGATCCTTACTCACCAGAAAGCTGCACATCACTGAAATCCATGGACATGAAACAAATGTATGCTGTGAGATGAGAGAAAAATGCTTTGGACTTACTTCTGCCTTCAGCTTTTCTTGGGTGTTGGAGCGAGCCCTGTGAGTGCTGGCAATGCTGTGCAGGGCTGCTCAGGTGAGATGTGTTGAAGATAGGTTACAGGGATGTGTGTGTGTCTCTGCTCATGTGTCAGTGTGGGCAGGCGTGGCTATCAATATGCTCCCTTCAGAAAAAACAAAACAAAACAAAACAATCAACTGGGATCTACTTTTACCTTCTCTTTCTAGGCTCATGCCCCTAGACCGTGTTAGAAAGATCTGAAAATGAGATCTGCTATGTCCTGTAACTAGTCCAATTTTGCTTTCCAAGCACCGTATTCTAATGTTTAAAGCAGAAAACAAACAAAAAATCTCACAGAATAATAATCTGGCTGCAGGTGTATTAGTGTTGTAAAACTACATATCTGCTGCACACATCTTTCCTGTTAATAGCAATTTTTGCTCCTGAATTCAGCTGGACAGAGATTTAGACATGGAGCAAGCTCTGAGTGCATTTCAGAATCCCAATCTTGTTGAAATTCATACTGCACCACTCCCAAAACCATGCTCCTATGTGGGATGCTCCTGCTTTTTCCACAACCTCTCCACATTTTAGATAGGGAAGTTGCAGCTGCTCCAATCCCAAATGCAAACTCCAGCGCTATTCCTGCCCAGCAGCACTGCAAAGGCATGTGTGCTGCCTGCTGCAGGATGCTACCTTTTCCCCATCTCCAGTCCCCCATAAGCACAGACACATTTCTGCGGCTCCTAAAACGTGGGCTTTGATACTTAATGGCTAAGGAATAACCCAAGGTGACAGAACCACTTTTGTCAAGTCCGGCACTCTTTTGGCAGCAAACCTGTACATTCTAAAGACTAAGTGAAGTGTGTATCACTCCCTGCAGAAGCCTGGCAGTAATGCACCCTGCCACATTAGCACTTTAAAAATACACTGGGGAGTGCTTTGCTTTTTTTTTTTTTTTTCCCAGTGTGAACCCAAAGTTTTGCCATCCACCCAGAGATCAAGAACAGCCATCCTTGCCCACCAAACAGATCTGTGCCCAGTGCGTGGTGCTTAAGCGAAGTCACAATAACCCACACCCAACATCTTGTTCTTTTTCAAGGCAGCCAAACTGCACCCTAACACGGCGATTTGGCGAAGGGACCGCTCCGGCCGTGTGAACGCTCGCGTTAGGTGGGGTCTTTGCTGCTCAGCACTCGGGCGAGTTTTCCGGAGCGTGGAGGCACTCGGGCACACGGCTGCGGGCACCTGCCAGCCCGGCTCGGTGGAGGGTGCTGAACTTCCCTGAACGTGTGGGAAACGCCACCGCGCCGGACAGAGCCCAGCCCGGCCGTGTGGGGAAGGAACGGGGGTAGATGGCAATGCCAGAGCCGGGTTTTGCGGCACCCCTGCTCCCAGAGGCAGATTGTGCGTGTGCGGTGCGTGTGTGTGTGTGTGTGCGGTGTGTGCGGTGCCTGTGCGTGGTGTGTGTGTGGTGTGTGCTGCGTGCGCGCTTGCCGGTTCCTTCTGCCCAAGAAGCTGCTTGACTTGCTCGGAATTGCGAGGGCACGGATTTAGGGACACGGGGCCAAAAACTGCCCGGAGCCAGGTAAACCCGCTCGTTACCTCGATCCGCTCCCCGGCTCCGAGTCCCCGCGCGGTGCTGGGCGCGGC
>VZRW01002458.1:2592933-2986972 GCA_013398125.1 Aegotheles bennettii | reverse complement strand
CGGGCCGCAGGGGTCGGAGCCGCTCTGCTGGCGGCCGCCGAGGTGGAGGGGTCGGGCGGGGGGGGCAGCGCTGCCGGCCCCGGCTTTGGGAGCGCTCCCCGACGGGGCTTCCCCCACGGCGGCTCCGCAGGGGCTTTCCGGGAAGCAAAGGAGCGGTGGAGGAGGGGGGATTTCTGAGGAGTTCTGCAAGTCGCTGCCCTGCCGCCCCTCTCCCTCCCAGCCTCGCAACCCGCTTTGCCCTCCCCTTGCAGCCGCCGTGCCTGGCCGTTTTCACTGGGCGTTTCTTCTTTCTCTCCTTACTCGTCCCCAAAGGTTTGACTGTAGGTACCAAAGGGGGGATCGACGGCGCATAAAGATGCTGAAGGGTGTTTGGTTGCTCAGTTTGTTAACAGTGGCTGGGATCTCACAGACAGAGAGTCGCAAACCTGCCAAAGACATTTGCAGCAAGAGCCGCTGCCCTTGCGAGGAGAAGGAGAACGTGCTGAACATTAATTGTGAAAACAAAGGATTTACAACTGTCAGCCTCCTCCTGCCACCACCATCCAAGATCTACCAGCTGTTTCTCAATGGGAACGCACTGACCCGCCTGTTCCCCAATGAGTTCGTCAACTACTCCAATGCTGTGACCCTGCACCTGGGCAACAACGACATGCAGGAGATCCGCACCGGGGCCTTCAGCGGCCTCCGCACCCTCAAGAGGCTGCACCTCAATAACAACAAGCTGGAAGTACTGAAGGAGGACACGTTCTTGGGCTTGGAGAGTCTGGAGTACCTGCAGGCTGATTACAATTACATCAGTGCCATTGAGGCAGGGGCCTTCAGCAAGCTGAACAAGCTCAAGGTACTGATCCTCAATGACAACCTTCTGCTGTCCCTGCCCAGCAACGTCTTCCGCTTTGTGCTCCTCACTCACCTGGACCTGCGGGGGAACCGGCTGAAGATGATGCCTTTTGCTGGTGTGCTGGAGCACATTGGAGGAATCATGGAAATCCAGCTGGAGGAAAATCCATGGAACTGCACCTGTGACTTGCTGCCACTCAAGGCCTGGCTAGACACCATCACTGTGTTTGTGGGTGAGATAGTCTGTGAAACCCCCTTTAGGCTTCATGGGAAAGATGTGACCCAGCTCACCAGGCAAGATCTCTGCCCCAGGAAAAGCTCCAGTGATTCAAACCAGAGGGAAAAACACCCTGTCTTCTCCGACCCACACATCTCGAGGCTGTCACCCACAGCCAACTCTGCCATAAATCCCACCAGAACCCCAAAAGCCAGCCGGCCACCCAAAACCAGGAACCGCCCCACACCCCGTGTCACTGTGTCGAAAGACAGACAAATATTCGGACCTATCATGGTTTACCAGACAAAGTCTCCTGTGCCCATCACCTGCCCAGCTGGCTGCATATGTACTTCGCAGAGCTCAGACAATGGCTTAAATGTGAACTGCCAAGAGAAAAAGATAAGTAACATCTCCGATCTCCACCCTAGGCCAACCAGTCCAAAGAAACTTTACCTTACCAGTAACTATCTGCAAGTCATTTATAGAACCGATCTCGTAGAGTACAGCTCTCTGGATTTGTTACACCTGGGAAATAACAGAATTGCAGTGATACAAGAAGGTGCCTTTACAAACCTCACAAGTTTACGTAGACTTTATCTTAATGGCAACTACCTTGAGATTCTGTACCCATCTATGTTCAATGGGCTGCACAGCCTGCAATATCTCTACCTAGAGTACAATGTCATTAAGGAGGTCCTGCCACGCACCTTTGATGCTCTGAGTAATCTTCATCTGTTATTTCTCAATAACAACCTGCTCAGATCCTTGCCTGACAATGTCTTTGGTGGTACATCCCTCACCAGACTCAACCTGAGAAACAACCATTTCTCACACCTGCCTGTGAGAGGAGTTTTGGACCAGCTCTCAGCTCTAATTCAGATAGACCTCCAGGAGAACCCTTGGGACTGCACATGTGATATCCTGGGGCTGAGGAACTGGATAGAGCAAGTCACTGACCAGAACAACCAGCAGTCAAATCCCCCTGTAGTTATCAACGAGGTCATCTGTGAGTCTCCCACCAAGCACTCTGGAGAGCATCTGAAATTCCTGAGCAAAGAAGCCATCTGCCCAGAGAACCCAAACTTGTCAGATTCTTCTCTCCTCACCATGAACCAGAACACAGATATACCCCACCTCCTTGGTGTCTCGCCCAGCTCTTACCCAGAAATACACACTGAAGTTCCGCTGTCTGTCTTAATTTTAGGCTTGCTGGTTGTGTTTATTTTGTCAGTCTGTTTTGGGGCAGGCCTGTTTGTCTTTGTCCTTAAGCGCCGGAAGGGAGTGCAAAGCATGCCCAGCAGTGCAAACAACTTAGATATCAGTTCATTTCAGCTCCAATATGGGTCTTACAACACTGAGACCCACGATAAAACTGAAGGACATGTTTATAACTACATTCCTCCTCCTGTTGGACAGATGTGCCAAAACCCGATCTACATGCAAAAGGAAGGGGATCCAGTTGCCTATTACAGGAATCTCCATGACTTTGGCTATAGCAATCTTGACCACAAAAAGGAAGACCCCACCAGTCTTGCATTTACAATCAGTGCAGCTGAATTACTGGAAAAGCAATCCTCGCCACGGGAACCAGAGCTGCTGTATCAAAATATTGCAGAAAGGGTCAAGGAACTCCCCTCCGGAGGATTAGTTCATTATAACTTTTGCACCTTACCCAAAAGGCAGTTTGCCCCTTCATATGAATCAAGACGCCAAAACCAGGACAGGATAAATAAAACTGTTTTATATGGAACTCCCAGGAAATATTTTGCAGAACAGTCTAAACCTGAGCATCCTTTACTCCAAGGAAAGCTACAAACGGAACCAGACTACCTCGAAGTTCTGGAAAAACAAACTGCAATCAGTCAGCTGTGAGGGGGGAGGTGGGAGACAAAGGAAAATTTTTAAATGAGCTCAGCATCATATTGGATGGAGTCTGAACTCAGTGCTGATGTCATCTGTCGCATTCCCAACATTTCCACTTTTTAAATTAGAGAGGGAGTGAGAAAGAAATGGAACCCTTCATAGCAGGGATATGGTGTTGCTTTTGCAACGTTCCCTTTAAGTTATTTCTATATCTCTCTCCTTTTGACCTTTCTGTAGGAACTGTCACTGCAAATGTATGTTTCTGTAATAGATCTTGCATATTTCTTTTTGGTTTGGAAAGAAATGAGGAAGGGGGTCTTTGGGTTTTCTGTTGTTTTTTTCTTTTCATTTCAAAGTGGAAACTTAATGTATTATGTAGAAGATCTCCAAAGATCTTTTTCCTGGACTATGACTTTCTTTTGTAAATAATAATATACAGTTCTGCTGTTTCAATTACCAAGTATAGCCACTGGGCGTCACTTTTTTGTGTTAAAGTGCCTTTGCACTTTAAGTACATTATTACTTAATTGTTGCTCTTAGCTTTGATAAATTGAACCTATTTTAATGTGTTGTATTTTTGAAATTAAAAAAATTGTAAAATAGATCTGTATGTCAGCTGCATTAAATCAGAAGGTTTGATTTATAGGAAAGCTGCCCTTCTTTAAATTAATCTAGTTCTAGGACCTTACAGACTCAAATGTAAATTATTGGGGCATTTTTTCCCTCTAGGTTTGTTTAGAGTGATTCACTGAAATCAACAGAGAGGATTTAGCAATGGACTAGAGGTTATCAAATGCCTCAGCTGGGAGTAACAGCTCATTAATAAAAGATGTTTAACACAATGTCATAGTGAACTGAACAATTAATGTCCTTCTTAATACATGGCATTGCAGCTCTAACACAGTAATGTTCGGTGGTTTAAGATTATTTTCATACTTAAAAGAACATTACTCAATATTTTATGCATTGAATTAGGTATTTTTATACATTTTATGACAGTTTATACTTGTAACATTTTTGGACTGAAATTAACATGCCCTTTTCCTGCCAGATACATATTTTTTTTATAAGCAGGGACACCAGCAGGGGTCATCCCACACCTCATTAAATTTATTAACATACAAGCAAATGATCCAATGCCAAAGGTAGAATTTGAACCTGAGTCTCTGGCGTACTCCAAATCAGGGTAGCAGAAATCAGTACGTGCATTACACTAACTTTCAGTAGTCTGAACTATGTCAAGTTTTCAGTCTCTAAAGCAAAGGTAATATTACAATTCTAATCTACTCAAGAAAACTAGTATTAAGTTCATTATCTTCAATTTTATAAAAAGTTTTAAGTTAGCTTGATTCTATTATCAACATTGGCTTTCTTAAGCCCATCAGTGAAGAAACACAGTTAAGTCTTGTTACCCATTAAATCAGGCCTGTTTTACTTCAAGCTTTACATTGCCACCTTCAATTCACATTTCCTTCCTGGAGAATATTGAAACCACTTTTTTTTTAACAAGTATACAGTCAAACTTTATTAAGCCTTATTAGCTTCTAAATAATTTTTAGATGCAAACATTATTGTGTGATTCAAACAAACAGCCCTTATTTACAACAAAAACAGTTTTGTTTTGTCTATTGTAAATCCTTATGCAACTAGGATGGTGATCTGCATATAAAGTAGGCCAGGCTTTTCAATTCCTTATTAAAGCAATTGATGGAGTCTGAAAGAAGCACACTGTTTCCTTTTCATAAATAGGTTACTGCACATAATAATCCTTTATTATCATGCAGAGATTGAAGTGGCCTCTGCTGACTGATTTTTAGAGCTTTACTATAGTTAATAATACAGTATCTACAACTTTGAGAAATTTTCAACAACAGCATTTGAGCTATAAATAACCACAATCAATGTTGTTCTCATCAGGACTTTGCCAAAAGGAAGTTGCTTTATATTTAAGAGCTAAAAGGCTTTGCATGTATATTGCCAGATACCAGAGTCATTCAGTAAACTGTCTCCTAATGAATTATGTGACATCTGAGTACATTAATATGCTAACATGTCAATTCTTTATGTTTAAGCCCATAGCATCTATGGCTGTTCATTAGATCAGATTTAAAACTGAAGTGCTACAATGGACTACTGAGAATCAGTCTTCAAAATGGTCTCACTTCATGAAGGAGGCAAAATGGTATCACAATAGTTGAACTTGGAACATTTGACTGGAATAGCATCCATCTTTGAGTGAGGTACTTGTCTGAATGCTTCCAGTAGCAATTGTCTTTTATGATTCCTCTTCCTGGGTAATTAAAAGCATTTATTACTGAAACCCTACAAAAACTATTATTTTAAAGTGTGTTAGTGCTGCCTGCAAAACAAGTACCATGTTATATCTGGCACTCAACAGCTAGGATATTATTATTTATTATTCTCTAGTGAACCAAAACCAATTACAGGTTTTTTGCTAAGAAAAATGCTATTTTTTCCTTCAAAAATGTTTTCAATTTTCTAACGTTTTTAAACAACAGAGATAGGGAATTGATTCTTTTAGTAACTTTATTTCTACTGTTTCAGTCTCTTAACTATCTTAGCATGTTTGCTCTGACATCACAGTCATATTTTACAGAGGTTGCTGTTGCTTTACATTTTGTTAGCTTTCCTAGTGAAATTTATTTAGGGACTGGATTTTATTTTGCATCACCAACTTAAAAATCATTATTCCTGTATATCTTTTAGGTTTGCTTTTATACCCTTCAGATGACATCTATTAAGCAATTCTTCTCATAGTGTGTCTAGGTGAGAGAGAAGGAGGGTTTTTTTCAGTTACGCTTAAAAAGATTTGTTTAACAGGGAAAGTGTGTCGGCAGCTGCTGTGTAGAAGGTCTCTATGCTTCTTTAGCTGTGTGGCCCTGGAAGCTGCTGCTTGTTAGGGGAGAGCTGCTTGCCTGAGTAGTTGCTTGATAATGATTCTAAAAAAATTTTCTTTCACAGTTTGAAAAGTTGAACTGTGAAAATTATGTAACGAGGTTAGCAAAATATTTTTTTCCTCAGGAAAACAGGATGCAAATAGTTTTCTTTCTTCCTAAGTTTTCTTTTGTGAAAGTGGACATAATGACCTTTACAGAAACAGTAATGGTGCAGACTGAAGCACTGTTAAAACTATGCAGTTAACTCCAGTGAAAATGAGAGGCAGTACACTTCCAATGTGTGAATACATTTCTGAAGTGATCTTTCTGTGTAAACGTGAAGTAAAGTTTATCAATGATCTTAGAAACTGGATTTCAGTAAGTAACTTCAATGGCAATATGGAGAGAGATGCTAACTGCTGTGCCCAGATCACCCTGCAGTTCCGAGGCAGACATCAATCTCCGAGGATGATGCTGTGGCTTTGCTAGCAACAGAACACACCCAGAGGATGACAGGTTAATTGCTTTCCCTTTTCCTCCCCACAAAACAAATGACACTTTTTACAAGAGAGTCCTTACTTTCTGTCTGGGTTCTCAAGTCTGCTGCAGAGCCACTCCAAATGCCTGTTGGTAGTCCTCCCTTCTGCAATCTTTTTCTTCCACCAGATTTCATCCTTTCAGGTTCCAGCATTTGCTCAGTTCCTACCTTACCTCCATTATCTGCTTCCTAAGCTCCATGTAATACCCCAACCTTTCCCCTCCTATCTGTCCCCCTGGGCTCTCCTTTTCTCCCCTAGATAGCTCTGAAGGACCTATTTCGGCCTTGAAGGGAATTGATGTCCCTGCTCCACTGAGAGCTCAGCCCTTACCTACTCCTGGGATGTTGGTGAGTAGCCCCATGTGAAATGAGACACCTGATTCCAGTGGTATTCCTGGGCACCACTCTGGTGTTCCCTCTTTCACTCATTGCACAGAGAGAAGTGTAAGATCAAAGAGTGTTTCAGCTTTCACACAGGATTTCCCATATGCCAACCCTGCCTAAAGGAGATGGAACAATTTATCCTCGGCATCATGTCCAGGCATATCAAGGATAAGAGGCTCATTAGTAGCAGTCAACATGGTTTTACCAAAGGGAAGTCATGTTTGACCAACCTAATAGCCTTCTATGAGGATGTAACTAGATGGATAAACGATGGTAGAGCAGTAGATGTGGTTTATCTTGACTTCAGTAAGGCATTTGACACTGTCTCCCACAGCATCCTCACAGCTAAACTGAGGAAGTTTGGGCTGGAGGATCGGGCAGTGAGGTGGATTGTGAACTGGTTGAAAGGAAGAAGTCAGAGTTGTGGTCAGTGGGATGGAATACAGTTGGAGGGCTGTGACCAGTGGAGTCCCTCAGGGGTTGGTACTGGGACCTGAACTATTCAATATTTTCATCAACAACCTGGATGAGGGAACAGAGTGCACCCTCAGCAAGTTTGCTGATGACACAAAGCTGGGAGGGGTGGCTGACACACCAGAGGGTTGTGCTGCCATTCAGTGAGACCTGGACAGGCTGGAGAGTTGGGTGGGGAGAAACTTAATCAAATACAACAAGGGTAAGTGTGGAGTCTGTATCTGGGAAAGAACAACCCCATGGATCAGTATAGGTTGGGGTCTGACCTGCTGAAGAACAGAGAAAGGGAAANGCCGCATCTGGAGTATTGTGTCCAGTTCTGGGCCCCTCAGTTCAAGGACAGGGAACTGCTTGAAAGAGTCCAGCACAGAGCCACAAAGATGATCAAGGGAGTGGAACATCTCCCTTATGAGGAGAGGCTGAGGGAGTTGGGTCTCTTTAGCTTGGAGGAGACTGAGGGGTGACCTTATTAATGTTTATAAATATGTAGGGGGGGGTGTCAGGAGGATGGAGACAGGCTCTTGGTGATGTCCAGTGATAGGACAAGGGGGAACAGGTGCAAATCGGAACATAGGAGGGTCCGGGTGAACATAAGGAAGAACTTTGTCATTGTAAGGTGACAGAGCACTGGGCCAGGCTGCCCAGAGAGGTTGTGGAGTCTCCTTCACTGGAGACATTCAAAACCCAACTGGATGTGTTCCTGTGTGACCTGCTCTAGGTTATTCTGCTCTGGCAGGGGGGTCGGACTAGATGATCTTTCGAGGTCCCTTCCAACTCCTGACATTCTGTGATATACCAGCTTTTTTCCAGTGACTGTAGAGAGGACAGATGATGAGCACTGACTAGATAGCCAATTCCCACATAGCTGCAGTCAGCCCAGCCTGATCATTTTCTAGCACACCCACATGCAAGATATATTTTCTGCTGAATGTCTGCCAGTCTCTACCCCAAGACATTTCCATTCTGTCCATGACAGAAATGTTCCCTGTGGAGTTTATAGCCTGCTTTGGTCAAAGGCCCCGGCTTGTTATAACACCTTCTTGTGCTGATAGAGAACTCCACAGTACAGTTTAGTTTGGTTTTCTTTTTCTTCCCATCAGCACTTGAGTTTGTAAAATAAAAATCAAACTTTTTAAAGTTAGAAACTCTAATTAGTAGTACCAAAATAAGGATACCAACAAGTTAAATTAAAAGTCTTTAAGAATACTGATCTTGTATAGGAATACAAATGCCATAATTTTAAACTGCTCATGAGTGAAATGAGATACTGAAAATGTTAATGAAAGTTAGACTGTTAAAGGCTAATCACTGATACAGTTTGTGATTTTTCATATTACTGTTTTTGCAGAGAGTAAATGTCATTTAACAGAGAGAGAAGAAAAAAACCCTTATTTCCTGAACTCCTTCCCCCAACTGTACAACTCCAAACCAACAGATAAATTAACTTATGCAGATGATGTGACATTTCTTGTATTTTTCCCTTCACTTTTTCAAAGTGTTCTGTAAAAGAAGTACAAAAGTTATTCTTTTGTAAGAGGATCATTAAGTCTGTTTGGATTATTGATCTCATAGCTTTTCTGGGCATAAGGCCAATCATTTTGACTAAGGTTTTTAATCCTAGCTAATGAGGGGGGTGGATTAATGAGAAGGTTTTTGTTGTTTTTTGTTATTGGAGGGTTGGCTGGATTTCTTTAACCAGTAGATTGACATGTTTATGAATACAGATGAATAGATCATTTTGAATGAAAGAAACGTTGGAGCTGCAATCGGAGATGCAGTCATTCTGAAGACAAACAGACTCAAGAGTATGAGTGAAGTCTGAAAAACAAGGCGTCATAAAACTAGTTTTCTTCCTGAGATCATAAATACAAAGGGTCCTCATTTGAGTACAGCAGCAGCTTTTGTTACATGCTGTTAAACATTTGGAAGATTGAAATTAGAGGCCAGATGCACCTCCATTATCTTTAAGAATGTTCAGGTAACTGAAGTGTTCAGAATTTGTTTCTCATCTCTGATTGTTACCCTATTTGTGCATGCACCTGGTAATGCACAATGCTTGAAAAAGTAACATCAAGGTGAAGTCTGAAAGAGTAGAGCTAGTTGCAGTATTACTGAAATATATTTATCTCTATTTTTTAAAATACAATGAATTAACGGTTTGTGCAATTAACGCCATAGTCTTTTTAATTCTAAGGTAATTTGTAAAAAAATAACTTTTCAGCAAACTATTCCCATCAGTATATGTGGCTAGTTACAAAACAAGAGCAACACAAAACATTGTTGCTGATCTTAAAAAGGAAGGTGGCACCACCATTTAGAAATCGCAATAATGTAAATCCGTATTTGCAGTAACAGAAATTAAAGCAACATTACAAAGTGTCTGCAATACAATGGCAGGATTCTTTATGATGACAGAACAAGTATAGATTTGCATCTTAGCAACACAGATTCCTTGTATCTTTTTTTTCTTGCCCTGTGTGTGCATTGCTCCCAAGAGCCAAAGTGTTAGGCACCAATTATCTTCTGAGTAGGAGGTAGTAGAGCCATTTTAGGAATGCTGTCTGCATTGGAAAAAGCACAGCTAATGTATATAGACCTGTTGCAGTTGTCTCCTCTTGAGATAAGACCTATTTCCATACAAAAGCCTGGAAAAAAAATCCCCTTGAGATCACTGATAATATGACAGAGTCTATTTTAAGACATCTTGATTTTTGTTCTGAGAGACAAAAAAATGTGAGTTGAGGCACATTTTTCCCATGCTATAAACATTTCTCCTTCTCCCCAGGGAATTGTTACCGACTTGGTACTTGCCAGTATCTTAGCTGGACAGCTAAAATGAACTGAAAATTTTGAGAGAACTGTGAAAATGTAATGACTACATAAATTCTCTTCTAATCACAAAAGAACAAACAACATAATACTGAAGCAAAGCTATCACAGAGGTTTTTAAAGGTTTCAGAATACAGTTAAATCTGAGACATTCAAGTGTAGATGTAGAGTACCTTTGTTAGCTTTACATCTGTTTGGCTCCAGTGGAGTCCCCTGGGTTTGGCACAGGTGACAAGAATCTCACCAAATCGTGGAATCATAGAATGAATCATAGAATGGTTTGGGTTGAAAAGGACCATAAAGATCATCTAGTTCCAACCCACATGCCATGGGCAGTCAAATATGGGCAGTCACTGAGCTCACCAAAGTGTGAGTAGCAGAGGAAGAGAGAAAAATGGTGGTCCTCTTACCATCACTTAAAATGCCATTTGGGAGTTTTCCAGAATGAACACTCACTCATATAAATCTGAAGTCAGCATACACAAAGTTTATACTTGAGTCACTAAGTATCAGTAATGTTTGAGTACTCATCCCATGATGTGACCTTTTGACTTAAAGTGTGGCCAAAATCTTAACTGCTGTCACGTCTGCTCCTGGGAGGGTTGAGGTTTTGCTTGGAATCTCAATTATATCTCTGCTAAATTTTAATTCTTGATTATTCCTGACTCTGTTCTTGCTATGGAGGGCAAGCTGAATATGCTCATCTAAGTTTTTGTTTCTCCTTTTCCTTTTCAGAAGCAGCCAAGTTCCTTATGCACCAGGGCAGCTGAGACTTGAAGAGCTCAGAAGAGTTTCAGAAACTCAGTGATCCAGTCAAGTGAGCAAAGCTTTACCAAGGCTTTACTGCTCCCATCTCATCTGCCGTGTTCTGCTGAGCTGTTGCTTCTATTCAGATGTATTGCAACTTGAAACACTTACACACTAATAAGTATCTGTGGAAAAACTTATAATAGTCATCTTACATGCTTACTTATAATAGAAAAGAGAGTGATAATTAGAAGTTGGGAAAAGCCCTTCAGATTTTCTGGGCTTTTTTTCTGAAGGTTTCAGAAGGGCTTATTCTGATTACTAGTGAATCAAAAGGAAATCTTAACAACATTGTCGTGTGGGGTTTTTTTGCCTTTTTATGCAAGATAGTGGGGAAAAAAAAAAGGGGGCGGGAAGGTAGATTATAATTGTCTTAACTGTCAAGATGCTAAAAGGAGACTACCAGAAAGCTAAGGACTTCAGCACTCATAATTCAGAGAGCTTACACAAGTGCCTATTTTTTTGTGGAACTTCTAAAGGGAGACGGTACACAGACTGCTTTCCTAATGGCTAAGGGAACTGGACAGGCAATTCTCTTGGACAGTTGACAAATCCCAGCCTTAAAGTTATACCAGAATTACTGCAATTCAGACATAAGCATGGCTCATGGGAAAAGACAACGATAGTGGGGAAACTGCTTAATGCTACAGTTCATTCTTTAATTAACAGTGTAGTTTTTAGGTTGTGTATTCTGAAACCATATATACCATCCTGTCAAACTCATAAGCTACTTACCAGAACGGAGTGGATAATTCTTATTTATTAATGTGGCCTTCTTTTCCATAATGCAATGTTTACAAATTTGTTTGCTGGTAGCTTATGCTCTCCATGGTTTCTTGTTGTTCTCCAAATAATGCATGGGAATAATTCCTAGCTGTAGAGTCCTAATGGATGCCTAAAATTGAACTACCAAGGACTTTGTTTATACTATTTTATTTATTTATTTATTTGGTTGTTTGTTTGCTCTAGATAGAGAGGTAGTGGGCCTAGTTAAGAGCTCATTTGCTGAGAATTGAGAAATTAGTGTTCTCTTTTTAGTTCTGCCAATGACCTTGCACAAGGCATACCTGTGTCTTCATGCTTTTATTTCTGCATCATTAAATGAGGAGGATGATACTTTCTGCCTTAGTCTAGTGAGATTTACTGATGAGAAATGTTAAGTGTAATTGTTTTTCAAAGCCAGTGCTTAACGACTTTATAACTTCATCCAAATACAGCAATAGTCTACAGCTTCTTTCCCTGGCCTATGCTATCCTGATCTAAGAATGTGGTGTGTACATTTCAGATTTAGTTTGGTTTTCTGTTTTTGTAGTTAAAATTAGACCATGGAGATTACCTTGTACAGGGAAAAATACTACACCCTGGTGAAAAGAGATGACATACATGGAATGAAATGGGGGCAGGGGAGAAGCTACAGTTTGTTTTCAAACTGTTGAAAATGCACAGTATCCCATCTCCTAAATTTTCCTTCTCTGGCTGAGTTGAATCACCTTGTCTGTTTCTGCCCTATAGAATCCTTTCAGCAATAGTTCTTACCAGTTATTTTTTATTCACCTTTTTTTCTGCATGAAGTCAGTTTTGCTATTGCAGGCAGCTTTTATGCTAGTAAGTGAGCAAAAAGAGGCTCCATGTGGCAGACAGATGCTGAAATAAGAACCTGGCACTCTGGAGACAGAAAGAAATTAATTCAGCTTCCCTTTTCTCTCTCTTTGTACTTTGTAACCCCTCCTTTTTCTACTCCATAGTTACTGTAATAATTATCTTGCCCACTGAATGCAGAGTGTGGGCATATTTTTCCATATTATAGCCCAACTACATACTGTAAGATCCAACAATTTGTGTTGGAAAGCCCACCATTTTCCACAGACAGTCTTCCAGAATGTATGTAGACAAGTCATGCCTAGCAATCTGAGGATACTTCCATGCAACAGAAAGATGATTTGTAAATGTAGGACTACATGCTACAAGAATCTGTGGCAGCACATCCATTCAGTGCTACAGAGCCACAATTTCACCTCCAGTTTTAAACTGGCTTTCAATTAACCACCCAAAATTCACTGACTGGCTAAGTATGTTATTCTGGTTTAGGCTTAGATTTTGTGCCCATCTAAATTTTAAGATTGCTAAGACTGATGCTTTCACTTTCCTTGATGATTCTTAAAATGAGACGTGAATAATTATTCCTGGTTTCTAGACTTTAAGTGACATGGGGTTTCTTTTTGGCTGGATGTGGCAAGTGCTCTGATCCCATGGACAATTTAATACTCTTAGATAATTTACCATTGTTTAGAGTCTATTTATATAAAACATATAAACGTTCTATAAGTGCAGTGTAAACCATCTGTCCTCGACCAGCAGAAGTACATCAAAAGCAGTAATTCAAATAGTCCTTCAAAAGACTTACTCTGTTTTAAGGTCCAAGAAAAATCTAGATCAAGAAGTATAAACATTCAATTATCCTTTCAATGTGTTCGTCTTAGATATTAATTTTTCTATCCTAAGAATACCAGAGGTTATTATTTAGGAAAGAGTATCCAGACACTCAGCTGCTGTAAATAGTGCTTAGCTCCATAAACATCCCTTTAATGGTTTATGGTAGCTGAGAATGCAGCCACTTTGTTTTGACCCAAGAAATCAACATTTATATCAATAATGGCTCAGCACTATAAGCAATGCAGTGTATTGTTCATTTTAATTTCACTGCTTTAGGACCAATACAATTTGCTGCTGTTTTGGAATTTTTAGTCACATTTTAAAAAAGAGATCTTTGAAAGCTCACCTCCTAGTTAAATTTGGGATGCAAATGAATAATCTGTGCAATAAAACTGTGGTTGATACATTTATGCATTTGGTACTTTACAAAACCTTTACATTCTTGTGTTACAGTTAGTAATACAAAGTAGTGAGACAGAAAGGCATATTTCTTTGTTCTTCCATGTGAGACTCCTTACTTATTCTGAAAGATCAAAGCTACTTAACAACTCTTGCATACTCATTCTACTGACCTCAGAGTTTGGATGTGAGTCTGTAATCAATGGCAACAGTAAATATACTTTCAAAGAAAACTACCTGTAGAGTCTTGGGACATGCACAAAGTCACATTTAGAAAGTCATGTTTTCCCAAGAACAGCCACAGCTGTTTCTTCTTTGTGAGCAATACATTGTCCTCATCTAAAATACATAACCTTATTATCATGCAAATATTTATGCCACATTAGAATCAGGCTTGCTCTTTGCACAATAGATAAGCTTCCTGTATTATTACAGATAACGAAAATCCAATTTCTGAAAATGTTCTGTTATTGTTTCTTTTTCCCTCTGCTTTTTATTAGTGAAGAACTTGTAATTATTTGGTCTTATTCAGACTTTCCAGAGGAAGAACTGAAGTCATATTTCCCACACATTGGGATTCTGATCATTGAAATTCACTTCTTTCTCTCCTTTTTATTGCCTTTAAATAAAGGAATGTACTAGGGAAAAAGACTCAGCTCGGTCTGGAATGATACAAGTGCAAGTCAGGAATAATTGAAAATAGTTTTGATCACCCTTTGAAATCCTAGATTAAGCAGTTTTGCTAACACTCAAAGAAATTCACTGGAACCTTTTGATTTATTACACAATAGATAGAAAGCTTCTTTTCTTCTTCTTCAGGCTCTTACCCTGCCAATGGATATTTGTTCTGTAAGTATCACTGACATGAAAAGTCTGAAGTTGTCCACTTTTCTTCCTTTGACCAATATTCCCTTGGTAAACAGAATACCATGAGGAGAGTGGTGTTAATCCTCCACGTTTAGCTTTGTGAAAAAGCCACACTGACAGCTGTGAAAGTTTTGAGCAAAATTAACAGAACTTTGCAAGCCTTGCCAGCATCTTTCCAGAACACTTGCCATTATATAAAATTTCAATTTAATAATACTCATAGTAAGTTTCTTTCAAATTAATAAAATATTAATGTGGAAATAACAAGGGCTATACCCTTAGCTGAAGTAACTCCATCTAGCAACATGGATTGTGATGTTGATAGCATTGCTAGTTCTCTGATCTGTTGAATTTTGCTTATTAATTGAATTAATTGAATTGATAAATAGAATTTTGCTGCCTCTGGGCTGAGCAGTCGGGCTGAGTAAAAGCCAGGCTGCTTCTGCAAAGGGGAAGCAAGGGACAGAAAGTTGAATTGCAACAGAGACACAAAAGCACAGCCCCAAAGAGAAGGTCAAGGCCACCAAGAAGAACACTGCCCTCCTGGGAGGGACCCCCTCACTGACATGTAGAGACAGGCTCCTCCAGCACAACATGCCTGGGGTGAAGTTCTACTGGATGGTTAGATGTTATTCTGAATGCAGTCCCCAACCCCTGTGGAGGAAAACATGTTGCCAATACCATGTTATTAGCTAAGTATTGTTTCCCATGGGAGAGCAAACACTGGGGATGACCACTTTAAATAATTTCGCTCTCCTCCTATGTTTATAATCCAATACATGGCACTGTATTCCAATGGGTTTTGTATCCTCTATGATGAACAATATCACGTTCAGAAAACAACCTGTTTTTAAAAGGGATGGAGTCATGTTGAAAAGCTGAAGAATGCCACAGAACCAGCACTGTATTTCTTGACTGAGATAAATATTCACCTGTCCCAAATACATGAACAGGACCATCCTGAACAGGAGACTTAGAGAGATGGGACTCCCTGATGACCTCAAGAGTGAAAAAACAGATGAGCCCTGTCTTCTTTATTAACTGACCCCAGCTCCAAGTACTTTCTGGTAGTGTGGATGACAGAAAGAACACTGGACTCTGCCCTTGGAATAAAGTGTGTCTACAGCACCATCAATTTTTAAGCAACCCTTAAAGCAACTGCCTTGGAATCGGTGCTTGACTTGTTCTTAAAAATTGTGCACTGATCTACCCTTTCAGTGTAGAGAAATTATGCTCTTGATACCAAACTAGGCAGTACTGTACTCTCTAGTCCAGTGCAGCAAGAGATTTAGCCTCCAGTGATAATAGGAGAGGGTCCTTTGACAGATGAACTGTAAGCGTTATTGCCTCCACAGATGGTTCTCTATAATAAATGTTACTTTTTTTGCTGTTTGATTTTGTCATTAGTGTGGGATTCATGTCATTTAACAATAGCTACCTAAGCATGAAGCGCCTTGCATAGTTTAATCATCAGTGGTCTTTTTATAGTTAACAGAAGAAATCAACCCCATCACAAGTTGATTCATCTCACCCATCTCAGCAAATTTCCATTGTCTGCACACCATTTATGCCTTTGTGAGTGAGTTAGACTAGTCTTCTCCCCAGGTTAAATTAAGAGCTGAAAGTCTTACTGAACAGGAAAGGGTTGGAATCTCCAAAACAGATTTTATTTTCAAGTCACATCTATATGGATCTTCAAGCTTCTTGTAGAAACAAATGAATTGTTCATGCTTTAAAGGCAAAGTGGAACTCTTGTCAAAGGAAAAAAAGAATCAAGGGAAAGAAGGAAATGTTCTCTTATATAAATTCATGTGCATGAGAAGGGCATGTAGTTAGTGGTATGCATCCCCTTACACCTTTTTCTTTCATGCCCACATCCACAAAGTCTCAGTGCTCCCTGAGCCTTAAATCTCTTCCACCCACCTCTCTTCTTGAAGATTCTCGGCTCAGATAATGCTGTACCAAATTTTCTTTGCCTATGCCCAGATTCTTCCTGTGAAAACCATCTTTTTAGCAACATTTAGCTAAACCTGGAATCCCACATAGATACCTAAGATGTGGGTCCTCATCTCCCTCTTTACCTACTTAGAGGTAATCGGGCTTTTTCAGACATGTGACTTGAGATTTGTAGTCCTTTCAATACACAGGTGCCCTAGGCACAAATGGGGTTTTGTAGCAGAGAAATCTTTCAATGGCACGACATGTCACAACAGCAGCAAAATTGTATCCTCTCCAGCTACTAAAGGCCACATTTGGATATATTTACACAAAGAGAAAGATCCAGCAATCTTAAGAGTAGCAAAAATACTTATGCATCTCAATATATTCAACTACATTCAAGAGAAGTACACAAGAGATAGAATGTCATTTGAAAGATGCCGAGGAATGACTACCATGAGGGGACTGGGAGTGTTTTTTTACTGAATAGTGAGCAAGCAAGAGATTCCACTAAGTGCTGCAAATCTTCATTTTGATCATTCTGAGGCAGTGCCAGCCATATACAGTTACTGTATCTAGTGAAGTATTTAAAATTATTCTGCTTTGCCAGTCATGGCTTTATGGTCTGCTGTCTATTGTAACAGTTACTGCTTGTAGAATGACCTCACTTTGCTATTACTTACTGAGATAAATCTCTCCATCTTTTTTACATGTCCTTTTGTAAATGAAAAATCTTGGGAGAAAAAGGTAGGATTTTCAAAGGCGTCTAAGTGTTTAGCTGAACCACAAATTACCTCTTGAACAGCTCATTCGCTTCTCAAGCTCTGAGCAGTTCTAGAAGATGCTTAAATGCCCACTTTACTCTGGCAGTGCAAACATGAAGAACTTTTATTACCCAGACAAGCCATGTGAGTTTAAAAAATTTGGTGATTAATCTCTTTTTTCAGTTGCTGGTATTTTGTCACCAATCACATTTGTCCAGATAAACAGTGTCTCAGGCAATTAAGAAACACTCGGTTCAGGAAGGACACACAACCCTCATGATCCTCTGAGGCATTTGTCCCAGTTCCCTGGGTGAAACCCAAGTCTGAGTAGCTGCTGCAGCCCTTCCAAGATGCTCGCATAAGGAAAAAGGTACCTCTGCAGCCATCCTCCATTTATACTGTACAACTTCTAGTCATCCCTTTTGCAGAAGAAAAGATAAATGATCAAGTAGCTGGAGATGTCTAGACCCCCCTCCCCAAGCAGGCTTGCATCCATCCACCTCTTGTGAGCCATACTGACAAAATGTCTAATACAATGCATAAAACAAAGACCTTCCTGACTGGGCTTTTTCGCATCTTACTCACGGATTCAACACCATTAATCTTCGTTTGGAAAGCCATGGATATTACTTTCTATAGCAAGTAAGTAATCATTCTTTTTTATTACCTCCTCTCTGTAATAGCAAAGATGCATATTTTACTCTTCTGTTTTGCACTAAGGAGACAGAAACACAATGGAGCCTATACTCTTGCTTTAGGTGAGCCCTTCTGATCTCCCAGTTTCTACATATCCACACTCCTCTCCTCTATAAAATAAATAAAACAGCAATAACTACCTCTTTTATTAATTTATACTGGTTCCACTAAACGAACATATTCAGATATCAACTGATCAATTAGGGAAGTTCATCCATGCAATAACTGCATGATCGTGGGTTTATCTGGAAGAACTGTAAGGAAGATAAGGATTTCCCAATGGAAAATTTATACACAAGTAGAATGTAAATTTGGTAAATGCACAAAAATGCATGTAATTAATTTCCTTCCATAGAAAGAATCTCAAACTGAGAAATCAAGTAACTTAAAACCGTTCTTTGAAAGTCATACAGGTGAGTCATATTAATTACAGAATTACTCCCTTCTTTGCAAAAAGGGGGTGTGTATTTTTTTCACAATTCATTAGATTCCATCAGCTAGTATTTAGTGTTCTGAAACTCCCAGGTAGAAAGAGCTACTGAAATGTAAAATATGTGTTGTTATTGTTGCTTATTGTTATTTGATAGACTTCACTTTCCACTTTAAGGCATGCTAAATATGAAAGAAAATTCAGGCTGTAGGGAAAACTCTTATAAAAACATCAGTCCATTATCTACTTTTTTCTTTCTTTCTCCCTGAGAAAGGATGAAATACACCCATCAAAGTCATTATAAGCTAGTTGCACCCTTTTGATGCAGTCCTGTGTCACTGAAGTCCATGTAAATTCAGTAGGAGCAAGATTAAAGACTTTACTGGAACAGCAGTGGTGTATTATAGGAAGCTTTAATATAATTGAATATATATATATATATATATAATTTCCATTAACAAAGTAATTTGTAAGGAGACACTGAGTTTGTAGCTGGAAAGAGAATTTTAAACCATGCAGCATGCACCAAGCCACTAGTTTCTGGTCCTGCATCTTTCCCATGGAAGAAGACTGCTCAGCACTGCCATATTTCACAGCCTGGGAATAACTTTGCCTTACTTCTCCTTGCTATGAACAGCTTCACAGTGAGATCACATCACACCTGCAAAAACTAGTGATCTTAGTGAGTGTCCTAGATATGGCACCTTCCTCTGCTGCTCTGCAAATCTCTGCTGCTGAAAGATTTTGCTATTCAGCTCAGGAACCTAAAGACAGTTGAGTTTACAACTGCTTTTTAAGAAGCTCTTTAAATCTTAAGAGCCAGATTAAATGAATACACAAAAGTTTCAGGAGATACACACACATTTCCTACTTTTCCAAATACAAAATGTACTTAATAAGAGCCTAATTTAACAGCAACGTAATAAACAGAAATTTTGCTACTGGACACAGCAGGATGGACATCATCCCCACCACACAGGATCCCCACCACAGGACTTCAATGAGCAGACTGGAATGACAGTCCTCAGTGCCTCTGAACTTCTGCCCTCTTTCAAGCAGAGGAATCACTTTCTCTCTTTTTTTAGGGGCTTGGGCTTGAACAAGAGCTTTACCTACATAAACAAGTGTCTCTTTCTTTAATAACCAGTTGCTTATATCCATTGATTATCCCATAAGATGATCAACATAAAAGCCACCGTATCTTTTATTGCAAAGGAAATTGCTCAAATGACATATAGCTGCTTCTGTACTAGCAGAGACTGTACTACACAATGAAGCTTGAATAATTTCCTTCTGAAATGGAAGCCACAACCATCCCATTTTATGTCATGGCCAGCCAAGCATCTGCCTTTTGGTGGTTATGGCACCAAATTAATATTTTGTGTCTGTACTTGTGGGAAACATACAAAGCTTTTCTGGCACTGACTGATTTTATTGTGGCAAAACAGATATATGAAGTTTACCATTCAGCAAGTCCATTCAATTATTTCCCATGTATTTAGTCTTCTTTTAAACCCTTTACTCTTCGTACAAGATTTCCATTAGAATAGGTTAAAAAAGTACTGCTAAGCCAATAAAACAAGATTTGTATTTAAAAAAATTATAAGGAAAACAATATTAATATGCCTTTGAGATAATCATCTCTGGTCTAAATGCAATTATTTTTATTTGTTACTAGTATCCACAGAATGAAGCTGTCTGAACACTGAGAAACAGTTAATTCTGCTTTTCATAATTTTTCCAGTCAGGGTAAAACTACCTAATACACAAACACACACATTTCAAGCTAATATGACAGAATGAGGGCATTATGGTTATGATACTCTACGTATATTTGGAACTGTGTGTAAATTTAGTAGGACTGCTGCAGTTGCTTGAAATACATGCGGTCAATACCATCCTCTGCATAAGAGAGGAAAGAGCAGGAATCAATTGTTAGATAAAGATAAAATCAGTGAGAGACCCTCTGGAAACTGGATGTACAATTCAGAATCCAAATCAGCTGCAGCGAAAATCCAGCCTTCCCATTGCCTTGCCTTCACCCTGTCAGTGCTGTGTGCCTGCCCAGTGCCTCATACAGAACAGTTCAGCTGCAAGATTGGACCCACACTTAACATACTCTGTGAACTTCTTATATGGGATGAGTTAAATAAAACAATGCAAATCTCCTGCCTCCTTGAAGCATTATGAAAGTTTCTGCTCATCTATACTGTCAGGGCCTTACCCAGCTTTCCTGAGAACCTACACACTGATTTGAATGGATTTTGGACCTGGCTGCTGTCTCTGAACCTCTTTGCTCAAAAGAGAGATTGGAAACACAGAGCTGAGTCACTGTGCCTGAGAAAAGCCTCTCTAGTGTCACATCTCATGCCTAGCACAGGACTAAACAGGATGCTACATGTGTCAGGATCAGGAATGGATGTAAGGGCTACAATCCTGTGTCCTGTGATGGGTTACAGAGGTTAGCTTATGCTGATCTGACTCTTTTTACCTGTTTCACAATAGGGTAAGATTGAACCTAATTAGTTTTTTTAATTAAGAACCTTATTATTATAATGTATTTGATAAGGCGTATTCTATATCCTTAAAGGGGCAACCATTACTTAATTGATCTATCCAGACAACAGGTTGGCAGGTATATTCAGGGTCATCAAAATGGCAGCAGTGTTTGGTTGTCTTAGTCCAAAAATATAGAGAAAGCAGAGTAATCCAGGGAATATGAATGGGGTGAGCAGACCACCCTCTTTTCCTAGGGCCTTCCAGGTTTTTCCAAGACCAAAAGTTTGTCTGTTTTTTCCATACGTATATATATATATATATTAACCACGTAAAGTAGGTATTATTTTTTCTTACAAAGCTTGATCCTTTATAGGCACACAGAAGGAGACTCTAACTTCTCATTAGTATACAGGATTATAATGAAGCAAGCTAACTGTAAGCTTCCTGTAAGTGACTTTGATTATACTTATCACATCAAAAACTGTTCTACAGAGAAGTAATTTTTGTGAAACAAATGTACAACATTTCCAGAATAAAAGGAGAATCAGGCTTACAGGCTGTTTTTAAAGCATATTTTAAGAAGCAAGCAGACCTGATCAAATGTCAAGAGCCAATTTGTTCATGTGAGATTTGCCACTGGTAGGCTCTAAAAGTCAGTGAGAGCTTAGTTTCTATTTCACAAGTCCTGATCATATCAGTTAGCTTCATGCTGTTAGATTAACTTGCACACTGAACTTTCTAGAGACAGAGGGAAGAAAAAGATAAGCGAAAAAGAAGTGAAGCCCAAAACAAAGTCAGAGGAAATAAAAAGAAGCTGGAGATGGGGTATAAGAGCCAAAAAGAATAGAGAATTGCTAGGATTAAAAAAAAAAAAAAAAAGGAGGGAGATATGCCAAAAATTGGAAGGGGAAAACAAATGTTCCTGATTAATAAGAAAAGAAAATGAGAATTTACTGAGACAGACAGAGGGAAGGCAAAGCACTGAGTATTTCATTGTCTCTAGCTGAGCTTTATTTTGCCCTCAGAGCTCAGTAGTGATTAATTCCATTTCATCTAAGTGTTTTACAATATCCTTTACCCATTCATGGAGGTTGTGATCTTTCTGCTTCTACAACGTCCTGTGGAAAATACTATTACAAATGTAGTAGGGTCTACTCTCTCCTCAGTTGTATTTACTTTCTTTATGAAATTAATAAAAAAATTGTCACAAGGTCAAAGGGAAATTCTATGTTCAAGCTAGCTTGGGTCAGATCATTAATGCTAAAATTATTAAGATCCCTATGGAGCCACACACCAGCAGCAAATTTGGACTGTGTCCATTCAAGTACAGCCTAAAGCAGATACTTAATAAAACTATTAAAAATAAAAGTGACATAATTTCATCAAAGGGAGCATATTGTACTGTGCTGAGGTCAACAGAGTCCAGTTATATTACCCAGGTCCTATATTGCTTTTCATTAAATATTAACTTCAGTATACTTTATTTTTTACACCCAATTTCAAAGATGTTTGTATCTTTCATTTAAGAGCACACAGCAAATTTCCTGTAGTTTATAATATTCTTCTTCATTTTTTTTTTAATTTTTGCAGCATTTTTCTTTGATCTATGAGACACCTTTCAATGCACATTGCCCAGACCCTAGTTTCAAAAGAGCTCATGTCTAAATACTGCCCTGCGTATAAATGGTTTCATTTTGACCTAGCATAGGCAAAGGGCCAAAATATAGGAACACTACACTAGCTCGATCCTGTGGTTCACTTAGCCTTTTAATTCTAAATCTTTCTCTAAGCACATTTTTTACAATTTGTGGTATAATCCATCCTCTCCATTAAATATTTCCCTTCTGGCATAAGCATGGAAATGAAACACCCAGTTCATTACCTCTTTCAAAAATCATTTTGAACATTCTTATTATTGTTATTTTTGTTATTAATTGACTAGACTCCTTATGAATGTAATGAAATTTTTGGTCTGAGTGACTGGGGTGGGGTTGCAAATAAAGGTATGGGGTTTGTTCAGAATTATCAAAATTATCCATTGCTGAGGGAACGTTTCCCAGTCAGGTCTAATTATAATATTTTACATGTTATTCCCCATCCTATTCCTTGTGCTTCTTAATGTCTTTTTGGATTTCTGGCCATAGCTAAAGTCTTCATTTAGCCATCTGTAACAACATCAAAATTTCTTTCTTGAACTCAATAATTAATGCACAATTCTTTCCACTTTCACAGATGTTTTAATACTTTGCATGTACTGATGGCGAGTCTCATTTGCTGTCATCATCCTGGTGAAGCTCATTCATCAGCATACAGTACTGAATAAGACCATGGGGCTGGTAAGTCTGGAAGCACTTCACCACACAGTTGATTTTTAAACTGGAAAAGCCAATATGAACATCTTCTTTCCATTCCCACACACCATAAATCAGTCTTCCTTAGTGACTGACCCATATGCCTGTGCCCTCTGCAAATTTTGCTGTCTTCCCATTCATCATCTTTTTCAGGAATTACAAAGCATGTTAAGCAATGTTGCACCTAATACTGAAAGTTAAATTATTATTTTAATATTTAATTTGTTAGGAAGAAACTCTTAATTTCCTGTCTCTTTGCATATGGAGACACAAACTCAATGTTTACATAATCTGGAAGCCACCTTATCAAAATATAAATCCTATGAAAGTCAAGGGAAATGCATTCTAGAATTTTTACATATTTTTTTCTTGACTCTCATAAAATATGAATCAGAATCATGAGGAATTTATGAATTCATTTTTTTCCCCAGTAAGAGAATATGTTTCTGTAAAGAATAAATTTAGACTAAGGCATTATAAAATGAACTGAAATGCAGTATGGAACAATCCTAATGCTTTCAGAAATAAAACCCAGTAGATTAAAGTGCAGTATCAAGGTGATGACAACTCACTGTTTCATTGGTTTTAACTCTTCACTAGTTTTACTTTTTTCCATCTTTAGGAAAAAAAATATTAAATTGTGGTTACAGGTAATAAAAAGAGAATCTGATCTTCAGATACGAGCTCTAATAATTTAGGCACTTTCTAGCAATTATAACCTGAAGCTAGAAAACCATAACAGAGAATCTTCCACAGAAAATTAGTACTACTTCAGCACCTCTTTAACATTTCTCTCATTCCTAAAAGTCCACTCACTTGACTTCTATCTGTAAAAGATTCTGGCACTTTGGCATATGCTGAGAAAAAAAGAAAGATTCAACTCATCCACACTTCATACCATAGACATTTCTAGGCTCTGCCAGTATTACAGAAGAAAATTGTTCCTGACCCTTAAAGCTTACAAGATCCCTTGTCCAGCATTGCTACAAGGAGAAGACGACATACATCATGCAAAAGAGGAGAGGCAATCTCAGCCAGGCTGCGTTAAACATGAGAACAGTAATGAAGAGTTTTTGTAAATTGAGTTTAAAATCTGGTGAGAGGTCTGAACACATTCACAACATTTCACAACCATAGCATCTCACTAAACATGCATGTGGAATTTATGAGACCTCCTATAGCTTCTGTGTGGAACTCCCACAGATGATATAGCTTTTGGAACAGGAAGAACAATGTTAGAGTAAAAACTTAATCAATAGAAAGATAAGATTTCCCTTACCTTATTGATCCATGAAATCAAATGGATTTGATTTACGGAGATATCAACAATTTATAGCATTTGAGGAAGCCTTATCTGGTTTTCACGAAAAAAGTAAAGAATGTATCTCTTAAAATGTGTAAGGAAATATTTAATCCAGGTGTCTACAGGGCATGACAATCATTCTCTGTGAATGATTCACAGGTTTCCACATTAACTGTGTATATTGTTATTATAGAACTAAGTAAAAATGGAGGGAGACCATTCACAAATAGTGCATGGTTGCCTGCTATTTACAGCTAGTTGAGTTCATGAGATGTGAATAATTAGCAGAGTTCTGGGAACAGTAAAAAGCATTTGTTTTTTAATATTAAGCCATTATTTCCATTGACCAAATGCCAAGGGCTAGACTGTGTCCCAGTCCTTCCACTGGAAGCCTCCTCACAACCTGCAGTTCAGAGCCATTCTTGAGAAGTAGCCCCCTGGGAATCTACAGGCCACTCACAAAGGCACTATGCAGTTATTGATGGGGGCACCACCAGGCCTTGCTAGAATGGCAAGTAATTTACAGCTGAACATGAATTTCTTAGAAATTTTTAAAAAATGACCCTTCACAGTGTGCAGTTAAAAATGCCCTTATTCTTCCCTGACCTCCATGTAGTTGTAACTCTGGTTCATACACAGTCCAAGGAAAATGCACAATGGTGGTGTTTGTAGACAGAACAATCCATATATAGGCTATAATCTTCCTTAATTTGTACTAAGAGGATAATTCAAATAAGCTTTATATAACCTGACAAAGCAGACTTATGGCACATGTGTAAAGTTAAATGTCTTCACTGATGAAGTGAACTCTATAAAGACTGCTAATAAACCCACTTCTGTATTCCTGGTTTTGTTGAGGTGTAAGATTCGCTTCAGTCTGCAAAATTCAAAGTGATGGATAGGAACAGTGCAAACTCAAACCATGTGTAAATAAACTAAGCCATCCTTTAGAGGCAACTGACCATTAACAGTATATTCTTTTTCCTATTCACATTGATTTGTTTGCCACTATCCATTATCAGTCATCAATTGTTCTTTTAAGGCTGAAAATTTTAAATTGCACTGCCTACCTGCTAGAAACAACCAGCTACAGAATTGCTTTCAAATAAGCACTACTGACTTTTACTGACTTGTAAATAAAGGGAATGAATGAATGAAATGACAATTTTTGCCCTGGTTGCCCAATGGGTATGCTTCACATTTAAAAAGCTTTCCTTCTGCCAGGAACACTGAGTCCTCACACATCTTCCACAGCCTCTGTTTTGCTATTCACAACGCTAATTGCAAATGTGAAGATTCGTAGGTGGGGAAAAGACATTTGTTTCAGTTTAATAGCCAGCAAACCATGTTTATTTTGCCTATCGAAACTAAACTGTACTAAAGCACTAAAAAAAAAAAAGTGTGGTGCAAATGAGATATATGACCAAAGATCAGCTATACTGCTAAACCACAGAAAACATAGTTGGTTAACATTCAACTTGAGCTATTACTTTAAAAAAAAACCTGAAAGAAAGATGTATCCCACTGTCGTGGTTTACACCCAGCTGATGACTCAGCACCATGCAACTGCTCACTCACTGCTTTCCCCTGGTGGGTTTGGAAAGAGAATCAGAAGGAAAAGGTAAAGCTTGTGGGTTTAATAGAACAACACAAGGAGAGAAGAAATAAAACTAACAATAATACTAATAAAAGAATATACAAAGCGAGTGATGCACAATGCAATTACTCACTGATGCCCAGCCCACTGCCAAGCCACAAACCCTCCTCTCCTGGCCAACTGCCTCAGTTTATATAGTGAACATGATGTCATATGGTATTGAACATCCCCTTGGCTAGTTTGGGTCAGCTGTCCTGGCTGTGTCCTTTCCCAGCTTGTGAAAATTAACTCTATCCCAGCTGAACCCAGGACACCCACTAAATGTTGCCATGCTTCTGTGGTGAGAGCCTTTGGACAGACAGATAGATGATAGAGAACTCTTTTATGAAAAGCAAGCCACCATTAACTGTCACCACATGTTAACATGTATTTCTATCTATTTACAGCCAATTAATGACTGCATTATTCAGTTATTTTCCCTTTATGCTTGCTGGTGTGTTAAAAAAATGAATTTATTAAAAAGAAGCACTTAAGCTGTCACTAGTTCAGCAAACTAGAACCACACTCACTGCTAGTTAACATTAGCTATCCTACCATTTCAAATCTGGGGAACTCGTTCCTATCCCTCCTGGAATGCACAATTATAGAGTGAATCCTCTTATTAAGCAGAATTGAATGGATTCATAGAGGAGAAAGAAACTGGTAAGTATGAAGACTATGGATCTCTACAGTATCTGCTTAAAAGTAATAAGCATCACAGGCTGAATATATAAAAAGACCTTTTTTATCAGAACAAAGATCACCATGTTCTTGCATCCTTTCCCTCAAATGGTCAAGAACCGATATCTAAAGAATTATATGAACAAGTCAACAGTGTTGTGATACTTCTTCAGAATATTTTCTCAGAGCTATCCTAAGCCACAACTACAGAAAGATGGTGACGTCCAGAACTAGGTCTAATAAGAAATGCAGGGCAACCCCCCCATAATTTAACAGAGGATCATTAATGTAAATGTAATGGCGGTGAAGTATGCTATTGAGTTGGTTGTAGAAAATAGCAACAAAAATCACTGACTCCAACAGGCTGTGCCAGAATGCTACAGGCAGTAATATCAACTGAAACATTGAGGTCAACAGGGATGAGCAAGGGGAATCACAGACTAACAAGAAATGTTATTTAAGCACAACAGAAAAATCAATGTCGATGCTGCAAAAATGACATAAGTCAGGTTGGAGTCAGCAGCTGAATATGTTGGGGGGACTGTCATGGGGCAGAAAGCCATGATGTTTACACTAAAGAAATATTAGTAACTACTCATCTTATCTACTAATTACAGTGTCCAAATTGTGTAAACCAACATGTACTCAAACACCACTGCAAAGAACCAAATGCGCTGCATTTTCACATCAGCTTTACAACCTTTGCTCATGTGAACAAGATCTGTCAATTGTCATGCATCCAGCTCTGTCACTGAATTGATGTGTATATTTTTACGAAAACACCTTATTGCCAAATCTTTCATTTGCACACCTTATGTTTTTCTCTATTAATTAGACCATGAGAAACAAACAAAAATGTCAGAGAGAAGAATCCATCAAAGACCCTGTCAGTTTTCAGAGCTTCCAATTTCAAGCCATCTATATGAAACAGGATTTCTCTTTCATTATTGCCTCCAGAATCAAGGATCAGCTCTTCCCAATTGCTGTCAGCAGGACTCAGTGTTGTCTGAACTTTCGCACCAGTGAATTGCTTTTCTCTCCTGTGCTTACACAGGGATGCTTTTCCAGGGAATGGCTTTATTTACATTTGTTTTATAAGTGAAAGCTTTAAATTTCCTCTCTACACTGTTGTAGAATAGCATGATTCTACTCACAAGCCAAATTTGAAAAAAACATTACAGAGCATGTGGTTTGTCAACTCAAACAGACGGATTGTTGTTATCTGCATATAATCCCATTTCAAATTTTTATTTTACACAGAGAAATAATTTAGCCAAAAGTGGGAGAAAACACCAAAGAGCCTCCTACTGTATCCCACTGACCAGAACTAATCTCTTTACTCTTTCTACTCAAGTTTGGACTTTGGCTTACATATAACTACAAACATTTCAAGAGCTGCAGGAAACTTCTCAGGTGCTACTGTGCTGAAACCAGCTATAATACCCAGCTCCTCTCGTCTCTACTTACTTACTTTACATAGTCTGTGTGGAGTCATCTGGTTTATGCATAAAGTGTATCAGATTTCTTCTTATTTGGAGAAGTTCCTTTCTATTCCATATTCCTACAGGCCTACGTATTATTAACCTATAACATTACAAATTGCTAAAAAAATCATCCCGCTTGAAAAAAAGACATTCCACTGTAATGCACAAAGTGTGTTTGCTGCTGTGAACAGATTTGATAGGCAGGGCATTGGGAATGATTAGAAGTGAAGACTCCAGCAGTGGGCAAGAGCCATAACTGAGTTATAACTAGTTTGTGCTATTTTCATTTTAATATTATTAACATAGAAAGTAGCATCCACAGTGGGACATATAATTTGACTGGAAAGGGAATGGGTTATTAATGTAATATAAAAAGCTTAACAATAAAGTATAGTCTTTGTTCTACACTTAGAAAAACAATTTCAGAACAGCATTTCTATGAGGCACATACCAGAGGAACAAGTAATTTTATTTTTGGCTTAGATTTGCTTTGAAAGCTCAGTATTTTCACCATAATAGATCTTTCTTTGATGCTTTTTGTGCTGAATTTTTTTTTACCCTTTTTAAACTAAAATCCCTGTGTTAGCTTTTGTAATGGCCTAGCTCTGTTTTCTTGGTCTGTTTCAGTCTTTTAATTTGCTTGGAAACACAGCCTTTTGTTCTAGCCCCTGAATGAGTGATATCACTGCAGATGTAAGTTAATTCTTGGTAGATTTCTAGCTAGATGAGTTTTAAATATGGTATACCTTGTCTAATATAGTACTGTTGCAACAGTCTCTAAAGTCTAGGAATATATACTCTAAATTCAAGATAGATTGATTTTGCAGCCTGAAGATTTGCACTAACTACAAAATAAGGCAGGGATTTAGTTTTTCCTCTTGGATCATTCTGGTGTCTATGTATTCAGAAATAAGAACATTTGGAAGCTCCTAACTCTTCCCACTGACTTTTTATGGAATCCAGAAGTCAAATGTTTAATATCAATTCTTAAGCTCTTGTCCTCACTTAGCTTTTTTAACAGGTCTAATACAAATCAGCAAACTGACTTCTCTGGAAGCAACAGCAAAGGAACCTCAAAATGCACTATTACTATAGTAATGCACTATATGTACTATAGACTGTGAGGCAAAGGGGAGCTCGTGGATTCTTTTGGTATTATTTGTGGTTACAGTCTCTAGATGTTTTGTTGTATCACATCTCTCCTGCAAAGTCTTCTGCTTGTCTCTTCCAAAGGATCACTATACCTCATGGATTTCTGCTGGCTGTTCACTAAGCAGCTATAGACTTTTCCAGTGCTTAAAGCAGAAGTCTTGCCAGAAAATAAAAATTTCAACTGACTGTGGATAAACTGCAGAGGATGGAAACTATAATTAGATAAAGAAGAACAGATAGAAAGATGAACACTTCAGTCATGGAAGTGGGCCTTTTTACTTTACTTTTACAAGTTAATTTTTGAACTAGGTGGCCTCACACTTGTGCTAGACCTACTTCCAAGCCTTAAAACAAATTGTAGTTGAACTATTTGAGTTTCATTTGCCTTTGTCTCAACATTAGGGTAGGCTTCATTTTTTCCAGTCATACTCTGCAACTGTGTCCTTGTTGACTAGAAAGGTTTTATTAACCTTTCAGTAAACACTGTAGGATTTTCCAAGTTTGCAGTGAATTGGAAACTAGGAGAGTTTTCTGAACACTATGATGTAGTCAAAGTCAGGACTTGTATTTTGGCTCCAGGTGCTTATTTCCAAATGAGCAATTCATCATGTGAAATAGAAAGGAAATAGCTCCAGGTTTATGTCATACTGTTGTGATGTGAAGTGCTGCAGACTGACAAAGCTGAAAAAGCAGGAGTTGAATTTTTGCTCTGAATTTCTATATTGTTCTGGTTAGAATGGGGAGACTGTGAAAAGCATCTGAATGTGTTTAAACCATCCGAAGCAGAAAAGACAGGCATATCACAGGACAATGAACACTAAGGAGGGAGAAGACTTCTTTATGATGGTACCAAATAATTGCTATTCTCAAAAGACTCAGCAATAGATGAGGAAGAAAGCCTAACCTGTGTCTATTGTACTGTGCAGGTGGCTCTTGGGAGAAGAAACAAAAGTCTCTTTGATCATTTGAGAGTAGGTAAAGTCAAATATACTAATACAGCTGTAATCCCATATTGGCAGACCAGGGTAACCTAGCACGTCTACTCAGTGTAATATCAATATTCTGTTAGAGTACTGAAGATATTACTCTAAGGCACCTTGTAACTGGAGGGATTGTGGTGTTGGTTTTCAGCTGAGACTACTACAGTAGACATGAATTTAATAATATCAAGAAATGTTCAGGATTCTTTTTTTAAAAATCAAAGTATTGATTTAACTCAGAGACATTCAAAATATACCTTTAACTTTGATAGATGTTAACCACCATATTCTGCATATGCTGTGCATTCTGTGATGGAAATGGAATGTTCTTTACAATTCTGATACGTCTAGTCTCTTACCATATACACAGAAACTGAATTTTATAGTAAGTTTTCTTCAATTACAAAAGATTTTAAACCAACAGTCACATATCCTAAAATCTAGTTCTTTACTATAGAATTAGTACATTTAAAGTCTGTTCCCCTCATTTTTTGTGACCTGGGGCACAAACTTCTGTCCTGGTACTATCTAGATTCTATCTGCATAAAACTTGGCAATAATTTATAGTGTTATATGTGACTCAGGATGCACCTATTTCCCTTATGCTGCACTATGCAATAACTCTCCAATTGTTAATTTAATTCTATAGTTGCCACAATAAGTTATGTCCCTGATGGCAGTTCAGTAATGCATTCCTATAAAAGCTAATATAAAGTCAATAGAAAACAAAAGAATGACTCCCGTTAATTTCAGCAGGCTCTCACTCAGACCAGCTCTAGTTTTAATTATTTTTTTTAAATAGAAAAAAGAAATAACGATAAGATACTGTCTAGGCACTTATTTTATAACATTGAATGCATGTAAAGGATATATTTTTAAAGTTTGGAAGCAAACACCTAACATACCAGATTTTTCATTAATGCAAGTTATGGATATGGATCACTAGAAGCATTATACTTCAGTAGTGGCAGTCAAGAGTTTAATTCATCCAAAATAATGGCATGGCCACCCTCCTCTTCTATTACTCCCACTGGCATTAGGTCTAGACAATGTCACATCAAAGAGCACCAGCTAACACCAGGGCAATCTGACACAAACCTGGAGCTGTTTCCCTTTTCCTTCACATGATGAATTGTTCATTTGCAAATGAACACCTTGAGCCAAAATACTAATTCAGAGTTTGCCTGGGTCCTACCGTTTGGAAGAATTATTATAATGACAATACCTATTGATATTATGTAGGTACCTGATGTGATTTGTCATTGAATAATTTAATTTGTTAGTAGTTAATATTCACAGACTACAGTCTTCCAAATTAAATCACATTTCAAGATGCTCAAATTCTATTAACCTTTGTGGTTTTTAATATAGGCTGTTATTCAGAATACCATACATTTTGTCAAGTCAAATCAAATTTCTGGGAAAGGGGAAGAGTTTTTGATGAATAGTAGCAAAGCCAAGCCTATTCTTTTACTGTTCAATAACAGTCATTTCACACAGAGGAAAGTATGTTTAAGATTGGCAATGTCTCAATGATTACCATTTTTGTACCTGTGTTTCCTGCTGCAATGTAAGACTAGCAATGTCAACACTGTGGCTTCAGATACGAGTGTGACACATGGGTGGGTGCATAGCTGCAACTGCAGAGGACAGACATAGCAGAGAAAGGCAGTATCTGAAACACGGTGCTCATTCTATTGCTTTGCTTTAGTGAGCACCCACCCCTGCAGGGTGCTGAAATACTGCTTTGCAAAGGCTGCCACCTGTAGAGTGATGGTTAGGAAGGAATGAAATAAGGAAAATGTTCATTTCATTTCTGTAGAGCACAGTCCATGTTCTCAAGAAAGAAAGATATTAAACATATCCACTACAAAGCCGGCTGGAGTGAAACATTGGAAGGCACAAAAATCTTTTGAGCACTCAGAATGTTAATCTGTTGGTTTATTATCCTTGAATAGTAAGACAGAATTATCTAAATTAAGGACCTGACCTGAAAATCTTTTCCTCATCACAGTAATTACAGTAGTATCTGTGAGAAGGATGCATTATACCTGTCTGCAAAGCATTGCTAATACTTGTAATGTACCTCCAATATCTCGATTAAATATTGTAGCTCCTGAATACTTTCATTTGTTTGTTTGATAATCCTTTGGTAATGCCCTACATTCCAGAGCTGATGCTGATTTTGTCACAGCTAATAAGGCTGTACTTTTTCCTCTTTTGCAGGAATGAATGCTTGATTTGATTTCAACAGTTTCCAGGCCTAGACGAGAAATAAAAGTGTTTTGAAAAATGACACCCAAACACACAATGCATGAGCTTTAGAATTTGGTTACAGGGCACTGTATACACAATTATAACATATCATAACTTTGGAGGTCATGCTTTCACAGTTTGCTGAGTGGAATCCTCTTCAAAGCCATTGCAAAAAATATTATCTAAGAGAGTGCAGGGAAGAACACCTGATGATTAGGCTCTCTGTATCACAGGTAAACAAGTTCATTTTTCTCTATGCTATAACAAAAAAAATCTGTAAGCATCACAGTGTCTCCACAGAGACTTTAATAAAAAGGCTAAATAAGTATTTTTAATCAATTTCAACCTTCAAAGCGAAAGACAGGGAATTGTGGGAGCTCTGTTTTATCATGAACTTTACAAGCAAGAGACAGCATTCTACAAGCTCTGAATTGACCCTCCCAAAGGAGTGAAAAAACTTCTTGCAGTATATATAAGACAGGTCAGGGATGCCGTTATAACACAATATTACACCAATCTTTCCAGTGCTGCAAGGGATTTCTAATAACTGAAAATAAAAATCTCCTTCAGAAGGTAACACTTGAGTGCTTTATTAGCATTTTATCTCAAACGGTAATGCTCACTCCATTTCACTTCTTGTATTTTCATTTGATTTTTGGTGGCTCAGGTTTCTCTTTTTTCCCCTGAGAACAATTTGATAGTAAAGATAGATTCCTTGAAGCTTAACAGGAGAAATTAAAAAATAAATAAATAAAAAAAATAAAAACAAATATCTAATTAAAGATGGACAACACAATTTGTATTTGTTAGTTGACCTGGAGTTTAACAAGATGTTTTATTCTATGTAGTCAAGCTATTAAACAATTTCTTTTGATTAAAAAAATGTTGAAATCAAAACCAGAACACATAGATGACAGAAAAAAGGATAAAAAGCTGCCTTCTTCAGTGAAAATGTGTGCTTTACTAATAAGTTAATCTATTTAGTGATGCTTCTAGGGGAAGAGATTTCTGTGAAATACTTCAGAAAATCAGCCCTTGTTCCATTCATTCAAGCCTTTCATGTGTCAGTATTGCTTAGTTTCTAAAGATCATATAAATACCATTGTCCTTTCTTTTTAATAGCTTAAGGAACTTTTCAAACCATAGCTCATTTTCTATTTTTGCATTATATATTTTTCTAGTAAAAAAAGAACTAGTGCTTGTCAGGTAAGGGAGAAATCTACTGATAACTGTAACTTGAAATTTTTTCCTCTTCTCTCCATTTTTAAGTTGCTGATGTATCACTGGAAAAAATTGTCTTTACACTTTCTCCATTGGTACTTTTCCTGGAAGAGAGAATTTGACATTCAGAGAATGTACCAAGGAAACTAATCTTCCTCAAAGTACCACGAAATTCGATTTTTGGGATTGCTTCACTGGTGCATTTATTTATTAGTGTGTTTATAAGTTTAGATACCAAAGATGTTTTCTAAAACACAACAGCAAAAGGTAGGCATGATAAAATTTCAATAGTGTTTTAAAAAAAACAACTTCTCAGAGTTGGGATGATGACCTAAAGATATCTTCTTCATGACCCAAGAAAGTCAATAATAGCTTCATTTCACTACCTTAATCTTTAAAGGCCCAGCCATAGATGTGATCCAATAGCCATTAGAAACCAGTATCATCAAACTTCTATTAACCCCAGTGCCAGTAATGCTCTTCAGTACAGAACACTACAGAAAATCAGGGTTTCTAAGTGCCTACATTCAGCAGAATTGGGAAAAAATAACCACACACTGTATGAAAAGTCC
This sequence comes from Aegotheles bennettii, assembly GCA_013398125.1. NCBI lineage: Eukaryota > Metazoa > Chordata > Aves > Caprimulgiformes > Aegothelidae > Aegotheles > Aegotheles bennettii. The sequence continues at coordinate 2,952,461 of VZRW01002458.1, read as the reverse complement.
AAGGGTGAGAAAGCAGAGTTTAGAGTCGGCAATCTACAATTCTTCACATACTCTGGATTATAAAACCTGGTCACAGCCACAAGGAATGGTTAGCCCTCAACATTCCAGAATAGCTTTATTTTTTAAAAAAATAAACAGCAGTTTTCTGATGTGCTTTATCTAGTCAGAAGGCCTAAAATCTACGAAAGGAAAGGATTTTATAAAAGAATCAAGCACCAATCCTTTCTAAAAACTCAGATCTGATTTTCTCAGGCTGATTTTCTAGTAAAATGCAATTGTATCATTTTCTGCCTGCCCTTCTGTCAGCAGTCATTTCCAACAACGTGGCTAATTTCAAGAAAATTGACAGAAAGAGAAAAGGTCTCAAAGATACTAGGTTCTTTCAAATCTGAAAGACCAGAGACTCTGCAGGGGAATCATCAGCTCTGCCATTAAGTTGCTTATTAATATCTCCAGCAAGCTTGCCCTTCTTTCTCATCCATCAGGCCACAAAGTTTGAACATATTCAAATACAGTTTTGCAGCTAGATAACAAGGAAACAATCCTGTTTTGAAGGAGGGAGATGTATTTGGCAGTAGCTTGGAGTTGCACCAATTCTATGTGCAAACAGAAACCTAGACAATCCTCCACATTAGTTGCAGAGAACAATGTTAATTACGGATCCTCTTCTCAGATACTATCTTCCTTAATGGGTATATGACAAAAAAACCCCATATCCTCTACCCCCATTGTTATATTCCAAATTTTTCAGTATTAATACAGTTATTATGTAGAAGAGACATCATGTAAAGCTGCTGGCCAGTGACCACCATTAAGCAGAAGGGAAGAGCTCACCAGCTAGGTAATGGCTTAAAACCACCAAATTTCCTGTTTGTTTTGATGGATTGATTTCCATTTCTGGAGAGAAACAAAAGATGCGTGGCAATCTAAAAATCTGAACTTTAATTTTCTTCTGACCCCAAGGAGAAGCACTGTTTCTTGAAAGAATCCTCAGATACTGTTGTTTTATTTTCAATTACAGTATTTTATGCATCAGCCTTGATAGAAAGCCTGCTTAGCAGTAACACTGAAGAATGACTCAAACCAGCAGTGTGAACATCTAGAAAACTACATTTAGACTATTTCTTCTCAAGCAATATCACATTATATGCAATACTTCTGCTTAGAAAAAGTTTCAATGGTCCTTTAGCTACAAAACCATTTTATATATAATCCTAAAAACCTTGGAGGTGCAGACAACACTTTGAGGAGGTTGTCTGCATATCTGCATGTATATGTGTATACGTATTCCTTAATTTTTTAATAACTGAAATAAATTTATTATATCTCTGAGAATAAAAATGCAAGTAGTTAACACAAGTTGTTCACACAGTCATTTAGTACTTGTTTTAAATCCAAATCCATGACTTCTGACAGAGCTTCTTGCTTGCAGAGGAAACATATTCCTAATGTCCACATTCGTATTTCATAATTGTACTTAGAGACATTTTTATGAGTAAAAGTACATATTCTATTTCTATACCATGTACATAATTGCTTTCCCTAATTGCAGATACTCCTAATAACCCAGCCCAGAGTTACAGTATTTGGGTCTTGAATCAAGATCCAATAGTTCAGATCTTATTAGCCTTAATTCTCTGCTTTAAGAGTTGATTCAAAGCTGAAAAGAGCCCACTTCATTTTTCTGCAACTTCACTCAGCTTTTGCTCTGTGGGAGTCTGAGATGATTCTGCTTCCTTAACAGCCTGAGACTGCCTCATGTCAGCAAGCAGAGCTAAACAGTATCTCAAAGACAGCTCCTACGTAAAATGCCCAAAAAGCTGAGTGTGAGTGGGGAGTTCTCTTTTAAAGTAGCTACACATTTTACACATGGAAAAAGATCTTTAATAAACATACAGTGCAGAGAGCACTGTTATCAGTTAATATCAGAAGTTAAAATTCACAGCAGTGCTCTAAGTTTGCCTGACACTCAAACCAGAGATGACCATGTCCTGTTACACTGAGAAACCCACTGGAAGGAGGAAAGGCAGGATCTAAGAATGCAACAAAGCTCTAGGAGTGCTCCCCCATTGTAGTCTCACAACATTTCCCCTGTAGCAACAGAGTCCTAGCAAAACTCTACACAGGCATGGTTCAGGTGTCCTTTGTTTATAAAGAATTTTATTCCTAATGAAGACAGCAACTAGGACAAAACTGAAATTTCTCAGGAGACTCCATCACCAGCATAAGAGGTGTGACAAAATACAACCTTGTTTCTTCAACACCAGGAAATGGAAATACTCTTGGATCTAGCACCAGGAGAAAAGCATTGCAGCCCCAGACACAGGCAGAAAGGGTGAGAGAAAGCTGCAAGGAACTGTATCAACAGCCATCTCTTGGAGAATAAAATAATGCATTTACATTACAAGATGTTGACATATTCTCCCTTTCCCACAGAGCCCATGTTTTCACATAACAAGAAAGGGTTTTCTTCCAGGTCCACCTACACTAGGACATTCCACAGTCTAAATGATCAAATACTTGCTCTTTGTGGTATTAATATTTGTATTGTTTTCCATTAACTCCTGATGTAACAGAATCATTGCAATCCAGTCCTACATAGCATGCTTAGACTGTATAGGCATCTCTCCATTACCAAAGATGTTTTGCAGTTCATTACAGCTGCCACCGTTAAAAGTTAACACTGCAACACACTTTGTGTGCCAGAAGTTAGCTCCCTATAGATAGCAATGTCAATGCAAGAATACAACGTGGGTGATGATAAGCAACAAGAAAAGGCAGCATTGATATCATAAAACAAAGCAGATTTAATCCCAGATCCAAAGGGTATGAGATCATAAGTGTCCCATTTGCGTGAAAAGAATGTGGAAGAGAATAAGCCCCTTCAGCTGGAAAAGGAAAACGTCATATATATATATATATATATATATAGAGAGAGAGAGAGAGAGTGAGAGAGAGAGAGAGAGAGAGAGAGAATCCTATGGTAGACTGACGCTTCAGCTGGGGCTGGTGATGTGAGAACTACACTGAAGACAAAGGATAAGTGGATTAATAGATTCTGGTTTAGGAGAGACTGTAGTGGAAGAACTGGCCCTGTGATGGCAGCAGAGCTTGACAGCAACTTGACAGCATGGGATTCACACTCCCATGCTATAAAATACAAATGATAGCTCAATTGTAAAGGACTTTGCACTTGGCCTTGTTGATCTTCGTGCAATTTGCACAGGCCCACCTCTCAAGCCTGTCAAGGTACTTCTGGATGGCATCCCTTCCCTCCAGCATGTTGGTCACACCACACAGCTTGGTGTTGTTGGCAAATTTGTTGAGGGTGCACTCAATCCCACAGTTCATTTACCAACAAATATGTTAAACAGTGCCAGTCCCAATACCAACCCCTGAGGAACACCACTCGTCACTGGTCTCCACTTGGATATCGAGCCATTGACGACAAGTCTTTGAGTGCGACTATCCAGCCAATTCCTTATCCACCAAGTGGTCCATTCATCAGGTCCATGTCTCTCCAATTTGAAAGGATGTCATGTGGGAGAGCATCAAATGCTTTGCACAAGTCCGGGTAGATGACATCAGTTGCTCTTCCCTTATCCATCAACTCTGTAACCCCATCATAGAAGGCCAACAAATTTGTCAGGCACAATTTTCACTTAGTGAAGCCATGTTTGTTGTAACCAATCACTTCCTTATTTTTCATGTGCCTCAGCATAGTGTCCAGGAGGATAGCTCCATGGTCTTGCCAAGCACAGAGGTGAGGCTGACTGGCCAAAACATCACCTTACAGATTTGTGATATTGTTTTGTCCATAAATTACTGGCTGCTTGGATTACTGAAGCAAAACAGCCAGCTCCTAAAGCATTTTGTGATCAATTTTCTACCTGCATAGAAACTCCTTTGAACAGTAGAAAGGACATAAATCTGGCTAAAAACATTAATTAGCTTAAGAATTCTCTCAGCTATTTGGAGCTAACCAGTAGTACAAAATCAGAGGAACCTCATCCTCTGATGTGTATCCCTTTCCTTCACTTCAAGACAAGGGATGCATTAAAGTTGGGCAAAGTGTTGTTGCACTCTTACAGTTCACAATATATACATGGGGCCTAGCAAACAACAGTCAGACAGTCATAAATTAGATCAGTGTATAGGTTGCTCTAAATTACTGTACGTTTGAAGAAGTTTAATGATGAGAGAATGACAGCCAATTATTTGAGAGAACCCCCATTCCTCAGCTGAAAAGACCTTGGCACAAGAAAGAACCTCACTCTTTTTCAGTGCTTCTACACTACTTTTAGGAGTCATCATTCTTCCATGCTGAGAGATCATTTTCTAAGTCCTCTGTGTTACCATAGCAAAAGCCAGATTCTTCCCCCCCCAGTGCCTGACAAAAAGAGTCTGTACAATATTACAGAAAAAAAGTATAAACAACAGTTTTAAATTTACTCCAAATATTTTCCGTATTCCATGGCGTCACTTTCTGAGCTACATTAAAGCACAGTTTAGTCTTATCAAGGATGTAGAAATATGTCTGAATTCTTTCAGTTGTCCTCAGACCTGGGGTTTCTGAAAAGGGCTAATCTTGCCTCTTGAATTTAAAAGTTTTGTGAACTGGAAGAGAATGGCTGGTGCAGAGGAGGACACACTTTCTCAGGCAGACATTTTAAGGGGTGGATTCTATTCACTTATAGCTGTGGTTAACGGAAAATCAGGACAGCTAGCAATCACAAAGAGAGAAAGACTACCACACTAAAGTAATCAGAAATCACAACTTTCTCTACCTGTAAGAGCCTAAATATTGGAAAGTCGTAAGTGGAACTGCCTAACACAAATGTAAGATCTGATACTTTAAATTTGCCCCAAAATACTTTGGAGAGTAAAAAAAAAAAAAAGCACACTTCTTCACTTGTAATTGTATAAGATCTATAAGATCAGTTCTAGACTAAACTTCAGATATCTAATTCCTGCATGCACCTGTGGCTGAACATGAGAATTTTGCCCCATATTATTGATTTGCAGTATAATAAGGCCTCAGTCACTTAGCTCAGCATGCAATGAAATATTCAGCAGCATCGGATGTTAGTAACACAAAAAGGGACAGAATGCTGTAGCAGACACACAAACACTACAGCTTTTAGTATATACTAATTTGCATTCTAAATAGGCACTTGACTTTTCCTCTGTGACAGTCTCACAATTGATTAGATAAATATTTTGCAGTAAGCCACCAGAATGTAGGGGCATAAATCAAAGTGTCATTTTAGAGACTGAGAAATCCTTTAAACAACTAAAAAAGAAATACTGTTGTTTGAAATAATCCATTACTTCCAAAGCTGCAAAGCCTTGATCAAGCTGTAGCTCTGTGAACACTACAACTTGGCTGACCATTTTCCACAACCAATCCTTACACTTTTCAGACATGTGTCCATATGGCATAACTAGAAAGTGGAATTTCTTGATACTCTAAAACCTGCTGAAAAGTACTAATTTATGACTATGTATGAAAGAAAACAATAGAAGTAATGTATGTTAAATATAAGTAAAAGTGGGAAAAAATGCTACTGAAGTATCCTGCATGTTTCTGCAAATGTAGTTCAGATAATAATAAAAAAGATCCCATGTACCAAAAAGAAGGCCTATAAAAACAGGAAATATTTTTTTAGTATTAGTCTGTGGGTGAAATGAAGGTGGCCATAAAATAGTAACCTGATTACAGCCCTCATTTCTGTTACCTACTTCTGACAGTCTGCATAAGGGCTAGCCAATATTTCAGACCTTGCACGCAACAAACTTTGCTGCCAAAACATTCCACTGGGGGAAGAGCTGGCTTGAGTGAGGATGTAGTAGTTCTTCCTCTCTAAGCCCTGGGCATGTGGGGACACAATACGTGCAGCATCTGTTGAAGAGGTTTAAGGAAATTTGTTTCTTGCTCTCATGCATTGAGGAGATTAGGAGGTATGGCATCTTGGAACAGTGACTGGCTGCTGCCCTTGGCTATACAACTCTACAGTCCCTTTTTAGAAAATCTGTCCTCAACATTCAGTTTCATTGCACAGTAAATAAGGTCTTTGAATAAATAATTTAGTCCTGTTTGCATTCTCCCTCGTGGTTTCTCTTATTGTAAAGTTTGCTACATGTTTTCACAGAATCACAGAATGGTTAAGGCTGGAAGGGGCCTTCTTAGGTCACCTTGCCCATCACCCCTGCTCAAGCAGTGTCACCTAGAGCAGGTTGCCCTATGGACTATGTTCAGACAGCTTCTGAGTATCTCCAAGGAGGGAGACTCCACAATCTCTCTGGGCAACCTGTGTCAGTGCTTGGTCACTCTCATAGTAAAAAGTGTTTCCTTATGTTCAGATGGAACCTCCTGTTACTCAGTTTGTGTCCACTGCCTCTTGTCCTCTCACTGGACGTGACTGAAAAGAATCACAGAATCACAGAATAGCTTGAGTTGGAAAAGACCTTAAAGGTCATCTAGTCCAACTCCCTGCCATGGACAAGGACATCTTACACTAGACCAGATTGCTCAGGGCCCCATCTTACCTGGCCTTCAATGTCTCCAGGGACAGGGAATCCACCACCTCTCTGGGGCAACCTGTTCCAGTGTTTCCCAGGGGTCCTGTTGACTAATTCCTTGAAGAGCTGGAAGTTTGCTTTCCTAAAATTCAGGGTCCAGTCTTTACTTCTGGCCTGACCCACATCCCTCAGGACCGTGAACTCCATCAGCGCATGGTCACTGCAGCCCAGGCTGCCTCCTATCTTGAAATCACCAATTTGTATTGGTGACCACCAAGTCCAGCATCACATCCCCTCTAGTAGGGTTGTCTACTACCTGGTTTAGGAAATCATCTTCCATGCTCTCCAGAAATCTCCTAGATTGCCTACAGCTCGCTGTGCCACTTTTCCAACAGATGTCAGGGTGATTGAAGTCTCCCAGCAGGATGAGAGCTTGTGAGCACGATGTGTCTCATAGCTGGAGTAGAAATGCTTCATCAATAGGCTCCCCTTGATCAGGTGGTCTGTAGTAGACACCAACTACAAGGTCCCCTTTGTCACCTTGATCTCTGATTCTCACCCATAAGCTTTCAACCTGGTTGTGGCTGAGTTTGTGGTTGACAATGACACAGCCTGATTATTGGTAGAAAAAGAAAATGTACATTGTTCTTTTTCCAAAACTATGTGGATTTTCAATTGCTAAATTGTTTTTTTTTTCATGCTTGTTTGTTTTGCTGTTGTTTTTTTTGTTTTGGTTTGGTTTTTTTTGAGGGGGTGGGGGTGTTAGGCTCTTTTTCCCTTAAATTTGCCAATATAAATAAAACAATTGAAGGCCAAGTTTTTTTGATGATGACAACCCATGAAAATTGCACTTCTTACAAAATTATTATTTAGAAAGAACTGGCCTAGTCCTACTCCTCTGCCCCATTCAGGCTGAATTAGCATTACTCACCAACTTATTCACTAAGGAAACTGTATTCCCACAGTGGTTTAAGGGTTGCAGATGAAGTGGAAAAGCAGTTCAAGGAAAAAAAATATACATGGATCTTTCCCTTCCATTGCATACCAACACAAAAAACAGTAGATAAACTTGAACAGCTTCAATTACATTATGTGACCTTCACTTATTTGGCATATTTGGGATGTGACTGAGATAGCATCCTAGTAATTTATGAGTTGGTTTAGCATGAAAAATGAATTGTCTGGGAGCTGATCCTTCTAAGCTCTAAAAATAAACAAGCCCACTTTTCAAGCCATGCGAAATACTGTCTCTGAATGGAAAGCTGTGTTTATCTGAGAGCTGAAATCCAAGACAGAAATGGGCTAAAATAGTGTGCTGATTGTCTCTCTTACGCTGCACATAACGGAAAATATCTGCTTATTTGTTTGTGCTTATTTTGCATTTACTGGTAGGTATTGCATAGAAAAATGACAGGGCACCTGATTTTGCTTGAGAGGCATCAGTCACCCATAGGCTGTGGTAGCTCTGTCAGGAAGAACTAAATAATGCAGCTTCTCCCCAGGGTATGTTTTTTTAGGCTGTAAGAGTGGATCGTGCTCGGCACCAGGGTTAGCTCCATAGACAGAGCTGCACTACCCATGCTGCTCCTCCTGCTCTTAGTTGCTTCCCCATGTCTCTCGCCATCTGCTAGTATCAGCTGAGTGGCCCTTCTTATTTCCAACCACTGCATGTCTTTGTCTTTTCAGTACAACCCATCTCTAGGGAGGAGTCTAGAAACTTTTTCCATAATATCTCTGCACAGAGGAACAGAATCTCTAGGGTTTCCTTGTTGAGAGAGAGGCATGGAAATAAAATTGGTAGAAACAAAATTCCACTTGTAGAAAATTTCAGGATATTGGAGAGCACCTTGTAAAGTCAAGCTTGCCTTTGCTATTCCATTATACATGAGCCAGAAAAACAAACTTGGACTTTTCCAAATACCACTGAGTTCAAGTAGTTGACTTCCCAAATCAGACCTTCTTCAGGCTACATTGACACAAGGTAGGTCAATTTTATGTCCCTCTGAATCACTTAATTTTCCACTAGTATTCTAAAGAATAAGCAGAACAATACTCATAATTACCAATTGTGTCACAGCCTATAAAAGGCTTTCTGCTCAGGAAGCTGATAAGTGAGCAGAAACAAGCCAGACATACGCTATTAAGGGCCCACCGTTCTTATGGTGAACAATTATGAACAAAAGCTGGAAAACTTTTGAAGAAAAAAAAACCAAAAAAATGAAGTTGCAAAAGCCTTATGACAGCTGATAGAAGTTGGGCACATTCAGATCTGACTTCTGATTCATCTGGGCATAAATGCCATATATAACTTCTAAAGAGACCCAAACTGTAGTTTTATCTCTATGTTAGTGATAGTTACAGACCTAACACTCAGATTTATCTATTAATACATGCTTCCAGAAAAGCACTGCCATCCCAGTCTTTGACCCTAATTTAAGGCATGGCTGCTATTTTCAGATAGTAGGTACTTCACATTTTGTTCCCTAGTCACGCAGAACATGACTCAGATATTCACAAACCTGACTGAGAGGAGCAGCACTATTCCCTTACAATTAAAATTAAAACTCTTCTGCACTTAAAGGAACAAAATGAAATACTATTTGTCTATCTCATGGGCCTAGAAAATGAAAGAAATTTAGACAAGTGACTGTTTCAGTCCTACATTTCATCTCTTTTCACATTATTAACTACTGTTTTTCCCACTGTGACTGGTCATAGAGACACTGCTATGTCTGAATCCCAAGTGCCTGACACTTAGTGTGATTTGTCCTGTACCCAAAACTCCAGCTTTGATTATGAGATCAGGAAGAGAGAATAGTATCTTTTTCTTCAACCATCATTAATAAATAGACATCTTAAATATGAGATGTATGTTTATGAAACTCACGTGTAACTTATAACTTCTTATGGCTACATTAACCGCAATTGTGTCACTCATAAGGTTAGTTGTGCCTTTCAGTAAACCACTGTAGAGGAAGAAAATCTTCCAAAAGACACTAAAGTGTCAGAGTAGGAGAATTTCTGAATACACAGTTTGTCCTACACAGTAACAGAGTTTTACAAAACATTTCTGTACTGAATCAAGACCTCTCAATCATTTCACATTTATGTAAAGCCTAGGAGATCACAATTACTCAATTTACTTAAAAATTAATCTCCATTAAATTTGGGAAGTATAGTCCAGAGGTTTTCAAAGCAGAATAATTCTTCTGTTCATTTAAATACTTTAATGAACAGTGATGTTTGGATAAAACTAGATGTGGATTCATTGCCAGAAGTATGAAGTCACAACTTCTCAGAACTACTGTTACTGGTTGTCTGCAGACTTAGGATGATGTTATTTTTGCATGCAAAGTATTTTCCTGTAACTCCATTCACATCTGCAAATGGTAATGATCATTTCTTCATTTCTCATAATTTCTATGTCTACCGTGCCTCCTGGAAACACCAGTTATTTTTTATATACACAGTATTCTAATATGCCTGTATGTGATCTGCCCACATATGCTATCTAGCCTTAATCTAAAGACAATGACTGTCTCTTTTATCATATTTTAGTTGACTTTTTGGAAATCAATGACGTTAGCTCCAATGTTCTTGGTTCTGTTTCATCCCGGCTGGCTTCTGTCACCAGATGAGATTTATTTGTTGTTTGAGCCACTATGGGCTGAAAAAATTTTGGTCATATGCAGAGACGTATTCCCGAAATTTTTGGATGGTTGCATCTTCTCTGCACCATCTCTGGCCTTCAAGAATGTGAGTTATAGTACCTAGACAGAGAAACTAGCTCCACTATACAAGCTGTAGAAACTTTTAGTCTTTCCACAGCATCAGGCAAAATGAAAGCTATCTCATACGTCATGCCTAGTATGGCAGAGTCATGATTTAGTTGGTCCTACTACAGTGAAAGATAATTATACAAGTAGAATTTACTTTCAACTTCAGAAACACTGCATTGCTCAAGCCAGCAATTTAGGCTCCCTTCAGTTTGAATGAGAACTATAGCAATATAGCTCTATGATAGCAAACTTGATGACTGTACACAAACAACTACAGCAGAACCATATACATATAAAAGAGATGAAAAACTTATAGAAGTATTTGCCTTAGAAAATTAAGGCATAAAATGAAATCATTAATATAATGAAAATGGTCATTTTTTTTAACATTACTATCTTAACTGGCAACACAAAGACCTGAGAGTTGCCTGTAATTTAGTTTCCATAAGAGATTAATTTTTTGTATTCTGCATGGCTGATTCTACAAATCGAAATATCTGCAAGGTATTTGGCCAGTTAAAGATATTGCAGGCTGTCAATGAACTGATGGAAGAATTACCATGACAGGGAGATGAGATAGCCTCTATTTCATAGCATCAAGTCCAAACCACAGACTCCTTTATTTTTCTTCCTCTCTCTCCATGACATTTGCATTAGTCCAGCTCTGGTGATGTCTGTTGTGATGAGAAGCCTAGCCCTGCAAGTCCCCTGGGACTCTTGCTGCTTATATGGCCAAGTCAACATATTTAGGGACAAAGAGATGAAAATCATGGTCACCTGTTCTACCTGACCAGTGCTGCTTTCCCCAACACAAGTGCCCTTGCAATCACTGAAGCAGTGAGGAATTTGAGGAGAGTAAAAACGTAAATCTCAGAAAATGCAATTCTGCAATGAACCTAGAAATCATTCCTGAAAAACAGCCTGGTAGAAATCTACAATGAGGAGAATTTTGGTGGATATTGCAGTTTTGACTTTTTTTCAAAGGGCAAAAATGTTCTTTAATTTTAACAGTTAACAGTTTCACAGTTTCCTGCCAAGTTATGCAGAAAAATACCTGGACTATATGCACACAAAATAGGAGCAGAGGTGTGCATGCAAGGGAAGGGATGAAGCATATTAGCAATGAAGGACTCACTTTCACAGACCTTCCTCTAGACTCAGTTTTAAGTTGGACATACATTCCTCTCATAAATTTTCCTTTACCCAATTTTAAGCTGCATCAAGGAGCTTCATGTCAGCATAAACCATTGCTAGGGTTTGAATTCATAAATATCAAAAGTTACTGAATCTGCAGACCTCAGGGAAGTAGATTACATTCTATTTATACAAATGGCTAGATTCTAACCTCTACTTTAACAGGTTCAAATAACAGTATGTTTGCTGGCACAAGTAATTTCTTTGTTTACTCCATTTATGTGAGTTCAGACTACCTATGAGAGAGAAAGAATGAATTGATAAGTGTAAATTTATACTACAGTTTCAAGATACTGAAACAGAATGTGAAAAGTCCCAAATTAAAACTGTTCCAGAGTTGATTTGTTTGTGATACTTGTGACAAGAGAAGGAATCAAAAAATGGCTGCAAAATAAAATTTTCCTGCATAAAATCTAATATTAGTTCAGATCAACATTTATAATTGATTTCCTTTATGATATTTTAACCCATATTTAAATTGCCATCTGAGAGAATTTCTAAGCTTCCAGGAATAAGTCAGCCATCCTTTAATTATAAGAAACCCCATATAAGTACTGTCCATTTAAACACAGGTATAAAGCATATAAAGTTTCAAGGGTATAGCATATGAATAAGTAATTTTAGATCAAGATAATTAGCTTATCAAGTCTGAATCACTTTCCTAAAAGTTTCTGGTTACAAAAAAAAAAAGATTTTGCAAACTCACAACATACAAGATCATAAGTCAACACACCAGCCAGCTGTGTGTCTAACAAATAATTGACAGAACATTCTTAGCTTATTGTAATTTCACATTCTGTATTTTCAGGATTTTTAATCAATCCATATTGGGCCATGAAGGAAACTGGGAGAGAACATGCATTTTCCATTGCCCAACATCAATCTTTAAATAACTGAATTACTTCTTTTCCTTAGCAAATAATCACTTCAATAAAATTCAGTGCAGGGTCTTGGTGGATCAGTGGATTGTTTGAATTTCTGTGCTACATATGGTTTGCTCAGAAGGGACTAAAGGCAGAGCTGTTGCAGGAAACAAAAATACCAACCAGTTCCCAAGAGAAAAATACCAGTTTTCCATTGGCCTGTGTTGAGATGAAGTTATCTTCAAGACAAAAGCACCCCAGTTAAATAGGCTTTGCCTGATTATTGCTTCCTGAACATTTAGAAATATAAACTTTAGAAAACAGAAATAAACTGAGGGCTGGCACAGCACCCAGCTGAATCACAAGCACTTCAGTAAGTACTTGTTTGTCTTTGCTGCTGTGTGGGAGCCAGTCTCAGGAGAGGTAAGCATTCACAGTGAAACTCCTGCAGCCATCGCCTTTCCACTGTTACAATAATGAATTATTTCCTTTAACAATAAAAATTATGGTGGCCTCTAAATAAAAAGATAGTTGTAACCTGTATTGCCAAAAGCTGATGGAAATGAAGTCCCTACTTCAACATAAACACTGCGTGACAGGAGCCAGCTGTGCAGTAACGTTTCTGAAACATCCCAGCAGCCACACTGCTGGTTCATGTGCCAAAAATGTCCTAGATGCTGAAAAAGAAATGACCAAACCCACACTTTTAAGATAATGCCTAGTTTGTAACACTTTGTCCTGCAATGACACCCTGCTGTGTGTAAATGCAGGATATTCATCATTCATAAACTCTTCAGTACGCGCACGATGTTTCAGAGCTGCTGTCTCTAGTCTGCCCCATCAAGCCTGGCAAGTCTCTTTAGTAAAGACATAATGCAGCCACTCTGCTGTAATTCTAGCTGTACTTACCTTTGGAAAGGACTAGAGAAATACACAAAACTGCTATCAGGCTGTTAGCTGAATTTTCTATCCTCTAAAAAGGATGTGTAAGATATCAATCCCAATAAATTTCATTAAACACAAATATGTTTCAAGCAATTCAGAAAACATTTGCTAAGTAGAAAAAACTAATTCTCTAGCATGAGAAGATACGGATAATTGTTCTGACCCATACTGTCAGTTTCAGAAGTTTGATTTTCTATATTATTTTGAAAAATGGAGAGCTGATTTCTTGATTGTGAGCCGTGAGAACAAACACCAACTTCTCACTGTGCAACAGAAAACTACAATTCTGCTACGGTTTCTTCAGAGCTTAGCAAAATGAATAAAGTGAAATGTAGTACACATTATTCTTACTGAACATTCAAGTTATAATTGAAATTAGCAGGTAAGCTTAACAACTAAAACCTATGGGTTTACAATATGTACGTTGATTTCTAATTTTAGGTTGTTTGCTCATATATATTAACATTAATTTCTGCTGAGCCAAATCTTAGATATTATAACCAAAGTTCTTTTGACAGAAATCTTGTACATCTGTTCTGCTTCTCTTTTACACCTCTTGACAAGGCATTAACATTTTGAAGTTGAACACTTGCCTGGCTCTAGCTTCAGTATGGTGCTGTGGTGCTCAGAAATGTGGTTACCACATCCTCACTACTCACAGCACATCCCAAGGCAAGTCCTTCTGAATGGATAAGGGTTCCTAAATTGCATCCTTATGGGCTCCCGTCTTTGATATCACATAAAAGAGCAGAACATTTTCATGTCTCATAAACAATTAGTTTAACGGTACCTTCTCCTTCCCCTTTCCTCAAGGTGGAATTTTAATGAGGCCTTCACCATTTAAAATAAAGATGTACTAGATCTCTACCTAATTACACTAGCAGATTAGTCCAATTAGCTATCTATTAGGATAAATGATACTCTACTTAAATGCAATGTTTCATAAAAATAAATAAAAAAGAGAAATCTTGCAATTAATCATGAAAATCATAAAATAGGAATGGCTGAAACGATGACCTGCATGGAGCTTTTTTTAACTGTCCTCTTTTTAACTGTTTTCTTTATTGGCCCTGTATTAGACAACACACTTAACCAGCTATCAAAAGAAATGCTCATTTTATTAGCTTTTTACTCTGTTTACTGTGTCATCACTTGTCTAATCGAAGCAGCTTTGTCTATACCATTTTAAAAGAAGTGCCTTTGAAATAATATCAGACCTAACTCCAAGGAGTTCTACATGCAGAATGGGTGAAATCCATCTTTGTAGTTGTTTTTTTTTTTTTTTGTAAAATTGCCTTTAGCATGTGTACAGAGATAGATATCATTAATTTGGATGCACTTGTTTTCTTCTATCTACTATACAAATTACTTCTTATTTATATTATATTATGTCCAAAAAAAATTCCTTTCCAGCTAATAGCATCCATTCTAAAATGATGAGTGGTACACTAGGTAATTTTAACTGCATTAGTCATTAGAAATAGTTAGAGAAAAATTATATGGCAATTCTCCATTACTTTAAGCTGAGAGTGCTATTTTCTAAACTGAGCAATCTAAACATAATCACATTTTATGATAGGCAAAACATGTTCAAATTCATTTTGAAAACCTCATTCTTTAAAATAAAAAAATTATCATAGAATTTTATTTAGCAGCATTCCCAATCTAATCTTAAATATTCATCATTTACTTCATAAATATGCATGAAGTGTTGATCAAAGCTCCTATAAGAGTGGACTGGTGAATGAGTACATACTAAACTGATGACTGCAGTGAAATAACATGGCTTGGCTGCTCACAAGGTTAAGCCAAGCTATTACTCTCACAGAAAACTCTGGCCTAGCATAGTCCACATACTTTAAAGAACTGCAAAAATAAAACTCTTATTTCTAACCAAAGGTGTTATGCACTGATATCAAATCCACAACCTCGTTTCTAAGAACAGATTCAGCTTTCTTCTGGATTTCAGTGTTAGACCAAGGAGACTTTGGAAAGGGAGTAGAGAATATTTTAATTGAATACTAAGAGTGCAAGAGGTTTTTCTTTTCTTTGTTTTTTTTTTTTCCCTATCTCTTCCAAAAATGTAATAAAAAGCAGAATATTGTCATCAAAGTTGATTGTATCAGGATAACAACCTTAGTAAATATTGGAAGATCAGAAGCTAAAAACAATGCAACTTCTTACTAACTCATCTCAGATTTCACCCCTCAGTGTAAGGCTGTTACTATATTTATCACTTAATTTAACATATCTAGCTTAACTGGAACCTGATCTTCAATAAAAGTTCCTGCAAATTACTATTAGTAACAACACATTTTTTTCCCTAAGGAATCTCCCAAAAACTTCTTCAAAATACATCATGGACCTGAATATTCAAATATGATGAGATAAATGTTCCCAAAGCTATTTCTAATCACGTAAAATATTAACTTCCTCAGTCAAAAGGAAATTCCTGGGTTATTTTTTTGAGGAAAGCAAGGATTTTCAAGATTATTAGCAATTTGTACATCTTGTATGAAATAAGATTATTTCTGCATATGCTTTGCTATACTGCAATGAAAGACTTGAGGCAAAATTTTCAGCAAATAAAGACTCAATCAGATTATTAATTTTAAATGCTAATTATTATTTTTTTGGCCTCGGAGTGATGATTAATAAACATATACCACCTTATAACGCCTTGCATAATTCCAATTTAGGGAAACAATGATAGGTAAACAGATGAAGGTTCAGGCAGAATTCTTTTCCTCCCTTTCATCTTTTGAATGCAGAGTTCAGGAAAGGTAATAATAATTTTTAAAAGTAAAGCTGTCCAAAGAATTGCAACATCCCTACCCAATACTTTCCACATTGTCTTTCTTACACCCACTATAAGATGAAAGACAGAAAAGCAAAATGACTTAATTTATTAGTTGATAAAAAGGGGAATCCAAAAACGCAAAAGCAATTCTTCATGCCACACTTGCTAGCACATTGGACCCAGCACAAGCTGCAATTACTGAAGACCAACTTTCTAAATCAGAACAACCCCTCAATTCAAAATTGATTTCAGTCTCTTTAGAGGTGTGAAGAAGCCACACACACACACAAATTAACCACAGTAACTCTCAATTCCAAGGAGAGGATTATATGAAAAAGAAGCAGCTTTCTGAAAGCAAACAAAAAGGAGCAGCTGAAAGCATAAAAATGCTTATCCATGATAGGAAGGCTATTGAAAGACACCATTATTTGAAGCTCACAGTACGTATAAAATAATTTTGAAGACTTTATTAAAGTCAACGGAAAAAAGATCTTGCTTTTAAACTGCAGAATAAAAGAGACTATTAGAAGTAAAAAGCCTCTTGCACAAAGATGTTATGGCTTAATGAAAAAGAGAGGAAATAATGCTAATGAGCTTTTTTTAAAACAATGAGAGGATTCTGAGACATGGCATGCTGTCTATGTTCAAAAATGAACACACACCCCCCCCCCAAAAAAACCCACTTTCTGAAACATATCAAAAGGAACTCAACAAAGAAACTTTAGGGTTCATAGATCCATGAGCTATAAACAGGGTGCTGATGCCACAAAAGCAAAGGGTACAACATGGGAGTCTTGTGTGAAGCAGAACATTTTCTTGGACAGGGTGCCTACAGGCACTTAGCCTTGATTCTACCGTTTTCATGTCTTCCTGCCAGCTCACTGTTACCACCAAAATGCAATATGTACCTAGAACTATGTATTAAGAAATACTTATCACCTTATAATCTCATTTAGGACATCAGCGGATCCACTAGATAACCTCTTTTGTTGAGCATTTTCAAACTCTACTAACAGTTTTGACATAGCTCTTGAGGAACTTATACTTCAGAAAATCAGCTCATAAACTAGAGGCCACATTCTTCATTTCTTGTGGCTTTAACATGCTCTTCAGTAATGTTATATTGACATGCTTTAACCAACTGATGCATCCCAACACATCTGTTCCTCCATCAGCTGGCTCAAGTATGTAAAGATGAACACATGTCAATAAACACGATAGATGTAGCTTTCAGGTTTCCAGACCATATCAGCTTCATTGCCTCTTCCTGAACATCTCCAGTCTTCCCCATCTATTTATTTACATTTTTGTGTATTTAAAATGTGTAATTTTCAAAATAAAATTAGAATATTTGTAAAGTCTTCTTTGGCCTTGATTTATTTCAGCTAAACTGTGGATCTGCTTACTCAAATGGACACATTTAGAAAATATAAATGTAGCAGATGCTTACAAATATGCCCTACTTTCACAGTCATCTTTTCTTTATGCATTTTCATTAGCTAGTAACAAGCAGAGCTTCCATGCAGCTTTTGAGGTAAAAAAGACTGGGTTTTTTTGAAAACCAAACACAGCCATCTAATAAGCAAGTACATTTTCAAACAGAGTCGGTGTGTAAAGCATGATGACCTCCATTGAGAAATATTTGAAGAAAGGTTTTTACATCCAATTCTCATGGATCTGTGATTACATGGTGATGAAATCTAATTTATTACATTATTCACCAGAGAGAAGTTCTGGTACTTTTGGCAGGTTTCTCAGCATGCACACAAACAAATGACTGCCTACATTGCCCAGCGTGGAATTTGCTGTTCTTTGTTTTTGCCATAAATATCTACACTTTATAGCTGCTCTGAGCCAGTGATTCAAACAAAATAAGAAAGAAAGCGGAAGTCAGTGGAACAAGGGAAGGAAGAGTCATAACTAGAAGAGCAAAATTTTTGTGATTAATGAAGGCTTCTGGTAGCACAGAGCTTACAGTAGTAATTATACAGCATCGAATACAGTTCCAAAAATAATATCAATGTACTATCACTCTGTGGAAATACACTCCAAAGATTTACTTTTAATACTACAAAGATTCAGCCAGAACACATGAAAGATAGGAAGACCTCAATGCACATTACTGAGATTAGCATCTTGTCTTTAATTCAGTAGATGGGAGAGACATAGCAGACCTAAGTTGTTTTACCAAGGTATAGGTAAATTATTGACTGAATCCGTAAACATTATGCAAGCACTCAGCAAAACACAGCAAATCAGCTTATAGAATCACAGAATTGCTTTGGTTGGAAAAGACCTTTAAGATCATCAAGTCCAACCATTAAGCCAGCACTGCCAAGTCCACCATTAAACCATGTCCTTAAGCACCACGTCTACACATCTTTTAAATACTTCCAGGGATGGTGACTCCACCACTTCCCTGGGCAGCCTGTGCCAGTGCTTGACAACCCTTTTGGAAGAAACTTTTCCTAATATCCAACTTAAACTACCCCTGGCACACCTTGAGGCCATTTCATTTTGTGCTATCGCTTATCACTTGGGAGAAGAGTCCAACAGCACCTTTCAGATATTTATGGGGAGCAACAATGTGTCCTCTCAGCTTCATTTTCTCCAGGCTAAACAACCAGTTGTTTAAATTTACTTAGCTCTGTTGCTTGTGGAACAGTATGTTACTATTACATTATGTTCTTTCATTTTCCTCATGAACAGTCATTTTTCATGGAATATCCTTTCACGTGAATACATCTGAGGGTATACCTACGAAGTGCATCAGTACTTGAAAGGTCAGACCTGCTTAGCAATATGCATGTACCCTACTGGCTAGCAACTGAAGCGGACCTATTAATTTCCTGAGGGCTACCTGGGGCTACCTTTTACTAGCAACATCAGATAAAGGTAAGAATTAAAGAATATGAGTTACCTGAAGGAAACTCTAGTCTAAATCCAGCTGGGATCTACTCAGATTGCTTAGCTCAGTACAGCTTTTTTAAAGACAAGAATGTGAAGTGTGTATCTTCTCTAAACCACACACAAATAATACAAAGTTTACTTATGAAAAACATTTGATTCTAATAGCCTTTGCTGGCTAAGATGAAGATGCCATCTCTTCTATTAACTTTGACAAACTTAGCTTAATTGTTTTCAGTATTCTGTCACTAGCATTGTTCATTTTAAATAGGTACATCAATTGGAAGTGGCATTAGCACATTAGTTAAAGGTTAGTTGTTCAAGCAGCATGCTGTCTTGAAAAGTATATCCTAATTTCAATAAAGAAGAAAGACACGTTTTCTTCTAAACAATGTATGAGTACCCCAGGACTCGCCAAGCATTTCAATTGTCAGGATTTTGATGGCTGAAAGTGTAACTTGAAATTCCTCCTGTAAATCTTAATTGCATCTTCTTCATTACAATTTTATTTCTCCTTCATGTTGTTAGATTTCTATGTATTTTGTGTGAACCACTTCCTTGTTTATTGTTTCAGTTCATGCTTCACTGACTCTTGTGACTTCTTTGCTTGTTGTAAAAGGTTGACAGGGAACAGGATATAATTTAATAAATGAAAATAACAAATTCTCCAGAACAACTGCAGCAGAAATTTGAAATAAATACATCACACATTATCTGAAGTCATTAAAACACACAATTCAGGACAAAATGTGATAATGCCTTTAGATGTGTTAAATTAGCATTTAATTTTAATTTAACAAGGCTGTTATTGTATAGAATTTAATAGAATTCAACTGTGAGAGAAGCACATCTGGGAGCTTGATGAAGATACATTTACTATAATACAAATCTAGTTCATTTATTGCCATGTCAACATCCTTTACTTTTTTTTTTTTTGAACGGTCAAGTCTGGCTGCCCTTAGTATTTCCAATATCAGTTCAGTAAAAATACATCATGCATTGCATAATTTGGGGCTTGCACAGTGGCTAGTTATATGTATACACCATTTATGCTTCACTTAAAAGACCACAGAGTACTGGTGTTCAGAACCAGGCATATTTCAGTCAAAATAATGCAGCAGCATCTTTGGAGTCTGGTCACAAAACTTGTTCCATCTGGCTGGTCAGTGGAAAACATTTTGCAAATTTCAACATTGAAAATGCTGGAGTTTTTTCAAAACTGAATTATCTTTGAGAGGTTATGCATTTGATGGTATTACCTTTGCTCTAAAAAACCATTTCCCAAATACTGAGGAATTAATTTCTGTCTTAAATACCTGACATTTCATTCAAAATGCTGTGATTTTGCTTTAAAGAATACTTCCTGATTTACTTTTTTTATATATATTAATATGTGATATACATAAGAGGCAAAGTTGCTATGACAAACAGGAAACATCTTTACAAAAAGTTTTATGATAGTCGATACCAAGAAGAAACTATTCTTAAATCTTCTTTAGAAAGATAACAGCTTTTTTTTGTGCTGTTAAGCCACATAACAACATTAGTAGAGCATATTTTGAGGGAATTTAAAAATTGGAAAATAGAATGAGATAGAAAACATGAAAGAATTTTCAAATAGTAGATTTTCCCGTAAAATTCCTATTCCTTTGAAATGCAAAATTCAAGTTTCAACTTATTATGGCATTTACTGTTTTATTTCTCTGTTTATCAAGCTAGCAAGCAATTTAAGGTTGAGACTGTGCAGTAGTCATACATTCTCTAAAGCTGATCTCTATGCTGCCTGCGCTGCAAGCATCAGACAGGAAACCTGGGAGCAGATGGGATCATTTATTGGCCTTTGTTAGATTAAGACTGAAGAATCATAAAGAGAAAAACCTACTGCCAATCCTTAAACTCATATAAATGCAACTGCATTAAATGACGATAAAAGACATTCCTTCTAATTAAGCCTCATTAAGTACCTTTTTAGCAATCAGATGGTATTGAATTAACTGAGAATAGCTGACCTATAAAATCTAATTCAGACCTTGGCAAAATCTATTTTGCCATAGGCTCTCTCTTTTTTGTTGTATGCCACAAATGATCTATTGATAAAAACAGAACTTGCCTTAAATAGCACAGTCATCAAGATTTTCAGAGTGTGACACTTAAATATTTCACCCATAGACACATAATTTATTATTCAAATTTCAGTGGTTAAATTTTACTGCATTCACATTACATAAATTAACACAACCACTGAGGTACTCTCACCACACTGCATCTTACAGGTGGCTGAAACCCACTGGTCCATACTCTTTCCCAGCCTTGGATGGACCTAGCACAGCTGATCTTATCCACCCCTTCTCAGATTCTGTCATTCCCCTCCAATAAATCAACCATGTTGGAGAGAAGGGGGAAACTCAAAGCTGTCAAATTCTGTTCAGCCATCAGTTTCTCTGTGCCACACGGAATTTGCAGCCAGACTGTGACCACTCGATGTCATCTAAGTGATGTGAATGATTGTATTAGAAAATCTGACTGAATATAATGAGACAATTAAGGACTTAGTTAAATCTGATTAAGGGCATGGGAAACTTCTCATGCATAGGGAAACTGCAAAAAAAGACTTGTCTACCTGAATGGGGAGAAATGAATAAAGAATGAAAATGCCAATAGATCTAGAGCAATAGATCGGGAACTCTTTCCATCACTCACACAGAAGCATGAAGATCATGGGGTGGAACTAAAAAGTGGCATATACCAAACAAAATCATAGGAAGATTTAACTACACAGGACCTAACGAGTACACATAGTCCTACAGCAACTTTGCCAGATTTGCCTGTTTTTTTGTTCAGTATCATTTTTTAAGGAGAAAAAAAGTATAATTTTTAATTTGAAGAGGCTGTGAATAGCTTTTTTCTTCAATTTTTCACCTTTCCCTGAGCCCTGGAATTGTATCAGTTAAATACATTTATTGTGCATCTCTCTCACCTTTCTATTTTGCAGTTTAGGAAATCAACATTCTTTTTCTAAGAGAGAAATTAAATAACACCAAATAATTTAAAATTAAACAAAATCAAAGCAAATTAAACAATCAAATCAGCACAAATAAACTATTTACAATCTAGAGTCGTAAGTGGGTAGCTACAAAAATAACATAAAGCAATAAATAAAGCTACTCACCTTTCAGAGCAACATCTTTAGCAATTATAACATCTCTATGAAAGAACACAACCTCAAGAAATGCTTAAAAAATGTTCTCAGCCACTCAGTACAGCCATTCTTAATGTTTATATTTCAATTGGTTTCCATAAACGTCTTTACCAGCTCATAACTCCATAGTTCTGCTACATTCCACCAACTAAATGTAATGACAGTAATACAAACTTATGTCAGTTTTTTCATTTGTTACAGTAAATTTTTGTGTTTCAGATTTGAATTTATCCCACTTCCTCATAAAGTCTACTTTGTAAATGCTGCCAGCTGGAATTGCCATCCCATGGCCATTTTACCATTTGTTCCGTGCTATTATTTGAGAAGAATTTAATGGCAGCTCTGTTATTGACTTCAATGGTAATGGAATAAAGCTACTCACAAGGTAAGTGAAAAAAGAATTAGTTCACATTTGGTGTCATGAAAAGCCCCATCTTGATGAGACATATCGGCATACCTTTATAATAAATGCCTTCTTTACTTGGATAAAGACCTTTCAGAGGATATTAGAATTTTATTGCACTTTTAAAAATAACTTTTACAAGGGATTCATTCCGGCTGAGACTTACTGTTTGATACTGCTTAGTACTGCCATAAAATAGTACCAACATTTTTTTACCTTATTTTTTCTCTTAGAATCGTATAAGGTTTTTTCTTTAAAATTAGCTTCTCTCATGTGAATACTGAGGAGGAAGATTGCAAAAATGTCTGTGCCTAATTCTCCTGGTCTCAACTAGGTCTTTGCTGCTAATGCATTTGTATGTCACATTTATTGCAGTATTATTCAAGGCAGTGGGTGCTGAGGGCTATTCAGTTAAATAAGACAGGGAAGTCTTGGCCCTGAACTACTTACAACCTCACACCTTTTACCTAAATTGCCAACAACAAAAAAAAAAATTAAAAAAAGAGAACTGCAGAGCAGGAATGCATACAACCTCCTGTTAGACATCTAGCAAAGTGTTCCTTCCATTCAGGAGAAGCCAAGGCTTCCTTTAATCACAGAATCACAGAATCACAGAATTCTAGGGGTTGGAAGGGACCTCGAAGGATCATCCAGTCCAACCCCCCTGCCAGAGCAGGGTCACCTACAGTACATCACACAGGAACGCATCCAGGCGGGGTTTGAATGTCTCCAGTGAAGGAGACTCCACAACCTCTCTGAAGTAATGCCTTTATATTACTTCAGAAATCTGCTCCATTTGCTTATTATGCAGCCTGGAAGCACTAACCATAAACCAGGGCCACAGTGGGCTAAGTGCAGTGCAAACGACCAAGTCTCTGGTTTCAACAACTTCTACTGCAGAAATAAGAGGAAACAGACAGCTATAAAAGACTGTATTCTAAGGAAATGGTGTGACTATTGGCCAGAATGGAAGAAAGCCATGTCGTCACATCAACAGCTTAACTGATATTAGATAAAGGGATGGCATTAAAATCAAGTTTTTGAATTAAATCTGTTATCTGTGACATGAGACTTTTGGACATTGACTCCCTAGGGGATCATCTCAGTTTTCCTTATTGAAGACACAGAAGTTGAGAATTTGTACCCTCAGGATAGGCATTGTTAAAAGGAGGTTGACATTTGACTAAATGTCCACATGTAAATGGGTTCTTACTATGCAGTTTTCTGACTATTTCGGCCACCATTGTTAGCATATCACTGTCTGCAATCAGAGTTATGCAAACAGAAGAATGCTGTTCCACTATCTTCCTCCAAAAGCAGAAAAGAGGCTTGATCACCCAAACCCAACCTGATTTTAAACTGCAAATGTATATCTGGTTGTCTGGTTTTGTTTTCTGAAGAGTTACACTTAATTTAAACTTTGTAACTGCTTTTTTAACCTCTTGTATACAATGAATATTTAAAGAAAAAATAAAGCTATTAAAGATGTCTTTATAGCAATTTCAGCAATTAACAGGTCTTGAGTAAAAAGTCTTCTTTAAATGGCTTGTTGAAAACCAAAAATTCTTATAGGAATATGAAGTTCAGATTCTTTTTGCCAATGATATAGTCTACAATATTCACCAGATTTTCAAAGATCTAACTATAGAAAGGAATTGATGCATTTCACGCACATTAGAAAAGACAATTGTTCCTAATTTAATTTTGCATCCTTTGCTATCTTTAAAGATGGAAAAAAAGATGCCTTGCTTTTTCCTCGTGAAGTACATTGGACACCAAGGTAAAAGAAAGAAGAAAGTGGTCAGTGTTTGAAATAGCTACTTAGATTTCCACAGTTACTATTACAGATTTAACCAGATTTCATGGAATTGACTTTTGTATAACAGTCATTGGAACCACTTACAAAACAGTACTTTCCTAACTGTGTTTTCTTTCTATTTACATCCACCCACCCAGCATGGAAATTGGAAGTTGCTTATTTAATTCCCCCGCAACTTCTGAATGTCAGGTTGCACAGGGCTTGTCAGGGCACGCAATCTGGTGCAGTCAGTCAACAGGAAGAGTTACGTAGCACAGAGCATGTGTGACAGACTAATTGGGAAATTCAGATTGTTCTTTTGTATCTAAAAAAACACCTGGGATATGCTGTGATGACTCTGTGATTTGCCTTTGCCACTCCTGATATTTGTTTTACACTGGGAGCCTGCAGCTGCAGAGATTGGCATTCCTTCTCTAACAGCAGCAGATTATGAGTGTGTTATTGCACCATCAATCCTCCAGCTCACACTACTGCAGCAGATGGTTCACAGAAACCCAGGGTATATTTCTGTGGTGAAAAAGTAAATAAAATTATATGACACTAAAATGATGACATCAGTGGAAATGCTAATGAAAAGCTATTAGTTTTAATGGTGCAAAAAATTGTGTTACCAGAATTCATTACATATCTGTAGAAAAACAAAACCCATAACTTCTAGTATAGTGCCTATGTAGTGACCTCCAAAGAGAAAAAAAAGGAGCTACAAGGATTCTAGATGCATAGGAAGAATGCATAAACACACATATATATATGGATAGCACATTTTTTCCCTAATCCTCAGTCCCATATTCCCCAGAGGTACCATGATGATACACAGAAGAAGGGAACAATGGTGCTATCTCCACCACTAGCCATGATCAGCAGCCTCTCAAAACTTTGTCTCCTCAAATACATTATCACCATTTTCTCCTAAAAAGTTTTCTCCTTCTTATTGCCATTGTATCCAAAATGGGACAGTTACATCTCTTTTAGATCTCTTTTGCTCAATTCTAGTTAATTTAATGTTCACTGTATTGTTTTGAGTTCTCTCTCAGGACTGAAGTATTTCCTAAGGTTTGCAAGTCAGAGCAGGGTTTTCATTTGGTATGAGGCCAACATATAACAAGAAACAGTCCTTTTCACAGATCTGGTTATGTACCTATAATTTATGAGCACTGTGTCTACCCAGTTCTAACACCTCCAGGGTAGTTCTGGGTCCATATGAACAACACCTCTACTGCTGAAGGACAATCGCCCTGGTACCAGCTACATATTTTATCTCTATCAGTTTAGTATAATACTTGATGTAAAGGTGCCACTTGGCCCACAGAAAGAACAAAACATGTGCTTTTTGGTAATCTAAATAAGTCAGACAAAAAAGAAAAGACAAGTGCAGTGACTTTCCTCAGCTCACCCAACACATCACAGTCACAGTCAGAAACAGGACCATCTCCCAAATACCTCCTGAACTCTCTTACTGTTTGCAGGATGAGTAGCTCTGATAGAAAGAGGAATGTCCAGCTGTGTAATACCTCTCTAAAGTCCTGCAGGTGATCTAAGGAAAGAAGAATGAGCAATACACAGGCTGCTCACTCATTCCACAAAAAAACTAGGAATACCACTAAGCTCTGCTCAAAATTACCCTGGAAAACGGTAAAAATGGAGGATGGCCCTCTTCCTCCTATCAGTAAAAAAAAAAAAAGTAAAAAAAATAAAAACTAGGGTTCCTGACAATCTAGGAGATACTGCTGAATTTAAATGCATTTTCACGTTCATCTTCTGTCAATAGCAACTTGGAGAGACCTTGGACAATCATCACTGAGCCACTAAACAGAAAGCAAATATACCAGCAACATACAAATAACAGGAAAAAACCCCACGAAGTTCCAGCTCTGACAGAAGAAAATATAATCGAAAAATACTTCATGTGTTTTCCAAGGAATAACAATTCATTTACTTGGTATCCTAATAAACAGCTCTTTCCTCATCTACTTGTATAGGTTTAACAGCAAAGTCAAGCTGTACATCCTTCACTCTGTTCTCCTCTGAAAAGAGACTCTAATCACTCTATTCCATGTTGGGTACACTACATGCATAGGCATGAGGAGATTAGTAAAATCAAATTTATTTGTCTTTTAATATATGCAGCAGTGGAAATAAAAAAAGAGAAACGAGAGGAAAACACAAGGAATGTGAACAACGGAGGAGAGAATCTCAGACCAGGCAGAAAAATCCTCAAGGATTTAAAGGAAACAAACCTCTTCAATGAGCTAATCTGTGGAGCCAACTGCAGAAAGCGAATTATTCTATCCCTCAGTCCCAAACCCAGCAACAGATTGTGCAGCAACAATAAAAGATTTCCTCGTTTGCATCTTCATTTACTGTCCACTGATATGTTCCCTGACAATTTTAAAGAGGTAAGGAAAATGGAAGGGATGGAAGCAAAGAGAACAACCAGCTTTTTGCTCAGCAGTAATGGCAGAGGCAGAAGCAGATGCTACCTCAGGGATCAAGCTGTCAACACTACCTTTGCCACTCTGTCTGTGGGGTGTGTGCGAGCAACACCTACAGCAGCCATAAAGTTTATTTCAAAGTACTCTTCCTAGGGGGTTTAAGTAAATTTTGTATTTTCTTCTGTGTCTCTCAGCCATGCTCGGTCTCTCCACTGATTCACATCACAGCATGGAGGCAAGTTTGATGTGACCACACAAGTACTCATGCGCCAGAATAATAGAATAATTATTCCAAACACCAATTTCAGTTGTTTTCTTATGGCATAACTTCTGTGTTGTGAGCAGTGAGATTTCACACTTTCCACAGTCCTCTATTTGAATCATTCTGAAAAATGAGTATCATATAACACCAAAATCTGTTGAATTCAAATAATTAGACTGATCAGAACAGCTGAACTCCAGGCAGACAACAACTGTAAGAATAAACACATTTCTTTCACCACTGTATCAAAAGTCACACAGCTTTAAGGCTTGGCCAGGTGCTAACATAGCACTAAAAATAAAAGCCCTGGTTCTTAATAGCTTGATTAACACACACACACACAAAAAAATTTAAAAAATTGTTCAAATCAGGATAACAACCCTAAAATAAATAGGTGCTCTAAGAACAAATTAGTTCATACTCAGCCACATCACTGAGAGATGCAATTTGCAGAAGTGCTGAGCACAACAGGACCTTTTGACCTAACTATATCTATATAGCTCAGACCTGCTTCAGCACAAAGTGAAATAACATATTAAAAGGAACTTACATAAAGAACTCTCCATAAATCTATTTGTTTGTTTAACTTTCTTCTTACACCATCAATCACTGAGACGAGCTTTCTTACTTGTTTGGAACATCTCAAAGTCTAACAAGTTAAAACCTACATGAGTGGGGTGCATTTCATGGCACTTTTTTCTTTAGCTTAACTTCATTGACTAAACATTTTTTACTGCAGTACCAGACATGCCATTTTCTCTACACTACCTCTGGCCAACAGGGAATGTCATTAGTCAGAGTAGTCAGTTTTCCCCTTCCCTACAGAAATCAAATATGTCATCTCTACAGTGCTCTCAGTCTCTATAAGCCAGCAGAGTAACAATCTTTACACCCTGTTCAAATCGAGCAGGGTCTGCTCATAACACTGACTCTATGTTATAGGGGGCTAGTTTATTGTTAATTACAATTTCTTATTTTTTTAGCTGATGAAAATCAATGTGGACGTTAAGTAAAGAGGCTATGAGCTCACACAGAGAGGAAGCCTGATGTTATATTGTATGATTCCAGCTTTTGAAGAGACCAGGCATTTCAAGCTGCCTGTAACAGGAGATACTGAGGATATAGCACTGATAAAAACCAGGTTACTTTATAGACTGAGATTTTTGAAACTCTTGCTGTAAATATCTTCTGGGATTTGGAGGATTTTTTGTTTTAAACAAAAGAACTCAGCTTGTTAAGACTTAGGAAACTCATCCTACAAATTATTTGATATCTACCAAATATATTTTGCTTCTTTTTCAAACAACTCTCCCCCCCCCCAATATCCTCATTAAGCCACCTGAGAACAGTAGACATGCATTTGGATGGAACTACTTATTTTATAGTTTTACATACTCTATATCTACCTTTTCCTCTTGTAAGCTCTATTCAAATGATCTGCTGGATTCTTTTGTGGTTGCATTTTTAAAGGGCTTACCTTGTCACTCATTAGAAACTTTCCAGTGCAGTTCTGCCCAAGGGTTCTAACCTATATAGCATTCCTGCCGTCGCTTGGGCACAGAAATCCTGCACTTGCCTCATGAAAGACAGATCAAACAATCTGGGCCAAAGCTTTAGCTGGTGTAAAACTGAAGGGCATCATTATCTAAAAGGAATCTCTTCCCAAAACGTGAATTACTCGCAGCTGGGGACACAAATAGCAATGTGTTTAGAACTTTTCTACTCTCTAAACCAGGTGCTAAAAGCACAGCCAAGTGCGCTATGCTAAGTCACTATTCTATCCCCTCAGGTGACTTACTGATTTTGAGGTGACACCTCAAATCATGAACTTGCACATAATCTAAGCTGGCTAGCTGACCTACATAATGTTGATGTTCCACTAATTTCTGTTCCATAATTGAATTCACCTCAGAAGCAAAGTTGCAGAATTTAGTGCAGCACACAGAACAACCAAGCTTTGAAGTTTAATCTTGCCTAAACCAAGATCTGTTTTTGTCAGTGAAGATTATAACATTCATGCTACCTTTCACTTGTCATAACAGATTTACTGCTTATTTTCTACAGCCTTTCCTGGGGACTAGCATATTCTTGCCATTCTAATGTCACAGTTTAGTTTTCAAGAGTAGCTTCTTAATATTTTAAGTTTTGCTCATATGAAGATGGAACAAGTAGCTTAAGTACAGATTTTGACAAACTTCTCATTGATAGCAGTTCCACAATGAACTTTAGAGAGGAAGCACAAGTTAGTGGGTACACAAGAACGCAAGTAGAAGCCAAGTTCTGAAATCTGGCCTGCTAAATGGCCCTTAGGAAACACTCAGGCTCTTACTATACAAGCTTCTTTATCTTTTTTGATTTTTAGATTTAAATGGACATGGTAACATCTGAAGTACCTGTGTATAGAGTTTTCAGGTCCTAGTATTAATTTTTCAGTACCTGGAACTCTTCACTTCATTACCAGAGATTAGAATCATTCACCTCACCGAATTGCAAGGTTTTTAGTGGGTTGTTTTGGATGGGAAGGAGACAGTACAGTGTGAGTACTTCAGTGAGAAGTATACTAAACACGTGAAAATTAGTTGGAGTAGGACTACTGAAAGAGAACTAAACCATCCCTCGAAAGCTTTTTTTAAAAATACTGAACTAATTATTTATGATGGAGCTTGAGGGCAAGCAGATCAAGGAAACATGGCAAAAGTCATTACAATATCCAATAACTAGAAGACTGGATGTGAAATAACAGCAGCCAGGTTTTGAGCCATGACCCAATATCCCCAGGGGGTCAGAAATGAAAAAACTCAAGCTCTAAGTAAATAAGAGACATTTCTGTGTACATGTCACATACATTAAGGAACTCTTTAGAGCTGTTAAATTCTCCATGCACACAGAGTTAACGAGATTTTTCACAAAATTTAACCTTTAAAAACTTAATCATCAGTGAACAGTTACAACTTTTCTAAAAACATCACAATTGTGCAGTCAAAGCATAACTCCAAATTAAACTATCTATATTTAAAGCTCAAGACTTTACTAAAACTGCATATGAAACAGCCCGATTTTTCTTCTCTTACCAGCTTTCCAAGAGATTGTCTAATTCTACTGGAAATGTAAGGTACACTGTTAATTGGGAATAAAACAAGGCTGTGCAGAACTGAGGGGTTATGGCTACATTTTTCAGTAGACCCATTGCATTGACTCACACATTGATACATTGTTCATACATTGTTCAAACACCGAACATTCAGCAAAGGATGAAAAAGCGTATAAAAGGCAAACTCCTTTTGCAGAGAGAGCATCATGGAGCAGAGCAGATTCTGAGCAAGTATTTTATGTTCACAGTTCTTCTGTGCACTTTACCATCACACTCAAGTTTCTATTGCTGCACTTTGCCTTCCACACAGATGGGTATTTTGAGGAATTTGCTAAGGACTTTGCAAGGCCAGAACAGAGCATGAGCATGAATGTAATTAGGTTTGAGTGAATGGTACTGAAAGTTCAAGCAAAAACTTTCTCTTTTTCTTTCTAGATTCTGTTTCTTCAAGTCTGTTTAGAATAAATAATTTCTATTGTCTACATATCTCACCTTACTCTAGATTTACTACTGTAAGGCTTTTCTGAACTGGAAATTCTTCCAATAAAAGGTCATAGAAATTTCTACCAGCTCCAGGCTTTATTCCATACACAATAGTCGGTCTGGTACCAGGAATACTTATGCCACTACTTATATAAAATCAGAAAAAAATAGAAATGGGCACTTCCAGTACAAGAGATCGGATTTATCTCTTTTTAACCCATTAATCAAGTTTGCTTTCAGCTCACCTTAAGCTTTAAGTTCACCTAAAATTCAAAATAGCCAGGGGCAGCAAATCTTCAAGCACTAAAATAACAAATAAAAACGTCTTTACATTAGGAAAAGGGAAATTGCCTCCTCCTAAAACAGCTAAAATATTATTGGTTATTCTCCAGAGATCCACATCTTACCCAGGAACTTGCACAAAATTAAAACCTGGCTAAGAAGCACTTACTATATGGAATTTATGACAATGACTCCAATTAAGCTTTTTTTCATTGATGGAGACATGCCAAGGCAGTGGAAAATTCCAATTTTTGTTACTGCTTTTCTCTCCAAGGAGATACTTTCCTTTTCTGCTTAGCAGATTGCTCAGCTACATATCTACTTACTCTTTGGTGGTTGTATTATGACAGCAAATGAATGCGAGAGGAGGGGCTCTAACACAGAAAGGTCAAGATTTTTTTTCATTTCTTCCTTATATTGAGCATATTTATTTTCTGGATATGAACAAACTTCATCATTGGAGTTCACTTAGTAGCACTCCCTTGGTTTATTGCATCCTCTCAGGTTAAGAATTTAGAGCATACGTTGTCATTGGTGTCCCATAATGGAAAGGATTTGTTCTGTTTTGCTAAATAATTATGAGATCAGTACAGTTTTTACTGAGATGGAATCTGATGGAGACATTGCTTAAGACAATCAAATCAATTGATTGTGCAGTTCTAACACAGGTCAATATTTGAACAGATCAGTTCATGTAAAAAAAGCTGACCTACATTCTAAGTAAGAAAATTTCAAACAAACATTAATTTCTTTTAAAGCTGTAAAAATCTGTGCTCACATGCAACTAGAACTACAGTCAGCATTCAATGCCCCTCAAAGGGACTATGCTATGTTGTCCTGCTTTCTTGTAAGGCAACAGTATAAAGCCACCGACCTGTACTCAGCAATGTTGTTTGCCCTGTGGCATAAGTCACAGATGAATCATTCCAAAGTATCTCTTGTTTCCAGAAGTCAGTGGCTGTCCTGGTCAAAGAAATAAAGCAGCCAGCAGAAGCCCTAGTAAGAGCCAGTGCAGACACTGTTACAGCCAATTTGTGCTTTTCAATATTGGTGAACTAACTGGAGGAAAAAAAAAAAAGGAGATAATACCAGATGGATTTGACATTCCTTTTTGTCAGGGCAGCCATGAAAGGCTGCTCTTCTCTCTCCAAATGCCATTTTAATGTTGCTACAGTTCATTGCCACGAACTTTGATAAGAACATGCAATTAACTTAAATGCTTATTAACAGACAAGGAAATCCAGATCTATTTATGAGAATGAAGGTAAGAAATCAAGCACATAAAATCTGAGGTTATCCAGAAAGGTCACACTACTCTGACTTAGTCCACGTTTCACATCTCATGTAATATTGTTTAATTTAGTGACACAAAGTTTATAAATCTTGCAGTTCAAAAGGAATTTGCATTAATAACACTACAAAGACAGATACACCTCTTCTTCACCAGACATGCTTCACCAGACATGCATTTTTAAAGACAGTCTGACATTGGAGTCCCAGTTTCATGTCTTTGCAAATGTCATCGATCATGTTCTTTCTACTTTTAAATTACCTTGGTTTCCTTTAGTAGTACCACTGCTTTAAGACCATTTAATTTTAAAATCCTAAAGAATCATTTGCATTATCACAAAGTGTCCTGCATTAAAAATTATTTAAAATGCTATCAAGCTTGAATTCAAAAATTTGGAAATTGTCTCCAGAAAGCAGGAGACCCTGAATTTACTGCCTGCCCTAAGAAATGGTTAGCATGCTGCTGTCCTGGACTACAAGGTGACCAGAAAACCAGTTTTTTCTTAAATATTCACTGCTCTTCTTCTCAAGAGTTGTTCTGTAATATATTGTGAATTACCCTGTCCTCTTCCAGATGTCACCTTATATCCTAGCTTATGCTGGCTGGTGGTCTGGCTGGATCGCATTGTGTAAAGTGGGTATCTCACACTTATTTGCTTGTACAAGTACAGTGTGTCCATCTTACAGACAATCCACAGAGTTTTTAGCAATGGGGTACTAGGAGTGTAACTCCTTGTGCACATGGGTAAGCCTGAGGACAAACCACTTCTTAATGCATCAGTGTCTGTATTTCAGTCTTATAAATAAGAATAATCTTATCTAACACCTCCTAACCTTATGGAGACATCGTGAGAATAACCTAATTTCTGGGCAATACTTAAAACAGTGATTTAATCATAGAATCATCGAATCATTATGGTTGGAAGGGACCTCCATGGTCATCAAGTCCAACCTTTATCCCATCATATTCCTAACCATCAGACCATGGCCTGAAGTGCCTCATCAACCCGTTTTTTAAACACCCCCAGGGACGGTGACTCCACCACCTCCCTGGGCAGCCCATTCCAGTGCCCAACCACCCTCTCAGTAAAGAACTTCTTCCCAATATCCAACCTCAACTTCCCCTGATGGAACTTGAGGCCATTTCCTCTTGTCCTGTCATTAGCAATTTAGGAGCAGAGACCAACACCAGCCTCACTACAACCTCCCTTTACGTAGTTGTAGAGGGCAATAAGGTCTCCTCTCAGTCTCCTTCTCCAGGCTAAATAACCCCAGTTCCCTCAGCTGGTCTTCATAAGGCTTGTTTTCCAGACCTCTCACCAGCCTCCTTGCCCTTCTCTGGACTTGTCATGCACTTGTATTCTCTTTTTATTTTAGAATGGGTCTGATTTACTGACTTTATCCAATGATGTTTGTCAGATGCTGACTTTACAGCGCTGAAGCCATCAAAGACTGCCTCAGATCATCAAGTGTGTTTAGCTACCTATCTCCCAAATAATTTTAAGATATTTTAAATTAAGTACAGACATTCAGGATTTTAGACACCACTCCTGAATATCACCTTACCTAGTATTACAGTACCCTACTAAAAGGGCAGGTAATGAGTAAGTCTTTATTCTACATCAGGAAGATGAAAGGATTTAAAATTTTGAGTACCTCTAGATGGTTGGGGTTATTTCTGAAGCATACAAACTAGGGCGTACTTTGTAAGTGAAGCAGTATACAAGAAATGCCCAGTCTCTGAATACTCACTGGGACATGTGTAAAAGGTAGATGCTAAGCAGCCAAAGTCTAAAATTCCTACAATTACACTGTAGCAGAAATGTAGGTGCCCAGAAGGTTGTACAGGCACTTAGACCCTATATGCGTACAACTTGTATGGAAAGAAAGGGGCTTGTGCCCATCATGGTACTTAAGTGACCTAATCATGCTTTAGAGTTGGTAAGTTCCCTCCCCATATGAACTTAAAATACACCTTGTATATTCCTGTGATCTCCATTTCACTCTACTGCTGTAGAAGATATTCCCCAATTTCCAAGATGATTTCCATCCTAATTTTCTGACATTGGTTTCTCATCTGTCATCAGTGCTTGAGGTTACTGTGTCCTCTTCCTTTATTATTATTATTCCAGCACAAAACTTCTTTGGTTCAATTTCTGTTGCATGAAATATAAATGCAGCAGCAAATAAGAAGTAATCTAAGGTCAACAGAGAAGCAGGCAGTCTAACAATATTTTTCAGACTGCATGAAAAAAATTAAATGGAACAGCTCACATAGAAAGCATATTTAGATTATTTCAGTAGCCCTTCTTAATTAACCCTTTAGAAAATAAACAAAGGCAGTATATAAATAACATACTCAGCAGACAAATGTCTCAGAAACAGAACTATCTAGAGACCCTCAAAGTTTGCAGATGCACTGGGAAAACTATTGCCAAATTTCACCAAATTTCATAAATACTTCCAAAAACACAGGGAACATACTGGCTTGTGTTAAATATTGGTATCTGCTCCTATACAGTGAATCATCCTCCAAAGCAGCATTAGGGTAGTTGTATATTAAAAACTGTCATTGCAAAACTCTATTCCTTTACATACGCAACATTAACAATGCTGAATATATTGCAGTGTAATAGAAGGTAGAACTCTTATTTCTTCAGTGAAATGCATTCTCAGTATGTAAAAACACTATTAATAAGAAGAGTTCAATTTTTTTCCCCTCACCTTTTGCTCTCTTTAATGCTCTTGTTGTTGCTTCTACTTTTTAAGTCTCCTTAGGCATCAAGAGAAAAAATAATACCCATAAAGATCTGAAGTGGCCACAGCAATTACCCAGCAATGCCAGCTGCAAGATCGAGGTCTGGATGCCAGGCTGTTTCTCACTTTTCAAACCATTTAACTCTAGCAAGCAATCACACCAAATCTAAGGCATTGCAATGAGTTAATCTCATCACTACACTGATTTAATTGGCCCAGAAAACTGCTTGAGGTGCCTGGGACTTCAGTTAAGGTTAGAAGAATTTGGAAAAACAGTCTTTGATGGTGGAAGGATTTTTTAAATTATTTTTAAGAAACCAAACCCTCTCTCAGCTAAAACTCATGAGCCTAATTAGAGATTAATTAAAGTTACTTGCTGCTGCTTAGTTGAATTACAGCTCAGTAGATATCTTTTAAGGGACAGGTATTAAATTTAGCCTTTTCTATCCTCCCTTTTGTCCCTGCTTCCAACTACCAAAACTTCCCCAATCAGCAATGAATTATTCTAATTCAAATTAGAATAATTGTCCATCTTTGTCCTCAGTCTCAAAACTTGTAGATTCCCACTGCAATATGGTTTAAGGAGACAAAACTAATTTTAAGAAAATAACAACCTTTGCCTGCCATTGTTTACCACACTGACTTGTGATCCTGTTGGCTGTTGGTTATAACAGTTCCTAATACACTGGGAATATCCAGCTACATGTACAGAGCTAAAAATAGGCAGGCGACTGCACCAAAACAAATTAGTTAGTTTGATCTACAAATTTGAGATAAAATATTATATGAAAAATGCAGATAACAATAATTCATGTAGCAGCTACGGGTGAGACACAGAGGTCTGTTTCCATTTAGACACCCAAATAGCCAACAGATTTCTCACAAGTGCTCAGCCTGTAACAGAGCTCTGCACAAGGCATGGTTAAGAAGCACAGGGCTTGTCTGCAGGCATCTAATGTTTGCTTTGCAAGACACCCCTGCGTCATGGAACAGTAGGTCAAACATATTCCTCAGTAAAATTTAACAAAACACAGACACACAGTGTTACACTTCACAGTTTATCTAAATTAGCAAATCCTCAGCAACGCTGCCTTTAATTTTAGTTATCCGTTTCTGGTTTTAATACTTCTCTAGACAACAATAGCAGGCACAATTTTAATACTTACATGGTTCATTTTCATCAAGATGGCATGCCATCATATTCTTATTGTCTGGTTATTTGGGTTCAGTAGGACCAGCAGAATGGTTTTTTGATGGTTATTTTTGGGAGAGGTTATTTTGTTCTAATCAGACTGTTCTCCAATCCTGTTGTCACAGCAACAGTGGACATAACTAGTTGACACAGTTTTTTCCTCCAAACCTTCAGTGTCATTCAGATTGCAAATTGAATTTAATAAGCCGATTTAACAGCCTACCTGAAACCTAATTGCAAGTTTTCCTAATAATATGACATTATCCTTTTCAGCACATTCTGAGAGATTTCAGTAAATTACTTTCCTATGGACTAGAGTAGTGGTTTTTCTTTGCTTAAATATATGTTAGGTGCTTTTCTCTCCTTCAAATTCAGATAAGTATTAAACCTCGTAAATTTAGATCATTTATTGACATTTTGAAAGATTTTTCAGGCTGAAAACAGAGCTATTCTGTGTTTTAGAGTGACAGGGCTGGATTTATGATATTATACACTAAGGACATACAACATCAGGGGTTTTTAAGAAAGAAAAGCCATTCAATCTACCAGATTTCCCACTGACTTCATGGATTCAACTTCTAAGCAGTGAATATATCCTAAGTAGAAACACTTTCACCTCAAAATAAAAAAAAACTAGTGCAGTGCCCTCCGTTGAAAGGAACAGAGCAGTTTCAAGCTGACAAGCCCGCTCTATTATACCAATATACTCTAAATTAAACCAGCTCTCTTGAAAAGTTTCCAGCACTACGGGGTAACAACTGCCCAGCATTCTCAAAGATAACCATGACACTGAGGTACAGCACTGCCATAACCAATACAGATGGAACATTCAATGTCACTATCATAGTGTTCTTCATAACACCATAAGATTAGAAAGCAACATTCATAACAAGGCCCTTTATTTTACATTCTTGTAACTTTTACAGAAACATTACTTCCACAGAGCAAACCAGAATAAAGTACGCTGCATTCTTTTCCCTGTAAAAGAAGTACATGTTGAATAAATTCCCTGTTTTAACTTGGTCACATCACTGGTGTCACAGGGAACAATGTGGAATTTTCTGATCCCAATCTAAAAATCCTAGCCTGTAAGCTTGGAAGTCAGTCATCTCAACTGCAGAAAAATAAATGTCCCAGGCAACTCTAAGAAATAAATTGAAAGAAAATAATTTATAAGTTAAGTGAAAGGTAGTAGACCAGATTTTCACACAGCGGGCAGCAGGCTGGTGGCAGTGATGATAAGTTGGTTTACATGAGTTGCAGGTCTGATCACTTTGCTTTACAATACTGCAGTGGACACGCAGTGTAACATTTCAGAGAAACATTTCAGTGCTGTCAAAGAAAGAGACTGTTTCAGGGTACATGCCAGGTAGTCTTTTCTGGAAAATCACTCTTTTGTACCACCACAAATACAGCCCAGGAGACTGAGAGCTGGAATGTACAAATCACAAGTACTGCAGTAACTCACAATGATGAGGAGTCCCTCACAGAGCTGGACTGTAGACGAATTAAGAATTTTAAGAGAGACTTTCAGTCATAATCTATCTGGAAATTTGAAATAACTGTTCTCATAAATTCATCCAATTCAGCAGGTTAATGTCTGTTTACTATGTGAACTACTTTTATTTTGCATTAAATTTAATTTATGCATACTTAAATAATGTATGTATTCCATGTTCTGTCCCTTGCTGTAGTTGATATCAGAAAATAGGAGGTAGACAGAGATGAGGGAGACAACAGCAAGGAGAAAAAAATAATCTCCACATTTTCAGTTCTGTGGGTTTAATCACATCTCTAACATTAGCTTAATTTAAGTCATGATACTGATATTAAGTTGTCAGTAATCCTTAACCATAATTCTGAAGCCCTTTAACAGCATCATGGATGAAGAAATCAAGTTTTTGCATTAATCATTATTTCAGCATAATGACACCCAGCCGTAACAGACACAGTGCAGGCAGGGCATAAGACACCCACCTTCTTCTCCAAGACTCTAACATGTAAGCAAAAAGCAAAGCTGAGGAAGAGAGGGTAAAGCACAGAGAAAGAGGAGGACATTAACGGTCATGACCACACAGTACAACACAAGTCAGCAGCAGCCTGGTTTGTCAAGAGACAAAGGAGATTATAAAGAGGCAGTGAAGTGTTTGGACAGATGTTGACAATGAGCTCCTCCTGTCTCGTGCTCACTCTAAAATCTATGAAACAAAGGCTGGGAGCCAGTTTTTGATGCCAAGTAGAACATTGTCTAACTCATTGTACCTACTGAGAGAGCATCCCAGGGTACCAAAGGCAACTTACAGTCTTCTCATGCATAACAAATAAATGTAAAACGTGAACTCACGCAAATTCTTTGCACTGACCTCACATACATGAAAACAAGAGCCTGTTTTGTCCTCACCCAACTCTTGTATCTCACTAATTACCTTGTGTAGAAAATAGAGGTTTTCCTAATGGAAATGTTACTTAGCTACATCATTTTCATTTTCTGTGAGTACTGCGGACATCGAATAATTCTTCTGAAAGTGACTTCACAACACAGGCAGATAAACTCTGTTTTATCAATGACTCACTGACTATAAAAAGGAATCTCTAAGTCCTCTGTCAGTACTAAGCAGTAATGTTCCAGTTCCTTGTATAAATGATTCTACAAAAAATATTTCCTATAGTCATGGACTAGGTAGTGTGTTCATTTCTGCATACTATAGCCTTAATACTTTGTTTCTTCTTTAAACAAAACTGGTTGGTAACTCAATCAAATTAATGTATTACTTACCTTCCAGCTTTTCCTGAATGCTTACACATGAATTGTGTGCATGTGTGTGTGTGTGTGTGTGTGTGTATGGTTATAGAAGGGACTACAATTTAGGGCTTAAAAAGTACTAAAACCTCAAAAAGCTATAAAAAGCTTTGGTTAAATTTGTTCTACAAAAAAGCAACTTCCACATTTTGTGTGCAGTGTACTACGTGGGATTTTGTAACAAACAGGAAAGCAGTAAACAGCACAGTCTCCCAATTTTATGATTCAAAGTCTAAATCAATTTTTCAAATTTTCTTGTAAATTTCTTTTTTTGTGAAGTCTGTGAAATTTGTCATTATTTTTCTACCCATGACTTTTTTCTCAAAACTGCAGCTTATTTGTTGTAATATTCAGTCACGTACAGCCACTATATTTTAAGCATATAAAATTTTGTCTTACTATTACTACTAGTATTTAAACTTATTTGAAAGGTACTTCTGTATGAAAATTATCTTACATAGACTTTTCCAATTACAGCAAAAGTGGGTTATAAGGTTGCTAACCAGAGCCTGCCATGATAAAGTGCCATTCTGAACAAAAGGAATAATGGCCTTGAACAGAAGCAGACAAATCTCTATGTGTTTTCTGCCCTTTCCAGGAAAAATGGTTATGTCATGTGCCTCTAAGGCATCAGAATCTGACAACAAGCAACATCAGGTCACTCTACAAATAAGAGTGGAAGTGGTGCTTTGTGCTAGCATTTTTCAAAGGAAAGATTGCCTTTTAACACACAATACTCTCTTCAAGTCACAAAGCACATTGTATTACTGTAGTACTAGATGATTTGATAAGAGATGTGTGAAGTCATTCTGAGGGTATCTACTGTGGAGTCAAACAAATCACAGACTGTTTTCTACAAAAATTCAGGTTTCTTTTAAACTAACCAGTTCAGATACTCAGAGCTCTCAATCCTGCAGAAAAAAACAAGCCTAGTTTAACCTGCTTTTGGCCAGGTTTTTGCAGTTTGTGGCGAATTCCATGCTGCTGGCGTGAAACTTAGAATGCCAGAGCTTGGTGTATCACACCATAGGGACTGGTTTGACTTTGGGTGTTGTTTCTTGCCCTTTCCCTGCTTTTCTGTGATGAATTACTTGAGAACAGAGCTCTTGAAAAGCTTACTTAGCTTACAAAATAGTGTATGGATCTCTCCTGTTGTAGGGAATTAATTCAAGTCAATATGACAGTGATGGATCTTGATGATGTTTCACAAATCTGCATGTGGATGCTTAGGAATTAGTTCAAGGTAATTGAATGGATTTGTTTAATTTCATTTTTAAATGAGACCAAATTTCCCATACTAGAGATTTTCTTATCTGTTGTTTCTGCCAGACTCCACTACTAAAGCTCTTCAGCTTTCTGTGCTATTACCTTCCTAGTTATCCAATTAAATAAACACTAATCAGCTTATTTTATGAACTAGATTAAAGTGTCTATACTAGCCTAAGTTTGTGACAGAGATAAACATAGATATGTAAGATGCACGATGTGTTGTGTTACAGTAAGCAACCGATTACTTATCACCTGGAGATAGGCAGGCACCTGACTAACCAATGCACTCTTCTGTGTGTCTTTTGAGGGAAGAAAAATGCTTTGAGGATCTGTTGATCATATCATTCTTGCTTAAATATTGGAAATGGAAAAGACAGATTAAAAAGATCATTCAAAAGATCTTCCATGTTAAAAGGAAATTTTAAAAAGCCTTTACATACAGCCTGTTTGTGAACATTCTAGTTTGTTTTTACAGAATCTGGGATCAGTCTTTGCAGAACAAACTGAGAAAATTAATCAGGAATTTAAGCAGCCAGAAGCCAATTTTCAAATACTTTTTTTTTTTAATATGTATCTCTGTTCAGGTTTTCTGCCACTAATCCATCTGGTTAGATAAAAAAGATTTGTAAACATAGGCTTACATGGAATTAATATTGATGCTGTATCTGACATTCTATCAGTAGAATGTGATGTTCTGTCATTTTTGGATTTCCTAGTCTGACTTTTCCCTGCTTGTGATGACTGACATTTGTCTCACACAACAGCCCCAGAATCAGTTCAGCTTAGAGTAGTTTGTGGTGAAGAAGATGACAAGTTGAACCCCACAGAAAGAGAGAAGAGGCAGGAAACACTGGCTCTAACAGCAAGTTGCACCAACCACAAAAAATTCTGTTTTCTACCCTTTTCTCATAAATTCTCAACACACCACTAATTCCTCAGCAAATGGAGCAAGTAATTTTCAAAAGCAAGTAAGATCTTTTTATTCTCAGGATTACTATCTGATCTATGCAAACCAGCAGAAATCAACACTCTGCTTTTTTGCAAATGACAGATTATTTTTTTCTTCATTTCAATGACCTAAACTATGGTTAATAAGAGATGATCACATGATTTTCAATAACTTTCCCGACCTTGATATGAAATGTTTTAAAGCAATGTAACCTTTTCCTTCAAAACAGTCATGTTGGCAAGGATGTATGTTTCAAACTCTGTTTTGAAACAAATCTACAGTTAAGCTCCAAGGAAATCACTACACATAAATCAAGACAGATTGGGATCCACTTTGTGTATTTTGATGAGAACTCCAAAGTAAATATACAGTGATGCTGCCAACAGGAGTGACACCTTGCATGGTCATAACTGGAAGCACAGGTGCATACTGAAACTTAACAAACTGTTTCTTTTCAAAGGCACAAGAGTCAACAGCAAGGTTATGTACAGTATTTATCACGGGATCCCACAGACCTTGCACAACAGCAACGCAGGGCCTTACTGAAGAACAGTTTTAGGACGAACAGATGATGACATGCTGATTTATTTATTCTTAAATAAATTCCTTTTATTTATTCCTAAACTATGATCATAGCATTTCTTATAAGCTCTCATCAATCTGCCCTTTGAGGACAGAACTAAGAAACTCAGATGTCCACAGGTAAGCACTCATTTTAGAAGCAAGGAGGTGCTTAAAATCAAATCCACTACTTTGGGAAAGAGTTGAAAATTCTTCCACTTTCAAAAATCAAGACTTTTACCAATTTCAGTATCATTAAGTGACAAACACACTCCAGGACAATTTGATCAGTTAAGGAAATCATTCTATTGACTTAAATATTGCCTTTGTGATACGAATGTGCTTTCAGATTTAGGCTCTGAATAAATATTTCTAACATGAATTTTTTGGAGTGGCAGGGGAGCCTGTTTATGTTAGCACTCAGTAGATTCCACAGAGTAAGCCTTTAAGACCTATCTTTTCTGTCACTCGCACTAGGGCAAATAAGAAGACATTTCACAGAGATCAGTTACCAGAGTTACAAAACTCATTTGAGTAAGAGAAAATAAACTTCTTTTCTATCATGCTGTTGCTTAGTCCCATAACAGTTCTACAGTTTTGCTAGACAAAATCTGTGTATAACTGCTGAAAACTCTTTTTCATATGATTCAATGATAAACTGAGTCAGAAAAATGACAAAAATAGTTAAAACTGTGTCAAGAAAGACCTTGGGGTAATGAACCCACTCTCTGAGAAAAATAGATAGCCAAATTTTGCTATTTTAATTCTAAAACTTTCTGAAGAGCTTTATTAAGTTTACTTACTTCATAGACTCAGAAGAAAACGCTTCATTACCTTGCTATCGTACTTCTTACAATCACTGTAATATAAGCCTGTATTTTCCTGTGGCATGATTAAACACAATGTTTAAGCCTTAAATTAATCCATTAATATGAAAATGCAAAAATGACAGCTCATTTTTTTTAAAAAAAAACTTATTAAACAAAGTCAGTGTATAATAACACATCAGGAACATTTGTTTTCTTTCATAATATTAGAAGCTAACTCAGTGGAAAAAATCATTATCAAAAATTATTCTGAAGTAATGCCCCTCAAACAACATAAATAGAATACCAAGGCATAACAGCAGTGAAACTTCATTTAGATATAAATTCTTCATCAATGTTTTCAAGATGCTGGAATGACAGTAAATGAAATGCCAGTTACATATTTATAGAGCACATGTCTCAGAAGTGACATAGCTTTTTCGCTTCCCTAGAAAAACTTCAGCTACTCTAAGAAGTAAGTGTAATTAAGGATTTATTTTGCAAATATACTACATACAGTTTATTCTATATGTGGCTTTATAGCTGTATTCCTTGAGGAAAATATTGAATCTAAAATATATAAAAACTGGATATAAAGAATAGATTGTCCATTTGACACCTAAACATAATTATGCTAATTTTCAACAGGTTAAACATTCACAATCTACTTTGTAAGTTTAGATGCAATAACGTAGATCCACTGTTAACAAAGATTCAACTCCTCTTGTTCTGAATTAAAATTCTTATTATCATTACTCAGATACTTCCCAATCACAATTCATAAATCGAAGTCCCCAAATAGTCTGCAGGTTCTGTTTCTGGCCAAGCAGAACTTCTAACCAACTCAGCACACATATGTCCTCCAGTGCCATGAACTAATGCTACTCAGTGTCCCAGGAATTAAAAAAAAAAAAAAAAAAGACAGGAAGACATTTCTAAAGATAGCGTGTTTTAGATAATATGTCAAGAACTTGATGATGATGTACCAACTTTCAGCCATCCAGTCTAACACACTGCGAATCAAGAGTCATGCAAACTTTAGACAGGTTGTATATTCCAGATCTAATGCCATTGCTTAAAAAACCCTGCACCTAAATCACATCATGGGGCTTTAAGCAACCTGGTGTAGTGGAAGGTGTCCCTGCCAACGGCAGGGGGCTTGTAGGTAAATGGTCTTTAAGGTCCCTTTCAACCCAAACCATTCTATGATTCTATGAAACAGTAAGGTAACCAGAAGCAGTTCTTACTTTACAATAAGGCACTAGTAAAAAATTTTGAATTTAAACTTTTATGCCTTTTTTTTTTTAAACTGAAATCAATTCAACTGGAAAAAAACAAGTGGACTCAATATTTTTAAAAAAGAGATACAAGCACAAAAAAAAGAAATCAAGTGGGTTTTGCCAAGTTCAAACATGCCATGTCTGGCCAGAACTTTTTGTTTGTTTGTTTGTTTGTTGTTTCAGAAGAAAATCTCTGAACAAGCAGTTAATATTTTTCATTCCAACTGATCAAAAGTTATCTTGTCCTATTTTTGGTTCAGCTTCTGAAAAGAAATTCAGTTCTCCACACAGCTTTAGCCAACTTATGTCTCATTATTAAGATTTGTCTAAAGATTGATTTGCATGAAAAATTTGGAAAAGCATCTTTTTACCAATGAAGCTTTAGGAGATTGAATATCTCTCTCTGAGGTTTACTGAAGGTCCTTTGCACAGTACTGGTCAATCATAGAGGTCAATTGCTCCCATATCAGGTATCTAATATTAGATTTTTATATCTATATTTAAAGACCAAAATCTTTGGCCTGATTTTTAAAAAGATGAGCATTTTTTGCCCTACTGCAGAAACTCAAGTTCAAACAATGTGCCTTGCAATCTCTTTTCTCTCAATGTCAGGAAAATGAGAAATAAATGTAAATGTAAAATGTGACTTCTGAGCTTCCCAAATGCACTGTGAGGATAAAGTGTCAAGTCTGATGAATCCTACTGTGATGTACATTGTGAAGAGCTTATCAATAAAATATCAGGAAAGGATTAGAGGCAATGTCACTGTAACAAAGTGGATTAAAATAGTTCTAACTGCTTTGAAAAACACCTTTCCTTCTCTATCTGCAATATCTTCTCACACCCAACCAACCAACATCTCTCATGCATACATCATTACTCTCCCCAAGTAACAGAACTACAGAACAAAACACTGTTAGTGCTTTTCATAATATTTCTTGCATTAATTGATGAAAACTCTAAGGAAAATCACTGCTACGTGGAAGAGCTGTGAAGCTATGAGCTAAAACAAGCCCACTGGCTTCACTGATCACAATGCGTTCCTCAGGATCACCAC
Organism: Aegotheles bennettii; assembly: GCA_013398125.1. Lineage (NCBI taxonomy): Eukaryota > Metazoa > Chordata > Aves > Caprimulgiformes > Aegothelidae > Aegotheles > Aegotheles bennettii. Next base: position 2,907,519 of record VZRW01002458.1, on the reverse strand, counting down.
TAAAATATCTCAGTCTATCTGTCCATCCCATCCATTCACTTTTGTTCTAAAAGATGTCCTTTTGATATCTAAGATCTTACATAGTAAACACCAATCAGTCCACATAAAAAGACCCAGTTTCTGTAACATCACCACCCAACACTTGAGTTTAGCCTGGGAAATGTTCATCAGTACTTGCTGTCTCTGATGCGAACAAGTTTTGGTTTCCAGTAGCTGAGCTATAACTAATCCAGCAAAAGAAAGCAATTAAGAATAAAAGTTATCAGGATACTAAAGATGACATATGAGTGTCAAGCCTACTGATCATTAAACAAAGTGAGGAATTGGCAGGTAGGGTAAAGTAACAGACATGTGGCTATCTTAAAGGTTAATAAACTTCCTTCTCTCTTCCCATCCTTGTCCTAAGCTGCTGCAAATGATGTGAAATAATTATTTTGAGAGATTTATTTTCCCCCTACACCAGATGTGTTGATATCCCTTAGATGCTTTAAGCAGAGTGATGGCAGATTTTAATCTTCCTGTGCCCACTGTAGCAGCTGTACAAACACTTCATTAACATAAGAATGGTGGTAAGTATGTGCTATTAATGTGGGTGGGTGTGTGAGTGTGTGTTTTTCTGTATCCTTCTTTATAATTCATTGAATTTTATGCTATGAGTAGGTGCTAAATTGGGAATGAATAAATGCATTTCAAACCCGCACTTGGCATCCAATGTATGCTTATTCTCTTACAGATGAACCAAAATTTTAGCTTGAGAATTTTTGCATCTATCCAGTGCCAAAGCAAGGGAGTTGTATAACATATACTGGAGAAAGATTTAGCAAGAAAAAGGAATTTTTCTGCCAAAAAAATCCATATTCTTACAATGCTTTTTATTCCAGTTTTCATTTGCATAGAACTCAGGTTACGGCATGTAGCATCTGTTACCTCTGCTAGAAATATGTCAACATAGTGATTTTCTTTTTCTTTCAGAAGGATTATGTGTTACTTTTTTCTTTGAGGTGATGCAGCTCTTAGACAACTCAGCTGCCTGCCTTGGGTTTCTCTTGATACTTTCCTTCACTACAGATGTCATTATTGGGAATTGACTGAGTCACCCTCAGTAAATGGTGAGTGCAGGATTATTATTTTATTAAGAGGAGAAGGAGAACTGAAACAGTTGGTCTTTTGCATATTGAAGAATTTATTTGATGTCAAATTAAAAATAAAAGCATCCTTTGTCAAGAACAGAAATCATCACAAGATAAGGTCTACTCTGCCTGCTGCTCACTAGGGATACAGACATTGTCCCTGCTCTTCTAAAGCACTAAGATATAAAAACAAACTGGAAAATCGGAATTTCATCAGTTTCCTTGGTTTCTTCCTTTTCATACACAAAAATGTGCACATAAAGCATTTTCTGTATGCATATAGGTATGTGTATATATATATATCCATGTGTGTATATATATATGTATTTCTATATATATGTATGTATAAATAAGTGCTTCTTTCCTGCACCAGCTGTCACCTCTGAAGCATACGCCTGGTTAGGAAAGTAGACAAATGCTTTTTGAAGCAGATACATCTTCTATTTCCATAGTGTGTTGGCAGGAGGTGGTAGCAAGGATTAAGAAATTGGTTCTATTCTTGCTAAGAGCCAACTGGCTGGGAGGATGCTTTGGGGCATTGTGGTTGTGATATGTTGGTAGTTCCTGAACAGAAGAGAAAAAATGAATTTGTATGTGGATATCCAAAATCTCTGTCTACTCCATACTCATCAGACAGCTACCTAGGCTTGCTCCTTTGCAAGGATGCTGTAAATCATGTCTGAAGGCTCAGAGCCAAAATCTGACAGGCCTTTCTTTACACTACCTCTCTGACATATGTACTGCAACATTCAAGCTCTTTGCAGCTTCTTCAAAATTCAGAAGGTCAAATTTTGCTCTCAGATGTCAGCACACAACTCTCATTGCCCTGATTTTAATCATACTATGGTTTAACTGCTGCATAACCTCTTTGCAAACAACAATGTATCACAGAGGAGAAAATTAAAGACAGAGCCTTTTAGCTAAGCACCCATAACTTCATTAAATTATAATGCCTATACTAAGATAGGGAAATAAGGAGGAACAGCAAACACTTTGAATTCTTACTAATATCTCTCATCCTTATTTCCATTCTACATGGGAACTGGGTTCTGGATTTGCAGTAGCTCAGTAAACATAAAGACCGACATAAGTGTGCTAATATTCCGCCCTCTACCTCCTGCAGACTAAATGCTACCACACTCATGTTTGTCCAAGGCCATGGTTTGGTCTTTAGTCTGAGCCTTCCGTTAACTGAAGTATTTCCTGTTCTGTAAAGAAGTGAATCAAGAGAATCAATCAAATGTGAGATATTTTCTAAAAGTAATGTTAAACAAAAGCAATTAAAAACCCATCAAAACACAGTTTTAAAAAGTGATGTTCAGGACTGCAATCTGAAATGAGCTGTTCATAATACATTTGATTGAGTTGCCTTTATCTCATCATTAATTTTTCATTTCTTACATTTGATTGAACTACCTTTATCTCATTGTTAATTTTTCATTTTTCACGTTTGATTGAACTGCCTTTATCTCACTGTTAAATTTTTGTGCTACAAATCGTCTGACTCATATACTTGAACTCCTCTATACATACACAGTTTCCTTGCAAAAATCAGAGCACCGTGAGCAGAGCCGCCTGCTCCCCAAGGTTCTGGTCATGGTGCTGAACGAGCACCAGCTGCTGGTCGGCATGTAGCTGTTCTGGTGGTGAGCTGATGGTGTAGAAGTGTCTGGTGGCCAGTTGGCAGCATTGAGTTAGCAGCAGCCAGTTGGTGGCAGACAGTTATCCCTCTCCCCCTACTCCCACTGTGGATAGCCTGAATTCACCTCTGTGGACAGCTAGGAGTTACTTTGAATCATTCTAGGCAATTTGATTTTGACTTTCATCACACAACTTTGCCCAAAAACATATGAGAATGTGGTAGATGGCACAACATGTCAAAAGTCATCCACCTGGCAGGTAAGTGCCAATATGAGGGATGCCTGACTTCAGCCACAGGTGCATCAGTTGGATTGTCAAATGCCACTGTGTTCTGCAGGCAAGTGATAATATAAACAAGTGGTAAAGTTTGGCATCAAACCCCACTGTGTGGGAGCTCCTGCTCACCACACTTCACCAGCCCTGAAGTTCATTTATGTTGTCTGCAAATTTGCAGCATCGTAATTGAAAGCAGCATTGGGCACTGTCACAACTGATCCTTGTTGACAGTGATCAGAATTAATGCATGAACCATTACTGTTTGAACAAAACAGTATCTATACCTGAGAAATGAAAACCATTTCAGATGTACAACAGAGTGAGCAAAATGGGGAAGACAGGCATAATGACTACTAGTGAGTGGGTTATACATATGTAGTCATTTGTCAGAGCTTTCAAATATCATAACAAAATAGAAGACATCGACATTTTCCCAAGAGCACATTGAAAGTTCTTAGTCTCCAATTACTGCAGGGTTAAGCTAAAAATGGGGAGAGCAGTGAACTCTAGCTAACTTTTTTTTTCCTTTTAAATTAACTTTCAACTGATCCTGAAAAAGGACAGCCATCAGTTTTCAAAACTGACAGTACTTTATTATTTATTTTTTTTTAATTCACAGAGAATGTACATAGGCAGGAACCCTGAGAGTTACCATGGTACTTTTGCTGCAGGTAGAAAAAATGTCTCTGCATCCATCACCAGTTAAAATTGACACAAAATATTCTTTTCTGTTGAGAAAAAATGGTGGTACCTTGAAGATAAATTACAACTTAAAATTTCCTGCACAGTGAGCAATACTCTGCAGAGCAAGAACATTTTCAAGAAACCAGAAACATGTAGAGATCAAACACAATCTCCAGCTAAATCTACCTTTGAGAGAAACTGATAGGATGAAACAGCTATGTAGTGCCTCTGCTTTACACTCACAACAGAGGAATTCCTTCCTTCCTCCTTTTCTCCCTTCCTCCCTCCCTCTGAGTATATTGTGCGTGAAAATGGAAAAACTTGATCTTATGTTCCAGATTTCATATCTACTCAGAGAAGCATAGGAAAATATGAAGCAAAACGTTGCAGCTCAGAAAACATCTCCTATGAGACATTATATAAACTGAAGGCCATAGTTTGAGATTTGCATTAGTCTCCATGAAAAGATGGCACCCAAGTGGAAAGGGCTTCTGTTATGGACACCTTCTCCTAAGCTGTTATTCTGACATTGCTTGCTCCTTGAAACTAACGGGTAATTATTTACCACATCAGAATACATTCTTATCCCATTCCTGTTGTCATTCAGGTGAATACAAAGCAAAGCTCAAATTTTAATTGAAAGCAAGAAAGGATAGAGGACTTCCATGGAAGAAGGGAGGAGAAGATTCTAAGAAGGAAGAAAGAGATTCCATAGGACTCGCACATGGGAAGCTGTTTCAAGGTCTTTTTTTTTTTTTCCTTATGTGGAATGGGGAGCATTTTGATTTGGGATTTTGTTTGGGGGGTTTTTTGTTGTTTGTTTTGGTTTTTCATTTTTGTTGGGTTTGGGTTTTTTTTTTTAATGTTTCTATTTAACAGCTCCTTAGTAACACAATATGAAAAAAATCCCTAAGAAGAATCAGAATCTAGAAACTCTCTTGTGCTCCACTGAAGTGTTAGAGACACACATACCTCTTTAACCAATGAATACCGAAGTACCTTCTAAACAGCAGGGATTTCTCCTAAAAGGCAACATGAAAATTTAATACAAGGTGGTTACTGTACAAGACACATCTGGCTATTCCACATTTCAGAGAATGCTCTAGTCACCAGGCTGTAGGGAAGTTACACAACTCTCTGCTCTTCTGCTAGCCAATCTTGAAAGAAAGCATTGGTATGCTCTGTGAGATGACAAATCCTACAAAGGCTCCTCCTGCACTGCCTAAGAGACCGGGGTCCTCAAGGAAGGTGGTAAAAAAGCTTTTTTTTTCCACACCTAATAGGGCCTATGTATAGTCTCATGCTAACTACTCAGACCAGCCTGAGACAGCTCTGACTTTCAACAACACATAGACCTAGTCATGCAGAATTGAGTGTTTCATGCAAATGAAAGGAGACTCAGAGGTCCAACAACTCTATATTGAAAGTTCAAGTATGCAGTTTACTACCCTGTCCCCATATCCTCCAGATAATCCTGTGCAATGTAATAGGATACTGGACAACCAAGATACATTACTGCTGGGGATAGGATGAGAAAGCAGAAAGAAAAAGTGACCTGCTAAGGGAAATTTTAGAAGCACAGCTTGCATTCAAAAAAGTCACATGAGGTTTTAAACAGTTCCAGATTGAGGCCGTGCAGATCTTTACAGTATTTGCTAACTGGTACGTCCCAACCTTTCGGTGACCTCCTGGAATATGCTTCCTGCTGAAATGAAAACTACCACAGAAAACATCACACAAACATTGAAACACTCTCAAAGGCATTGCCTGCACATGCTGGTCAGTTAAAAAGGAAAACAGGAGTCTGCAGTTTAAATTCCCTCTCACTTGAAGCAGCAGAGGTACAACCTTGCATTATCTTTAAAGACTGCAATAAAACACAGTTTGAAAGGCAATCCTTCAAGGGGACACTAAAGCAATGAAATGTTGGCAGAAATAATTATGCAGAAACATTTTTGCAAATAGTGAGAAATACCTACTTTCATCTCACCATTTCCTGGCATGGATATTTAGAAGAAATTCCTGTTCATTTCACTGCAATTTCTGTGCATGACCCAGTGGTTAGAACAGAACTTACAGAGGAAATGAAAAATGGCTCATTTAAGTTTCAGATATTTCCTGATCAATCAAAACTTGTTTCAGGACTTTGGTTTTAATCACTCTCCTCCTACCAATGCATCTTTCTTCATTGCTTCTATGCTACTATAAATATGCAAACAAACAGACATTGCTCCCTGGTGTTGGATATTACAGATGAAAAATATCAAAATGTTTTTCTCCAACTTTTTATTTACTTTGCCTTTAGCAAATTAACATTTACAATTTTTTCCACCACACTCACCCCTTTTTCTACAGAATACACATCTCAGAACACCCATGGAAAACAAGTTGATGAGGTTTAAACAATTTATTTTCCTCCAAGTATGGTCAACTATGCAGTTTCTCAGTCCTTTCTTTCACTAACCAAGTTCCATGTTTACTGTGCAGCTGCCAATTCTATACTCTTTACAAAAGCCTTGTCTGGCTCTTAACATTTCTGCTTTAGGCACCAAGGAAATTTAAAGTAACACATATAAATCTTCTAGATTTCTTAATGAAAAGCCTAGCAAAAGGATAGGAGCTGGCTACTGAACTACCACCTAGATAGCAATATCCTTTAGAGTGCCAAGTATGCCACAGCAAGCAATCTCGTAAACCTGATGACTTTTTGAGACTGTAAATGAGACTGACTGTTCCTCAGTCCTTGTTAAAGGAGATTGTCCGCACTCTGGACAGGTGAAAAACAGAATGGGGATTCATATGGAGAGAGGGAATATATTCCTACAGCTTCCAGATTGAATGACAGATTTTTACCACCTACATGCTGAGAATGGTGGCCCAAATTCCTGATTCCAACAGAAGTGAGAACATTGATGAGTTTATTTTAGAGACTGGAGCTATTTCTTACATTACTAAAAATGTATCACAGAGGTATTGCAGGTTACTTGAAACATGTATGATTTTAAAGTGTATCTTATTCTTATGAGCTTTAATTGGTCTGGTGTGGTCATTTTTGTTCATTCACTTAAAAAAGTAAAGCCATCAATAACACAAGTTAAGCAAATACATGAATCAGGTCTGGGAATTGTCTTGAGAGAGGAAACGCTAATGATAGAAGTGTATAAAATACCAAGTGATGATGCTTATGTACTTTATATTGTTTTATCAGAGACAACTCATCCAACCTAAATTCACTGCTTAAAATCCAGTTAGAAGTGTGGCCCCTAGAACTTTCTTTAGAGGATTAAAAAGCAGTTTTCCTAGTGGTGGGGGTTTTTTCCAAACCCAGCCAAAGCAGATAGATGCTGTGGGTCTGTGTTTTACAGTAGCATCCACCTAGGATGTAGATATCTGATATTCCATTATGGCCTCTGACAGAGGAGTCACACCTCCACTTTTCAGTTCTTTAGAAACTGCTCTAACCAATGCTGTCACTGTAATTTATTTATTTTGTTTGTTTGCATGCATTATGCCCTTCTCTTCCTGGTTTTGTCTGATTTTATCTACCTTGTACACAGGGGAGAGGAGACTGTCTCTAACACAGACAACATATTTGCTATTCATTGCAGGCCAGAGAACCCTTTTCATCTGAGATCTGCTTGGCACCTGCAGTAGTTGAGGCTCAGTCCTCTGTCCACAGGCAGAACTCCAAATTCAGAAATCACAGTCTCCTGGCATCCCTATAGCATGCCACCAGGGATAATCAATGAATAATAGAAAAGCCAGTATTTGTGGGATTCTGGCTGTAATTTTCGGTCAGAAACTCCAGGTTTGCATGTAAAGAGTACACAAGAAATGAAAAACAAAAGCAGAAAAAAATTTCAATTTTAAAATCCTATATAAACACTTGACTAATCCCATCATTCACAAAAAAGGTCTCCCGGGTATTAGCCCACACAGAAACAACAGCAAGAAATCAAGCTAGTGCAATTTAAGACCCTCCTGATCTCCCAGCTGCAATCTTTGCAGTTGGTACAGCTATTCAATTTACACCTGCATTAACCATTGCAGTACAATATAAAGTAAGTCAGCATAAACCTAATTTGGTTGCAGTATACAAAATCAATTTAGCCACAGATGGTTGCTGGGACAGAACCTGGGCTGCTGCTTCTTCCTCCCAAACATGCATGAATTATGCATACACTACCTAATAGCCCAGCAGGTCCTTCTCTCTTGACTTGAGGCCTCAGGCCTTTTTCCTGTTTGCTGTTCCATAAAATTATCACTGGCTGTACATACATGTAGAAAGAGAAGGCCCATGTCCCATGAGTTTATTCTCTAAACAGGAATAAAAGACAAGGTGAAAGCTACCTTTAGGGAAAAGGGCCTGAGGGCAAATTTTAAAGCCTAAGGCAACAACAGAAGTGGACAGGCTAAGACAAGTGGCAGTGCAAGTCACCCAGCACTCAACAAGGAGGAAAGAAGTATCTGAAATTCTACCTTGACCAGAGTCTCACAAATCGTAATGAGACCTGTATCTTAGCACAATGGGGTGCTACTGGTAATTTGTGTGTTCTGGAAAACCCTGTGTGAGATGACAAGGAAATAAGGTAAATTTTAAAACACTTCAAAATTCAGGCACAGAAAATAGGCTTTAGCAGTAATTCCTCCCCATCATTGCTTAGTTATCATCAACATAAAAATCCAGTCCAGTTTGGAAAGGAAGTCTGACATTTGCATCACAGAATCACAGAATGTTAGGAGTTGGAAGGGACCTCAAAAGATCTTCTAGTCCAACCCCCCTGCCAGAGCAGGACAACCTAGAGTATTTGAAGAAGCCCTTTTTGTTGTCCATGACCTCAATTGCAAGGTTTAATTCCAAGGAGGCCTTAGCTTTTCTAGTTGCCACCCTACATCCTCTGACGACAGTCTCTTATTCCTCCCAAGTGGCCAGCCCCTCCTTCCATGATCTGTATACTCTCTTCTTCCTCTCGAGTTCACCCAGCAGTTCCTTATTTAACCATGCAGGTCTCCTGGCTCCCTTTCTTGATTTCCTAACCATTGGGATGCTCAGAACCTGAGCTTGGAAGAAGTGATCCTTGAATGTTGACCAACTATCTTGGGCCCACCTTCACTTCTTTGCAAAACTACTTTGCATTGTAGTCAACATACAAGATGCTGCTAAGGTCCTAAGAAATAACATTGACAAGCTTTTTCACCAGCATCAGTTTTTGAAAATTTAGGTTTATATAATAAACACTTTGGACAGCTTGCCCCGGAAAAGATCATACACCACTTATTTCCTATTTTTTCTTTATAGAAATAGTTCTCCTCTGTTAAGTTGCCAAGCTCAAACTGCTGAGTGTCACACAGCAACAAAGGAAGCCCTAACAGGACTGAAATTATTTTTTCTTGATTGCAGCATCTCAAAATCTTTAATGCTTCCTCTTAACTAAGTGCACTTTTCAAATGTTCTCTCAATTTAGAAAAGAAACACGTATGTGAGAAGTAGTGAGAGAGGAGTCATAAAGGGAATATTCTCCTCCTGGATTTAACATCTTCTGGAAGATGCCTGAGATGGTGGATGACAAAATTTGATGTTTTTTACAGCCTTATATTCCTAAATAGCTCAAATCTCAACTTTATAGCCTCACAGAAAACAGAATGTATCAACTTAATCAGACTGTATAATGGACCCTGAAAACTTTTATTTCCTTAATATGCTTATTAGCTTCAAGGTAAAAACATATTTTGCCTTGAACTTACTCTACATTCGACTCATTTTAGACTAAGCAAGTAAACACACTAGCAATGTCTAGGCACATCCTCTGAGTTGCTGGCAAAGAAAGAATAATGCAATCACAAATTGCTTCTGATGACCTCTGATGAACTGTGATGCTATCGAAAAGCTTAGTGCTAGTTCAAGCTAACCCAGCTGGCATCTGATTTCTACAGCAAAAGAGAAGCGGTATAAACTTGTGGCTGTAAAATGAAAGGTTCTCAAATCACAGTTTCGTCCTAGCCTACAATGCAGGAAAGTTAAGATAAATCAAACTGCCTTGCAATGTATTACAAAGCAGTGTTTTAGTCTAAAGTTATCTCCTGCAGCATCCAACAGGTACAATTACACAATCATGCAAGTCACATATGGCTGTTGTTCACATACTATTGCAAAATGAGAATTAAATGCTACCAACTTTACATTATTAAGAGATGATGGTGCTTGGCTGGTGACATCTGTGTGAACTTTGGCCACTATATGGGACCTAGGCAGCAACTTACACATTACAGCCACTGCAGGTCCTTTTCCATAGGTACTCATACTGTTACCACTCAGGAACCTGTGATTCAGCAGCAGAATACATTCATTAACTAGGTGTCACCAAAGACAGTGTGACTCTGCCTGAACCTTTCTACAATTTCTGCTCAAAAAGTAGCTCAGCTTTCCTTCAACTTTTTTCAGGTAGCTATTCTTCATAGAATCATAGAAGGGTTTGGTTTGGAAGGGACTGTGAAAGATCATCTGGTCAAACTCTCCTGCAATGAACAAGGACACCTTCAACCAGATCAGGTTGCTCAGAGCCCTGTCCAACCTGACCTTGGGTGTTTCCAGGGATGGGGCTTTTACCACCTCTCTGGGAAACCTGTGCCAGTGTCTCACCACCCTCATTGCAACAAACGTCTTTCTTGTATCTAGTCTAAATCTCCACTCGTTTAGTTTAAAACCTTGTCCAATCGCTATAGGCCCTGCTGAAAAGTCTGTCCCCAGGCAAGGCTTCTCTAAATCCCAGGTGGCTGATGGGAGAAATGGTGGGGTTTGGGGAAGACAAACCCTCTCAGAAACCACATAAGAATTGAGGAATTAAGGAAAATCATGCAAGATGTAGTCATCTCTGTAACATACACCCATTTTAGCATAAGAAACTGTCCTGGATCAGAGAAGGCCCACTGATATTCAGAAGAGGTATAACTAATATCTGCTGTGACTACAACTGAATCTATGAGTAGACTGGCCTTTTGTCATCATTTAGCAAGGAGTGTGCACTACTGAAACCTCAGTTATACATCACATATGGTCACACATACAACATAGAAAATGCATGCACACACAAAATGACATTGCAGAATGGTCACAATCAGACTTAACAAAAGATGATCATTAGCAATAGTTATTAAAAATTATGTTATGCTGTTATGTCACTACAAATATACTGGCAACTTTTGTGAAATTGAGCTAAACTGACAATTATTTTCAGGCTGTTTAAAGAAATAACAACAGATGCTTATCTAATAAAATGAAATATTCTAGCCAAGGGTATTTCTAAGAAATCTGCTTTCTATCATAGAATGTCAAGTGTCCAGTGTCTAAAAATAACCACCTTTAGCCATGAAACTTGTAAGTATGTTCATAGCAATTTTGTAATTCTGAGATTGCATCTGGAGTCACTCTTCTTTACTGATTGTGTCCTGTTTAGTGTTTCTATCCTAATTTTGTTACTTACTGCTATTTAAAACTGATTATTTTCCTCATCTCTGATCCTAGGATCCCATAACACTTAACAAAGAATTCTACTTTTCTAAGAAACAAAAATCACACATCTGAATGAACCAAGACATAGTTATTGAAAATATGGAAATAAATATTTAGTACTTGACAGTTTGAAACATTTCTTTTAGCACCTATGGAGGCATATACATGACTGAAAATAAAATCTACATTTTAGTTATAAATTGGTATTTCTATTCTACAAACGTCTTAACTTACCATGTACATAGTACTTTGCACGATGAAAAACAGTGTGATCAGTGTTATCAGAACCCACATAGAATCATCAAGGTTGGAAGAGACCTTCAAGATCATCCAGTCCAACTGCCTACCTACATCACCACTAACCCACATCACCCAGCGCCACATCCAGACACCTCCTGAACACCTCCAGGGATGGTGACTCCACCACCTCCCTGGGCAACCTATTCCAATCACTCTGACAATGAAGAAATTTTTCCTAATGTCCAATCTGAATCTCCCCTGCTGCAATTTAAAGTCATTTCCTCTCATCCTTTCACTATGGGCATGGCAGAAGAGACTGAGCCCCACCTCTCTACAACCTNCCAAAACTGAACCCAGCACTCGAGGTGCAGCCTCACCAGTGCCAAGTACAGGGGGACAATCAATTCCCAATTCCTGCTGGACACACTGTTCTTGATGCAGGCCAGGATGCCATTGGCCCTCTTGGCCACCGGGGCACACTGCTGGCTCCCATCCACCCAGGTGTCACCCAGCACCCCCAAGTCCCTTTCTGCTGAGCAGCTTTCCAGCCACTCTTCCCCAAGCCTGTATCTGTGCCTGGGGTTGGTGTGGTCCAAATGCAGGACCTGGCACTTGGCCTTATTGAATCCCATTCCATTGGCCTCCACCCATAGATCCAGCCTGCCCAGATCTCTCTGCTGAGTCTTCCTACTCTCAAGCAGATCAACACTTCCATTGAGGCATTATCTTAAAGGATCCCCAGCATCACCATCTGACAAGCCTTTCTACATGTACAATGAGTATGGTTGTGCAGTTGTATAACTGTTGCACCTGCAGAACATTGCCCTCCTGAAAGGTTTCAGAATAACACAAAAGTTCTCTTGTGCTGCCTGTTTATGTGCCCAGCTTAAGTTTCTAATAGCTATAGAAAAGGCATTCTTCAGTGCATTGAAGAATGTCAGACAAAATGGTGACCATTCTTATTTAACTAACAATCTAATCATACCTGTTATGATCTTTGGTCTATATAAACTGGCTTTCAAGCTTCCCTATAACCGTAATTTCTACAAGTTCTTTGTGGTGATTTTCTTTTTTTTTTTTCCTATAAAATCACTCTCTTATGTACTTCTCTTGAAATAGTGAAATGAAAAATGAACTTGATTTATCTCACAAAAAATCCTTAACTCCAAACATAAATTGTGTTGATTGCAAATATCCCACTGAGGAGAAGAGAGAAAGTGGGATAAAGTAAAATGAAAATGCATTCAATTCTATGCATGAATGAAACTAACTAATACATCTTCCTATAACTGCATAAATATCTTGTTGTGAGGGCATTTTTTCTTTGTTTCATTTCTCAAATTGATTTTTTTTCCATCTTCAGATATTTCCATTTTTTCTATATCGAGGCATCTTCCCATAAGGTTCATTCTGCAACTTGTTTGTTCATTAACAGCATGAATGGGGAGTCTATGCAATGTTGATAGAAGCCTCTGCTACTATGCTGAACACTTAAAGATTTAGTCAGGAGCAGCACAACATTGAAATAAAAAACAAAACAAAACAAAATAAAGCAAAAAAAACCACCTGAGTTCACTTTCCAACTTTTCTGGCAGCTCTGTTGTGTAATTAATTAAATCTAGCACAAATTTGCTGTGAGATTTTACCAAGCATAAGCATTGTGATCTCTAAGAAAGAGAGAAGAGAGAAAAGGCAAAGAGAAAGCACATTAAAAAACAACAAAACAAAAAACCACAATCAAAATCATCTCATAACCTGAAAAATTATTGGTTTGACTGCTATTTAAGACCACCTCCCATGACTTTTTCTCATGCTCCTACACTGATCCAGGGAGATCCTAGATCTCATGGACTGTAAGGTCACAAGCATCTCCCTCCTTTCCTGCAGAACTCTGAGAAGCTGAAAATTTGAACAAGTGCAATATAAGAAGTTTTGCTGCATTTTTTTTTTCCCCAGTGTGCACTTGAAACAGTGAGGACACGAAACTGGAACTGTGGGGAAAAACTTTCAGTATTCTTTAATAAAGAGAGCTGGAAAAATTGTACCCAGTTCCCAAGCTGGATAGTAAAACCAACTCCAGGAATCACCTCTTGGGAGGTGGCCTACTGACACTTCCTCCTCCCTGTCCCTCCTAAACATCCTAATACAGATGTCCCTCCTAAACATCATAATACAGCCCTCCTCTGGGACTTCTCAAAGAACCAACTGTTACTACCTTGGCAGAACATCCTTTATGACAACAGATACTGGAGCACTTCAGAGATGGCTTTGGAACAGGATCCTATCTGAAACAGTAAGAATTCATTCTTTGTACTGTTGACACAAAAAAGACAAGTCATTAGGGACAGGGAGCTGGTGTTCCAGTAGACCACCTTCTTGAAGCCGGCTTTTTTAAAGGGTGATAAAATTCCTACCCACAAGAAAAAAACTGTTTCCCACACTCTTCACGTACATGTTGAGAGACTGCAATGAATAAATGAGATGTAAATCATATGAGCAAGCCAAGACAGAGAGCCAGAACTCCATTCTTCTAATTACATCAAATACCAGAAAAGAAACCCTGTTTAACAAGAGCCTGTAAATTCCCAAGTAAGAGAATAGAGTGGATAGTGAAGTGAGAGCAAAATTATTAGAGGAATGACACTGAAATCTAGTGTAGAAACTGAGCTCACTTCAGGCCAGCTTCACGCTCTTCCTCACATATGCACAGAACTCCAGATTACTCCATTGTTTCCTTTGTTACTATGGGTACTCAAATCTGCCCACTCAGCTGCTTTACCCTTCCAGTTTCCATCTGTACCACTTCACCTCTGAATATATTTTACATTTCTCTTTTGAGTGACTTGTTTACAATCCAGAAGAGCAAGAAAGTGATTTCCCAGCAGCTGCCTCTACGTCATAAATGTCCATCCTCTGAGCAATGTTAATTCTTCATGCATCTTTCAATGCATCAAACTACAGAAGGTTCAGTGCTGTATTCTGCTCTCCCACCAGTCCTTCCTGGAAACCTATGGTCATATTTCTAATGCACCTTTGCTTCATCACCAGGGTGAAATTGAGCACTTGGTAAAGGCAGATCTCTTCCATACCTGATACTTCCTCTCAACTAGTACAAGATTAGACTTGTTTCTCTTCTTTGGCCCCGTTTATATGAGCAACCTTTAGTTGTTGTGATTAAAAAGCAGCAGAAATCAAGCACAGACATAACAATCCAGCATGTTGTTTTGTAAAAAAGATATTGCCTGATCTGCAAATAAGTCCTGGAAACTCAGTGATGGGCTGCAAAGTTTGCCTTGCAATAGTGGTTAAATGGGTCTGTTCTGCTGTGCTGCTGTTATCATCCTGCTCAGCCCAAGGATATCCTTGTTGAGGTCATGCTGTTCAATATCCCAAATGCTTTAATGTGGTAATGTAATATATTCTATCTACAAGATTTCTCATTATTATGGAGAACCAACTCAATAACAATTCAATGAAGGGAAATAATCAGCTTTTGCTTCAATGTCTTCTCATCTGTGACAGGGAA
This sequence comes from Aegotheles bennettii, assembly GCA_013398125.1. Classification (NCBI taxonomy): domain Eukaryota; kingdom Metazoa; phylum Chordata; class Aves; order Caprimulgiformes; family Aegothelidae; genus Aegotheles; species Aegotheles bennettii. The sequence continues at coordinate 2,892,512 of VZRW01002458.1, read as the reverse complement.
GACTAGAACATAAACAAGTGGACAACTTACAGTCAAAAACTACCATATATATCAAATAACTGAGTTCACCTATTATACTATGCAAAGTCTCAGGCAAACATATACTTTAGTCGTAACAGGGCAATGGTGGTGTGATTGAGATGCTGGTTCAGGAAAAAAGAAAACAAAATTTTCAGAGGTGATATGCTAGCTGAGCTTTGAAGAGTTTTCAATCAGAATTAACAATTTATCTGCATCTGATTCTGAACTCTTCCAGGCTTACAAAAGAGTAATTTTTTTTTAAAGACAAGTATCTGGTTTAGGTGTTAAGGAGTTGTTTATTTGCTTGGAAGAAAATATTTTTAATGGCACAAATATGTTTGACATTTCCTGGTAGGAACACTGTTTATCTTTCAGAACATCAAAAAATAAACAAATCACATTTATGTGCCTGTTTACCAAAACATAATCTTCAGGTTTACAAGTGTAGAGGAAGAGATGTATTGCTCTGTGTCATGACTCAGGCACTTCACTGAACATTTACAGCTGCTGTTTAATGAATATACAAGATGTCCTCACAGACCTGCTGTGGATACTGAATTTTCAAAGTCACATTTCGATGGAATCTGATCTTTTGCCACAGACGCCGAACAGGTATTTCCAATAAATGGTTTAGGATTTTACCCTGAATAACAGACAACTGGGAAAAGTGGAATGTGTATAAAGATTCACTTCCCAATTTCTTCAAAGAAAGTCTACAGAAAAAGGGGATTTTAAGATTTTTTGTTTTGCCTATTGGCATGTGCATCTTTGGTTTCAAATTTCATATAACTTAAAACCTTAATATTTTGATTCATCTGGAGCAGGGAAGGCCTGAGATGACAGCAGAGCAGATGCAGTACACTGTAATGCTCTCTGTACAGGGAAGGCATTCCTGCCTCTTCTTCTACATTTGCCAGATTACTGCTCATCTGCCACACGGATTGCAAACTGTAGCTACACTGATGAAACAGGACAGCATTTTGGGCAAGGACTACACGTATGTATATTTTGTTGTGGCTGGGATTTGAGAAGAAAAACTATAATAAAAAACAGATAAAGAGGTGCCATGGTTATATTTCTTCCCACCAAAAACATCTATGTCATTGTAAAGTGTCTAGTAAAACAGAACAGGGCAAAAATATATAAACAAATATATATTCTGCAGACATACCAGCTACAATATAACCCAATAATGTAACTGTACCACAAGTGTTCAATTTTATTTTTTGGAGTCCAAACACCATATTTTTTGTTTTCAATTTCAATACAGAGAGACAGTGATGGATTATTACAACTGTAACCCTATACTGTACATCCTGTGTGGTAGCATGCAATACAGATTTTTTTTTTCTTCTTTTTGTATATGTGTGGCTCCAAGCCCAATTATTTGTGTCAAAATGACAGTACAGTGAGTTTCTACAGTGCTATCTATGCTACAAAATCCTCTGGTACAAGTGATTTTTATGCTCTTTGAAACCTTGTGGTTGGTCTAGGGATATGGTAAAAATGCATGACTGAAAAATGCTTTCAGAGATTTATAATCTATTACTTGGCTGCTGAGGCACATTTCAGTGGCAGAAATAGGGCATCTGATACCCTTCAGCTACTCTGAGATCACACAGAGTTCCTGCCTGAACATATCCTTAAGGCTCAGAACTGACTTTCTGAAATTAAAGAGCATGCAGAATTAATATGGAGTCTCCCCCTTCTGCCTCATCTAACGCTGTGGTGGAGAATTTTGTTGACTTCATCTCTCTGCAGACAACTAGCCCATAGTATAAATTGCTGTGGTTTCATCCATAATGATGTATATATATCTACAGTCCATACAACGAAAAATGAAAATGTGCATTTTGGGATTTGTTCTGCGCCTTCCTCACATGCATTTTTGGCTTTATGAAGATCTCTGTGAAAAGCAACACACAGGATAAGATTAACTAGACTATGACTAAGACTTCACCATTGCCAGGCATGTTCTAAAACAGCAGGATTTGATCAGATTTGATGGGATTGGAAAGAAAATTAAAATTTCCTTTAAACTAGCTCTGCCTTACAACCATTAGAGCAGAAAAAAAATACCACTTTAAGTTTTTCTGTTTGTAATTAATTTCAATGTCAATATACTTCAGACACAAGATGAAATTTTACACATTTTTACATTAGCATTACTTAGGAATTTTACCACCAGTTCTCATGTGATGGCAACAGGAAACACATTTATACTCAAATTCAGATGCTTGTACAAGAGAGATTGAACTATAATCACACCCTACCACAAACATTAATAAGTAATCACATTTTTAAAAGTTTTCTAAAATGTATGTAATGAAAATCAAAAGCACATAATTAAGAGCAGCAAGCAAACACAGGGCTTTATTTATATCTAGTCAACATTTCTGTCACAGATAATTGCAGAACTTAACGAAAACTATTTGATCTATTAAATATGTATAAAATAAGCATAATGGATCAATTTCATTTCTTCAAAATAAGAAATTTATTAACAAATCAATTAGGGAAGGGACTAGTTTGTATAGGGAGCCAATAATAAGATGTATCATTATAGACCTATTCATTAAAAATAATATTCCTTTTCATTTAGTCCCTTATTGAATATTTCATAAATGAATACTGTTATTTTTTAATCAAATTTATGTTATTTGCAAGTGTTTTACAAATTGTTAAAATAATGATACACCTCTGTTTAGTTTGAATACACTGTCTGAATACATAAAATAATGTCTGAATACATACAAGGAGACTGTTTTTCAGTAAGGGGATGCCAATTTTACAAAATTATTTTTCAGAGGAGTGTTGCACAGGTCGTTTCTCCTAATTCATTCTCTCTGGCTGAGTTTGACAAATTCTTTGCCACTGTCATTTTTCAACTATATGTTTATCAAATGTAGAGGTCAATGGTTAGAGGGATGAATAACCTTGAGCAGTTTTCACTGCTGACAAATATCACAGTAGGTGTTTCTAAATTCCTGTGATTATTGAAGAACTTTAGTCCATATTAACTCTTCCTCCTCCACCACAAAAAAAGGGAGTGGGATTGTAACACAAACTTGCTATTTTTCAAACTTGTGATTTTCTGAGTAGAAAAGAGGTACTGGGGAAATGAAGACAAATTTTATATTTTTTGGAGTTATTTTTAATCATGAGATTGGAAATGCTGAGTCACCTCTGTTCCATATGCTTGTGAGTGCAAGCAGAACACATGCTCATGTGTTATGAATTTCACAAGGAAGGCACAATGAATTTTTATACTGACAGATGCTGAAGCACGTCATTCTACTCATATTAGTCTTGATATTGGAAATGCGTGAGTTGGAATAACAATACTGTCTACAGGCATCTGACCTTAGATCAAAGAGAGTCTAGTGACAAAGGCTCGACGTTGTTCCAAAGCTAATAATCTTTTGGCAAGAATCAAAGCTTCTTAATTTAAGCTTGGTAGCAAATGAATCTGGCTAGATTGTATCTAGTCCTGATCACAAAGGTCCATACAATATTGTTTCATGTCAATTTATAAGCTTAGATCTCAACTAACTTGAACGCCTCTGCATTGATCTCCTTTTCATGGCACATGCTTTCACCAGAGTCTCCGTTTACTTTCTGGAAGCATACAGGAACTGGAAAACTGTTATCGGCTGAGGAAAGCAGGGGATTGAGTGGTTTTAAGCACAAAACAACATTGCTCTATCAGACACCTGAAGAATCACAGCAAAGTACAGTCCATCCTCATTTCTTTTTTTTTTTTTAGATACAGGTATGGCCTATTTTCTTCTTAAACCCATAGGCAGGATGAGTTCTGGTACTAGCTTTGAAGAGGACAGAATCTCAAAAACTATCCCAAGCATTTTACAGCAAGGGAATCTTTGGTGGGATGTTCTCAGGAGTACCTCCTTAACTCTGATATTTTATTGCACTTTTACTGTACTATTTTAAACCCTTTTTTGGTCAGATACTTGGTCTGGTAGTGTGGAAGAAAAGACAGCTGTACTGGTCTCTACAGCAGGACAATGTTTGTGCCATTTGCTAACTCTTTATTATTTTTCCTGTTTTCTGCTGGTTTATTTTCAATCTCACTTTAATATTTTGCCAGGGAGGCTGAAGCCATTACCAAGATAGGAATTTTTCAGTGTATTTATATCTATTATGAAGATTTCCTGGAAATACACAGTTCTTTTATCTAACTCAAACTAGCCAAAGAGAAACAGGATTGATACGGAGCTATATTCTGAAGGCTCGGGGAAAATGAAACAGATATAAACCAAAGAATGAACATTGTCCAGGTTCCTCTGCTATCTGGCTTCTGCTGAAGTGTCTCTCATTCACTATCAGGGAAATGAATGTTCAAGATAAATGCTTTATATTTACTTGGAATTTTCTAATTAAATACCATTGGTAAAAATAGCAATAAGCACTGAGCAATAACACAGCCATATGACTCTTCTGAACAGTACTTTATTGCTCATTTCTCTTCACTTCCTAACAAGGAAGGTTCTTAACGGGCCCTGGATCATGAGACTGATACTGGGAGAAGGAATATCCAGATACTGAACTTGTAAAGCTGTGTTTAAAATAAATATACATCAAACAAATGAAAAGAAAAAACCCTTGGTTTAGAGACTTCTGAATAAAATGCTTAATATATTTGGAGTCTTGAGTCAGGGACACCTCTTTCTCAACACCTATTTCTTAAGTGTTTCTATTTATGTGAACAAGCACATACAAATGATGTGAGAGAAACAAGCAGGTAACAGTGACTGAATTCTTGTTCTAGAGACCTTGGATCAAACTTGACTATAGCTGAAAGTAATCTTAGATTTAATTCTTCTCCTACAGTTGTTAATGCAACCCAGAATGCAAGAGCTGCTAATAAATATCAGCATCCTATCTAAAAAGACTGAGCTATGCTACACCAGAGGAGCCACTGTGTATATGGCTTCCACAAATGGTACACATTACTTGCTTATATGAGAGGAAAAAAAAAAAATCACAATTTTGCACATCACAACCTCTATGAAAGAGTACAGTGCTGTATCAAGTTCATAACACCCACACAACATGGCATTCTATATGATTATGATCTTATGCAATCAACATTGTAGAAGACAAATAGAGGGTGAAACTGATGGAGCTTACTTTGGATACTGAAATGGAAGTTGTAACGCCATCTCTGTTGGTGCTCATGTATTCAATTCTCCATCCCAGCGTACCAAGAGATGCAGGTATGAACTGGTCATGGGCAAAATGAGTTTGGAAATTCTTTTTTCATAATAATGATGTTCTGAGATAATATTCTAGTAAGAGTATCAAATAAAGGCATCTAAAGAGTTTAAAATTACATCTGCTACACTTTGAAAAGGATTAGATATTAGTCATCTGTGCTAGCAAAGGACTAGACTTGACAATTGTCGTGGCTCTTCAGTCTCATGTTTTCCTTTTGAAGAATTATCCAACCGTAAGTAAGAGGAAAAAAAAGTAACAGTTGCAACAAACAAGCCATAGAAAAGTAAAACTATGGGTAAGACACTGGAAGAACCACCTCTTAAAGAAACATTGTCATATTTCATAAGTTTTCATGAATATTCAGTGCAGTAAGAAATTCAGTAAGAAATTACACAGTGGTGCTGTGGGAATAGCAGGAATAGTTCTGTAAATATTCTATTAGAAGAACAATTTGGCATACATTATGTAAAAGAAACTTCAAGTAATCTTTAAGTCTGACAGTGCTGGCAGAGTTCCACATATCAAATATTTGGGTGAAACTGTGTACCTAGGGACTGATCAGGGTATACTTCTAATGATAAAATCTAACTATTGTGAAGACTAATTACTATAGGTTATAAAAAATAATAATAAAAAAAAAATAATTAAGTATTGCCAGGCTGTGAATGAAGATGCTAAAGATTTATTGGCTTCTGAAAAAGACATTATTCTTCTTTTTCTGGATACTAATTTAGGAAAAATATTGCTGTATACTTGCAAAGAGATAAAATAAGAACTCTGATGCAGGCTGTATATTTATAATGCTACCTAACACATATGACTATACTGCATTCTGGGAGATGCTAGTGGCAGAACAAGTGACATCATGAGAAAAAGCATAATGCTCTCCTTACAGAGAATCTACCTTTCTAGTTTCTAAGAGACTATAATGGTATTAAGATACACGTCATGAGAAAAGGAGAAAATCTTTGCCATGATGACACAATTACAGCATCATCTTTAACCTCCAAGAATTGTAAGTAAGTTAATGATTGCCTTTTTATGGAGTAATGAGACAAATAAATTATAAGGAGTTTGCCAGCCAGAATGATCCTGGTAACCAAAGTACTTAAATTCTACTTTTTTCTTTAAGAAAAAAAAAAAAGCCACAATACTTGATCCACTCTAGAACGCAAGTGCTTTTAATCCTGCTCCTTATCTATTCTCAGTAGTAATAAAAGTAACACTAAACACACACTAAATCCTGCAACTACAAATCAAGGTCCAGGCAAAACAGTCCCTCAGACTCCTCTGGCTGTGTATATTGAGCAGCCCTTCACAGAAAGATTCAGCCAACTGAGGATCCTTCCATGCATGGAAAAAGAGATGGAACTTGGACCTCTTGAAAAGAATCAAGACTGGCATATGTGGTAGTCATAAAAGGTCACAGGACAAGCGACAGAATTAAATCAGACGTGAAGTTGAATTATTCATGAGATTAAAGTAATCTGGGTGTTGTAAGAACTGCTGTGCAGTGTCAGGCCAAAGGGCCAAACAGTTGTGAGAATGGCCAATGGGGCATGTCCAGGGAAGAGCACATCAATGACAATGTCTTTGATGTATGATCATGAGTACTGTATGTCTGAGCAACTGATTACATGTGCAGCTAAAAAAAGTTATGCCTCTCCTAAGGTTAAAACAGGCATGCAAAATCCCCCAAGCCCTTAAACCCCTGCCTTTCTTCCATGCTTTATAATTACAGACCTGACAAAAATACAACCCACAGGTAAGAAGGCTCTTGAGTAATCTGCTATGTCATATTGTACTTGTGACATATTACACTACAATATGGCACTCATATGAGGACTCCACAGAAAAGTGGATGCTACCGACTCCTGACGGAGGGGAACATGCGTTAATTCGCAGGTGGCCCCATGTGCTAATTAGTCCCCATGTCTCCAGGTGGGAAGAGCTGGACACAAGTCCTTTTCAATGACAAGCTGCTAGAATTTGTACGAGCAAAACTATAAAACAGTTGGGTTCAAAGTTTTGTACTTAAAGAGACACATGATCATTGTCCAATTTGAGAATTGTCATTTATAGTTTTTTATTTCTTTTACTTCATTTCTTTATTTTGTAGTGTCCAATGGGATACAACATATCACAGCTAGGCTATAAATAGAGCATGTTGGTCCTTCGAAATCAGGTAGCCTTACCAACTGGGCAAAGAAATTTGAATTACATTTCCACAGATCTACAACATCACCAGACAAGCCCTTGTCGCTCTCTGCAACTGCCTGAAAGGAGCTTGTAGCAAAAGTGGGTGTTGGTCTCTTCTCCCAAGTAACAAGTGATAAGACAAGAGGAAATGGCCTCAAGTGGCAGCAGGGGAGGTTTAGATTGGATATTAGGAAAAAATGCTTTACTGAAAGGGTTGTCAGGCACTGGAAGACGCTGCCCAGGGCAGTGGTTGAGCCACCATCTCCAGAGATATTTAAAAGCTGTGTGGACGTGGTACTTAGGGATATGGGTTAGTGGTGGACTTGGCAGTCCTGGGTTAATGGTTGGACTTGATGATCTTAAAGGTCTTTTCCAACCAAAACGATTCTATGATTCTATGAATTAGTACTCAAGAAGACAGATGGCAGAATTTGTCTTAGTGCATTCTAACGTAGGGGAAGTGCAAGAAGCAAATTCCTTCTCCTGACAAAATTCTACATCATAGCTAGGGTGGAACAACCTGGTAATTTTGGCAAAAAATGATAGATCTTTTTTTAATGTTTTTTAATAAATTTTGGATACATCAAGATTTATCACAAACTGCCTTTCAGTGTTGGCAGAATGGAAGAACCACTCTGTGTTTTGAAAGAGTCAAAGTGGACTGAGACTCTGTTAGAACGAAATATATTTATTTCTTAATCCAAAATGTCTTTTCATTTTGTAAATATCCTACCTTTACAATCAAGTTGTCCCCTGAAGTTTTTGCTTTTCAAACAGTAAGGAAATAAAATATACTAGGTGGAATCCTTTGGTCTTGGTTCTTCACCAAATAATACAACATTTAGATGTGCTTGGTAGACAAATATCTGTAATTTTGACAGTTCTGTTGAAAGGAGGAGGTTCAAAACTAAGCCACAATATATTTTTTGTATATTAATAGTCACTATGCCTCCCATAAGGATTATGTTTGGAAGTGTAAATTGTATTTCATGATAAACAAATGTGGTAACGAACGTATGTCTCAGCCATTGGGCTATCACAGTAGTTCTCACCTAGCCATAACTATTGACAATGAAAACTGTGGCACATTAAAAAATCAAAATAGAGAAAAAAAGAATACCGGCCCTTAAAGTAAACTCTGCTTCCCTAATGTAACACCTTACTCTTGGGGCATTTATAATCAAAGAATCACTTCCATAACAATGCCAAAGAAAATTACTACATATGTGAATATCTGATACTGAAAAGAACTGATTGATGAAAACAATATTCAGACTTAAATACCACCTAATCATAATCAGTGTCTTTCAGTCTGTAATCTACCTGCACAACCAAATGCATGTGAAAAAAAGGCAAAAGCGCACTAGTTCATTCACAGGAACATGCAGTTGAGAATCAAAACACATGATGTCAAAAGCTTCAGTGCAAATTTCTTTAAATATTAAATAGCTGAAAATTAAAGTATCAAAAATCCAGACAAAGGGGTATTATCTCTACAGCTCTGCATTTGAACTTTATGTGACAGAATGGTTTGCTTTCAGATCTTTGTGAAAAGTTTTTCCTCTGCCACTCACTATTCTCCTCTGAAATAATTTCTATTGCTTCACAGCTGGTCAAATGTCAAATATTCACAGTGGGGAATCAGAGATCTGTAGCTATCCCTGTCATCTTGGTCACACCAAAATCCCTCTAACTACTTTCACCATTCTGTAGTAAGTAACAACACCTACCTGCCTTTTGAAGATATTTCCCAATGGACAATACTGAGATACACCACTGGTGGGTAGCATCAACAGAAATACAGTTAAAAATCTGTCCTTTTATTATCCTAATAAATGCACAAATTCCAACTGCAACCATTTTATTCTAATTAATAAAACTAATTGAAGCCTGCATTCAACTCTTTTAACTTCCCTCTGCTGAGAAGTCCAAACACTGTACATAGACTGTGTCTGCATCATCTTTAGTTTTCTAGACAGATCGCCTTTTAAACAAGCTGCCTCAGAGGCTGAAGGGGAATGAAGTTCAGTTTGGGCAACACCATTTCCCAAATGCCAGGATATGCTGTCAACAATACCTGGGAGAACTAGCAGTGAGGTAGCTAGATACATCTGCCCACATTTTGGTGTCATCTGAGCAGCACGAGCGGTCACAGACATGCTTTCAACTGCTATTTCTCTGAGCATCAGATTTGTCCTTTCCAATATTAAAAAGACAAAAACTGAATCCAAGAGTAAGTTTTAAAGGGTAAAATATGTGGGATTGGTGACAGCCAGAAACAGCTTGTTTAAGGACCAAAATTTTGTGTATGGTTTGCGTCACTTTCTAGAAGAAGCATTCATAGTTGTTACTTGTCTTTGATTGTCTTAACAACCTGAATGTGTTTGGGCTTGGGACTAAAAAGTTCAAGCAAGTAAGGAATGAAAGTGCTATTCAAAGCAATAAAACACCACAAATAATGCACCCTTTGCAAAGGACATCACCTTCAGAAAGGGCAAAAAGGGAATTGGAGATACAGAAATTGATTTTATGATCATTATTTAATGCAGAAGGACACGAGGGTTCTTTGAAGCTGAAGATTATTCTAATCAAGCTATCATTACCGATTTTCATCCTAAATCAATCCCCCTCCTAGGCTTTAGCTGAAATCAGTATGGTAATAAATGTCAGTCCTGTAAATTCAACGTGAGAGAAAGTTCATAAGCATTTGTTCCTTAAAAAGATTTATGTACAAACTTTGGCATTTTTTCCCGAAAGCCTGATGATGGATGTGTAAAGGTTCACAGCTGTGCCTGATGGGGTGGACACTGTGTAAAACATCAGAAACAGCACCCTTGTACATGAAAGGCAAACAATTAGCCAAGCTTAACCTCTTAGAAAATGGTTACACCTCATGTACAGAAAGAGCTACAATTTACTTTGCTATCAAATTAAGGGGTACTGCTGAATGGTACTCAGCTTCCCCAGGGAAAGCACAGCAGACTGACAGATCCTGGGTTATAACAGAAGCCTGCAGAGTGATGTGACAACCCAGAGAGGCAAACTCCACACTTAGTGTACAGTAATTCCTTTTGAGGTAAACCAGAATAATTTGGATTTTTGTTTACTATAAAACCCCCACATTTAATACTGACCAGGATTAATATTTTGTATCCAATTGCAATTGAGCATGTAGAAGGGTACCAGGACATGGAGCAGAATCTCCCAGCAGGTCTCCACTAGCATTTCCATAATCTGCAGGCACAGTTCTAAATTACCTTATATACAACCATAGCCACCTTTCTAACAGAAGAGTTTAGAGTTCTGTTAGTTTCCCTAGCAACTATTAGTAATGCAAGCAAGGTACAACATAGAAAAAATATTTTATCCAATCCTATTTCTAATAATTGTGTTAATTTTCCTCTCATATCAAAGGAAATTTCACAATAAAATTTTCCTTCCCAAATTAAGGCTGTCAAGAATAGCAGACAATGCAACAACTACCACAGTAAAGGCCTTTTCATACCTCTTTAGCCATCACGTATGATTCTGCCTAGAGTTGTACAAAATAAATGCTAACCCTTTCAAGTTTTCTGCAAACTGCTTTTCACCTGTGTAGGTTATCTCTGTTGTGTTTCTGGAGAGACCACGGCAGGGAGCTTAGGCAAAACACAGACACTTCTCTCTGTTCAGCTCTATACCTTTTTCCCAACATACTCCTCCCCTGTTCTGTAACATACAACATATCAGCAGTGGAGCACATAAACCAGAAGAGGAAATTCAGCCTAATTCGGCAGGACTGAGGTGGTGACTTCTCTCTGTTTATTTTTCCTCATTATTATTCTAATACCGACTGAATTCAGTTTCTGCAGAAATGCCACACTGATATCTCCTTTCCCCTAGCACTGGTCCTCACAGCCTGCCTTTGCTACTTGCACAGATTCACCTTCTCAATATGAATGTCACATTCAAAAGGGAGACGATTGCTGAGTTGTAAAATCTGTGTCTGTTTATCCTCTGTTTGGCAGAGTTGGCATTTACATGGGCAAGTAATACTTAGTCACATTGCAAAGCTTTCACCGGAACTCAGAAATGAGCAGAGGATGACCTTGAAACCTACAGATGAAAGGAAACATTATGTGGCAACCACAGCTGTGAAAAGCAGGGGAAATCCACCCCCTCAAATAAATAAATAAATAAAATCAGAGATTGGCCAACAGGAAGAGGAAAGAGTTAAAGATAATAGAGAATGTGAAAATTAAGTGAGTCTGCGGTAGGAAATGGAATTTCAACCCTTTACTGACAAATCTGGAGGAAAAAATGGGTATTTATATTTCTGAAAGATTGTGTTTACAGCAAGGAGAAAGGGGCAGGATGCAGAACTGAAGTGCAGTTTTAAATGGGAAACAAAGGTAACAAAAACATAAAGAAGTTAGTTACAATTCTGTATAAATTATTTTCGATGTCTATATAATTTTTCAGCTATAAACTATAGATTTACACTTCAATATTCCTTCTATAGCTTCAAAACATTTTCATACTTTTACAGAAAACTTGGACAATTCTCTACTGAAATAATTTACAGGGAAAAAAGGGCTCTCAGAGAACAAAAAGAAATGAAGACTCTAAACTACTTAAAACCCAGCATCTTCACCCACGGGCTTTTTTGTCTGTGCAAGTCCATTCATTAACATAACTTTATCTCCAGAGTAATTGAGCCAAGGCAGATGAAGTCGACAATAGGGTAACACATACTCTTTCTAGGCATTTCTAGCAAATCAGATGCGTGAAGCCTGGAATATTATTAGCATTTTTTAATAAAACACACCAAGGAAAACTGTGTTGCTTAGTAATGTAATTCGGAAGTTTCAGTTTTCAAAAGGTAAATCAAGAGAGAGAATAAAATTACTTCATAGTCACAGAGGGAGTGAAAAGAGAAGTGGGAAGAAACAAATTCTACCAAACTGACCTTCTGTGTACCAAGTCAAGTGACAACCAAATCCTGTAAGCACGTGTGCCACTCTCAGAAAGGATATTTGCTTGGTTTCCACATTTAACTTAGGATCTGCAGTTGTTTCCATACATCTACAGTGCAGTGCAGACTGGTGCAGAGATGCCTGAGCCAGCTACAAACAAGCAAGCCCTGAAACTTGCTGCAGGATAAATAAAGCAGCGAGGTGCCAATTAGCACAGCCAGCACAAACACACTGCTTCCAGGTGCTGGTGTCACTATAAGACACCCTTCTGCATCAGGTACAAGCACCGACCTACTGATTGTTAGGTTAGACTCTTAACCCGGGGTCAAACTGTGCTATACAAGTCTGTGCTATGTAGAAATTCTTAACAGACATTGTGCTATTTTTTATTTTTCTTAAAAAGACCCACCACTAGCAACCAAAGGCCCATGAAAGACTCTCACCTTTCATCTTCCTTTTCTTGAAGAAGCATCTGGCTTTAATGTTCACCAAAAAAGCAACCTTGAAACATAATCTGAGTGGCTTAGAAACCTTAAAACCAAATGAAGGAAATCATCCAGGGAAAAAACCCCAAATCCTCAATCATCCAATCCACAGAATTTAAACAGTTGTATCTGAATCTGTATTGTATCTCCTGTAAACCCAGCCCTCTACAGAAGGAGGGTATAGTATGGACACTATCCTCAGCACATGTTTTGGAACTTCAATGGTTTGAAAATGCTGTTCAATAGCTTCAGTAACTCTGCTGTCATCTCAGAGATACAGACAATCTCACATCAATGGGGAGAATATACAGAAGATAATATTTATGTCAATTCCTCCTTCCTCTAACCTGATTCTCCAGTTTTAAACAGCCTATAGTGAGGTTCCTGTCATGGCAAGGGTTGTGAACAATTGGCTCATGAAGCTAAATTTAGGGTAATTCCCACTGTCTTAAACCAGTAAGCAGAAATGACTGTTCCAGTCATTAGATTGGATTTGATTTTTAGCTCTCACTAAAAAGTGTCGCCCTTTTAACAGCCATAATTTGCAGATCCAAAATGTCTACGAGTGTATTTTTGTGGCCCCTGACTGTATAGCAAGTCATTATATTTGGGTTTCTCTATTACACTTATTCAGATGTCCCAATGAAAAGCTCTACTTGGAAGTAATAATAGTAACAAAAAGGTATTAAAATATAGAAACTTGCTCAGCATTTTCACATTATCCACAGTGCCATATCATTTTACTATGGCAACGCTGCCCAAGAAGAGAACTCCCATTTTCATGAACTAAGTTAACTAACTAAAGAAGCTCTCTGATAAATTTTCATTCAATGACAACACTTTCACAGTCTGTTCTCCTCATTTGCCTTTCTTCTTTTGCAATTATGGCTAATGCAGAGATCTGATAGGGCAGAATCAAGGACTTACAAATCAGTTCTTCAACCACACTCCTTTGCTCTTGCAAGTGTACACAGAAAAGGACAATTCAGTCCCTACTCTGAATTTTCTCTCTCCTTTTCTTTGGGAAAACACACATACTTCTTTTTGGTGCCACACATACATAATGATTATCATAATGAAAAACAGCAATTCTAATTAGCCCCATCAGGTCATAGACTCATAGAATTATTTAGGGTGGAAAAGACCTTTAAGATCATCAAGTCCAACCATAAAATGGCACAGACCAGAAAAGACAATATAGATATAAAACCAAACATAGCTTGAAAGGGCATACGTCTACACCTACAAGTGCTGGAGTACAGAATAGAGAACTCCAACTAATTCCAGAAGCAGAAATCTAATTGTATTTCCTTCCATTTGAGAGACAACTATTTGGAGCAAAGAACATGCCTGCTTTTGAAAAGTTCTTACAAAAAATGGTTCCTAGTAAAGGCTACAATTTTGTTACAGTGATCAAAATGCTCAGGAAAAACATAATCAAGGTATTTAAGCTTTCGAAAGGTCCAAAAAACCTTTGATTATGGGTATTGCAGAACACAGATTTTAATACAATAATGGAGATATTAGCCTTACAAGCTACTGAGTTTACGGAATAAAGAACCCGTACAAGGAAATTCATTCAGCAATATTTCTGTTCAGCTGTTGTAATCATTCTTGTAAGAAATAACATTTTTCTTGAACTTTGCCTTTCCCTTTATTTTAAAAAGGCACTTCAGGATTGCAACTTTAGTTACTACTTTATTATTATTAATAACAATTATGATGATACTTAGAGCAAACCAGCAATTTTTTGAAGTATAAGAAGATTAAACCTTAGGTAAAACTATTTACATCAAGGAACTAGGATTTAATCCCTGGAATTAATCACATCAAGCATTTCATTTAGCTTCAGTGATTTTATTTCTGCTAAGAACAGGAAGTGCTTCCATTAATTTAACTTTGATCAGTGGACACAAGCCTCGTTTTGAGTTATTGAATGCAGCTGGAAGACTATTAATGAAAGAAAAAAAGGAAAAAAAAAAAGAAGAGTTTACCTGTGCCCTAGAAATTGCTCATGCTCTTGAACTGATAAAACTAAAAATGCTGAGTATGTTGAAACAATTGAAGATTTAAAAGAAATTTGCCACAAAACAGGAAGAAAACAGAAACTGCCATATTATGCTAGAGTATTTACAAGGTAGGACAGCAGAAGTGCAGTAGATAGCAAAAAGAGAGACACCAGACACAAGCATAAGCAGGCATACAATGACTAATGGACATCAAACACTACTCATTCTAGGTATATTCCTGACCCAAGAAACTTCCTTTTTGGGATTCCTGGAGTAAGAAATGATTCAGCCTCTGCTTGCTAAAAGAACTTATATACGGGCAGTTTCCACTTAATATGTGCATCTGGCAAGAGCATTGACATTCCAGGTATGATTCATTAAACAGTTCAATAAAGTTCAGCAGAATTATAAACCAAGACATGGGGACAGAAGGGTTAACTTTAGGCTGTTACTTTGGTTGCCTTCGAGTCAAAATCCCTACAAAGTCATTGGAGGAACTGAACCAGAGCAAAGGGTTATTCAGAGGATCTAGGCTATGGGCAAGATGCATCAGATAGGTAGCCAATATCACTTTGTGTAGCTTTTCCAGCTCCTAACTCCAATCCTGACCTAATTGGGTAGAAGGCTCACACATGCCTGGGAAGAGGCAAACAGAAACATCAGGTCTGGAAGTACTCTATGTTTCCCTTGTCACACATCAGAGACTGCAGCAAAGGGAGGTTAGGCAAAATGCCCGAAGTCAAGGAGAGTGAGATATAAATAGGAACTGAAATGGGGGTAAAGACTCACCCGTTAGCTTGCTGAAAGCTAACTTCCTTATGTTCCCTGTCATTAGCCTTACTGGGCTAAAGGTAACATTTTTCAACATTAATATCTTTTACTCTTTTAACCAAAAAACAAGTCTTCATTTAAAATTACAGATTCTGTTTTCCTCTGAGAGAGACAGGTCCATCGGTAGATGTGGAAAGAATAAAGGTCACAGGAGACATAATTAGGAATCATATGTCAGCTATGTAGGGTTGAGTCTTTATCCCAATTTCACTAGGGAAGGAAGGAAGCAGCAGGGACAGCTTCTAACAGGTAAGCTATAGAGTCTTCAGTGCAGCTACATTGAGAAAAAACAGCGTAGTTACTACCATCAGTACAAATGACTTGGTAAATGAAGATGCAAAATCCTATTTACTATTTTTTTTACTATATTTTCACTTGAATGGTTCAAAGGTTACATGTAATTTATCAGCATATCAAATACTTCTATATGTAGTTCACAAAGACAAATTTACCCGTCTTCTGTGGCTTGTTTCTCATACCCCAATATATAACCCATGAATTCATCTTCAAGCCTCAGTGATTTCTGAGATGCAGGTTACTGGGGATATAGGTCTTATAGCAAACAAGTATTTGTAACAAAGAACATAGTCATTGTCCGTTAACTAAATAGTGAATACACAGTAATTACACAGGCATATTTACTAATGAAATAGCAAAATCATAGAATCATTTTAGTTGGAAAAGACCTTGAAGATCATCAAGGCCAACCATTAACCTAGCACAATCTCAAGTCCGCCTCTACCACAAAAAAGCATGTAAGATTTAAAGCTTGTTGAAATTAGATGCTCTGATATATTTTTTCAAACAGATCTATAATTTGATATTCTACTGTTAAAGAAAATGAAAGAAGAAAGTGAATTTTTTTTCTTTGATGATAAAGAAAGATAACCCTGGGGTGGAATTCAAAGGCTCACTTGAAAAGGTCCCTTTATCATTCATATCTGGTTTCTTTTTTATATTTTTCTTCTTGGTGGTAATATGAAGCTATAATTTGTTCCTGTACACAGTTTGTAGGTACTTTGACAAAAAGCAAGGAAAAAAACCAAACTTCAGTGGTAAGATCAACTAAGGTTGTTTTGGAGCAAAAGCAGGATTGCCATATTTCTGTCCAGAATTTCACATAGGGCATGTAAATATGCTGAAATTTTTGTTTCCAATAAATTATAGTCAGGCTTGCTGATAAGATGTTGAATTTTGATGCCAGTATCAGTGCCACCAAATGTCTTCCAAATTATGAAGCCATTTAAACCACTAAAATTGTGTTTTCTCTTCTCCCACTAAATTCTTACCCCACTTCTAGCACACGTATACACCAAATAGCTCTATCTGCAGAAATCATGATTATACATTAAAAAAAGGCCAAAGCAGCTCAACTGAAAAGATTTTTAGTTTCACAAAAAACAGCTTAATGTTTTTTTTTCTAAAAAACAGATAACCTTTTATGATTTAAATCACTGATAAAAGCAATGTCAGTTTTGTATAGCCCTTGCAAACCAAGAAACTCAGATACAACTAGATTAGCCAAAAGTTCATGTTTCTTTCTAACCACTGAGGAAATTAAAGTACAGGGAATGTATTGACTTTTGAGACTATAGCTGAGACCGTAATTTCTTCCTTTGAGTCAGTCCTGGAGTAGATTTCTGTGGTCACAACCTGATGCTCAAAGTCAGAGGTAAGACTGAACATGAAGATACTTTTTTCCAGACTAAGCACTGAGAAATATTTTAGCAAATCTATGTTTTTGGCCTGTGCTACACAGAAGGTCAGACTACAAGGTTATAATGGTCCCTTCTGATTTTCAGATCTATGAAGCTATGAATATTTTAAATAACTTTGCAGAACAAACAGAGGAACTGGAGTTTAACAGCTGAGCAGGCAAAAAAAAAATCTCAACTCATCCACCACATGAAGTTAAGCAAGATTTGGAAATATCTGCAAAAAATAACATTTAAACAGTGAATAGCTATTTTCACAGCCTTACCATGGCTGTGTTGGTTTCAGTGTTTCAACCTTCTTATTACAGAGATGTATTCAGTACAGCTGCATGGAAAATGGATTAAAACAGGAAATTCCACTTGCCTGAAGATTATTCCTCTGTTTGCAAATGAACACAGTAAAGTGAACTGTGAAATAGCTTATTTGATAACTGACTTACAGATTGTCAGCCCTAAGAACATGAGTCCATGGTTACATATCCACTTTAATCTGGCATTAGCCCAAGATGCTGCTGAAGAGGAGCATCCATCCAGACATCCAAACAAGTACCCAGTTCCCAACCCTTGAGAAAACTGATGAAGCTCACCAAGTGACCGCACAAGTGCTAGTCTCAGCACAATGGAGTCAGGAAGATCATGTAGCTGTGGCAATTGGAAAGAGAGGACTAAATTTATGTCAGATTTAAGTGACGCCATAATCCCAGTCTGGGTCTCTACCCATGCAGTTGACTGAAATGCTTAAAATAAGAGTTCAGGGCAAAAGCATGCTTGCTTTCTAACTCATATTAACTCATACTCTGCAACTTGTACAGGGGATTTTTAGGTCATTATTTTTTCACTTGTAACCCAAAGATTTATTTAGTTTAGCAATTTCTTTATTACAATTCACATTGCATCATTGCACAAACTCAGAAAGCAAGCTGCTGAATACAAACATTTGAATTAAAAAAAACCTGAACTCTGTCAATAAAGCCTTTATATGTAAACATAAAGAGAAAATAAACACTCCTGTCTTCATCCTCCAAAAGAACTCTGTCTTGTGTGTTATTAGAGATAGAAATATGTAGGGAATTCTATCAAATGACATGTATTTTTAACTATATTCATATCACAATAAAAAAAGAATAATGTCCTCTGTGGGGAAACAAGCACAAAGCAGGGAATTTTGAAAAGGAAGCCCTGAAAGTTAACATACAAAAGAGTAAAGATTAAGATAATTTTCTCCCCTCAGCCTTTAAAGGACGTATAAGAGGTGAAATAGTTATCTCAGGATCCAAATTCTCTGCATGTAGAAAACAATTCTCTACACCAGTGATTACTACTCTCCAAGAGCACATTGTGAAAGATCTTCAGGATCCTCACAAATCATTGAAAGTCTTTTAAACTACAAAACTGAAAAATACTCTGCAAAATCAGCTACAGGATAACTGAACTAATGTGTCCGTCTGTCCATCACTGGAAGAGGTTGGCCAGGGAAGTTGTGGATGCCCCCTCCCTAGAAGGGTTCAAGACCTGGTTGGATGGGGTTTTGAGCAACCTGGTCCAGTGCAACGTGTCCCTGTCCATGGAAGAGGGGTTGGAACTAGATGATTTTTAAGGCCCCTTCCAACACAAACTGTTCTGTGATCTATCATTAGAGGGTTTTTAGATTCTTTTGTCCCATCTAACTAAGAGGCTGTGTGGCGCCACAGCTGCTGTCCCTTCTTTTGGAGTGTTTCCTCTTGAGGAGTGTTTCCTGTGAAGAGACATAATCCGTGATCTGAAAAGGCTCTTAGTACACTATTATTATTTACATGACCAAAGTATTTACAAGGCCCTGGCCACTGTACTAGTTGCTGTAAAGGCAAAAAGCATGGTCCTGATATTACACGAAATCTCCAGAATCTCTTGTTTTCACAGCCTTTTTATGACTCCATGAGCTCCTCTAGACCTCTCTATTCTGTTTGTTAGATCATCTATCATTACATGATCAAATAAAACCAGATGCTGATTCCCACAGCTCTGATTTTTCATAAAATTTATTTTGACATCCATACATAGGGTAAACATTATCTGGGAGCTTAAATAGCAATAAAAGCCTCCTTTTGATTCACAAATATAACAAAGAAATTTATATCTAAAGGGAATCAGCAATATTTCCTCAGCTGCAGAGAAGTAAAAATGTACCCATAAATCTGCCTGTTTAAAAGTCTCTCATCTATTTCTATTCATAGTTGTTAATTTTTAAAGAGACCAAA
This sequence comes from Aegotheles bennettii, assembly GCA_013398125.1. Lineage (NCBI taxonomy): Eukaryota > Metazoa > Chordata > Aves > Caprimulgiformes > Aegothelidae > Aegotheles > Aegotheles bennettii. The sequence goes on along the minus strand of VZRW01002458.1, from coordinate 2,872,822 downwards.
ACAGTAAGAGGACAGAACAGTCAATCCTGTCACATTCAGAGAAAAAACACATTAGTCACCTCCTGAAGTGTGGCTTCTTATTCCAGCCCTCCTATGGTTTATTTAGCAAAGTCAGTGTTCTGCTTTTTCTATTTAGCCCAGATGCTGTACCTCCTACTCCATCTCAGCTAACCATGCTCATGCTCCGGCTTGCCAGAGAGAAGCAACAGAGGAATACCATCCCTAATGCTCCACTATACCACAGAAACTCCACCTTCCTAGCCACAAACTGATTTTGTAGCCCTTTCTGTGATAGCTGTTACTTGGGAATTCTTTTGCTCTGTGAAAATGGACACGGAGGAATCATAGCTATAGACTTGCTATCCCAGTGTTAGCTTTGTGGCAAACATGTCATAAAAATTTCAGCCATAAACCCCACTATTTACCTTATCCTGCAAATACCTTCATTCACTGCTTCCCATCGGCAGGCAGGTATTCAGCCATCCCCAGGAAAGCAGGGCTCCATCACATGTAACAGTTACTTGAGAAGACAAAATATCATCACTCCAAATGTCTCCCCCTTCCTCCTTCTTCCTCAGCTTTATACGCTGAACATGATGTCCCATGGTATGGAATAGCCCTTTGCTCAGCTGGGGTCAGCTGTCCCAGCTGTGTCCCCTCCTAGTTTCTTGTGCACCCCCAGACTCCTCACTGGTGGGTGGTGTGAAGAGCAGAAAAGGCCTTGACTCTGTGTAAGCTCTGCTCAGCAATAGCAAAGACATCCCTGTGTTATCAGCACGGCTCTCAGCACAAACCCAAAACTTAGCCCCATATCAGCTACTGTGAAGAAAATTAACTCTATGCCAATCAAAACTAGTACAAGGTCTCCACAAGAAAAAAAAGAAAATTAAATTTATTTATGCATAGAAATTATAATGTAATATGGAAATAGTATAAAAGCACTTCCACTGTTACAGAATTTTGAGTTGAAACAGTATCTTTGATACACTTAAACTGATAAACTTCCTGACGTGATTTATTATCTTACTCATTGACTGTACAGAATTATGCAGGGAGTAGAATATTTTGTGAAAATAAATAACTTAATGAAATGTATACTGAACCTTTTAACTTACAACCTGCTTAATTCAAGCAGAAAAAACTTGCATTCTGTCAAAATATCCATGGTGGAATAACATTTGCTACAAAATGGAAACATACTACAAGATGATCAATGGGGAAGAAATTAAATAAAATATTTTTTTGAACTACTAGTTTTAAGGTGAGAAACATTCAAAGTACTGTTACCAAATTAGTCATTATATGACATCTAAGCTGAAAGAGAACAATTTAATAATCAAAAGATGACCTGTCAGGACAAACAACACAGCGTTCCACTTTCATAAAAATATCACAGATAGGAACTGATAGTTTGAAAATGATTGCATTCTAGATGAAAAATAAGGCTGGAAACAAGCAAAACAGTAGGAAATTTTAACCCCTTAAAGAATAAAAGTAGAAAGTAATATTTTTTGCAGTAATTACATTACTAATATGCATGACAAGAAAAACCTACATCATAAATTATCTTCACAGCTGACTTGATCTTCTGTCCTGATATACCCCATTTTAGATCTATTCCAGAAACTGAAAGGTAGAGGTGTGTGATAGACTGCCTAGTAGGTCCATTCTACTTGTAAACATCTGGCATGGTGGTATCTGTCATAACCTATGTGAGACAATGGGACAGTCTCTCAACATTCACAAGTTCCTTTTCTCAGCACTAGCAAGGCTGTGTCTCGGGTCTGAAGTGCGGATGAAAAATATCAACAACTTATCTAGTGCTATATCCTCTGATAAGAAATAAATCTCCCACATCCAAGTGTATACTATAAATCAGCACTGGAAAGACATCACACAAAGCTCCATTAACAACATAGTATTTCCCATACCTTCATAATTAGCTGTAAATTAGCTGCAAGGCTTTTACTTAAAACAAAGCATTCCAAATGTACAAACTAGGGGTGCACTCTTTAACTGGTGTGTATGTCTGCTTCCACAAACCAACCATCATTTGGTCTCTGTCTGCTCTTCAATTCTAAGTGACAATTGTAGCAAAAAGAACTTTTCCCCTTGGTTAAGACAGATGATGATTGTTGCTATTGGAGAACTGCATAATTAAATCTGACACAATCTCTCCCAGTTTGCTGCATCCTACTACCTAAACTTCAACCCCGAGAAACAGTAGTATTAAAGACTTTCAGCTAGCAGGCAATGTAGATACATGCTTTCCGAGGAGCATCTTCTGCAAAGATCATATATTTGTTACCCACATAGATGACTTCTTCCTTTTTTTTTCTCTGGGTGTATTTCAAAATGTCAGTTTTCACACAGCCTTACAGTTTGGCTTCTAGACCATCTTGTTCCACATATTGCTTTTTTTTTCCTCTTGAGATGATCTGAACACTCTTGCCAATTGTCCTCAAGTTTGCATAGAACTGTCAATATTAGAAACTCATTTGTTAACCACAGTTAACTAGACATATGGCAGTTTCATCAGAGACATAGCTTTTCTCTATTTGTTGGCTTTCCCAGTTCAGAGACATGGAGAAGCCAAGCTACTTATGTGATTTGAGAATGGCATCTTTGCATGGAATGCTGAGATATTACAGATGGTGGCATGACATGAAATAACAAAATATAGGAGCCTTTTATTTTTTAATAGAGTGTTTTGTCCAGAAAGTTCTCTCTGAGCTTCAGTCTGCTTACTTTACTTTGTAACCAATTATTGCTGATGTTAATGTGAGTTTTGACTGAGTAAAGAGTTCAAGATTCAGATTTTTAAAGGTGAAAGTTTCCCATGGACTCAGCACACTGAAAACTGTCTAGCTCACACAGAAAGCAGCCTTTAGCAAATGCTCACTTAAGCAGATGAATGAAACAGTCAGATTTCTTCAAGAGTCCCTGAACTTTGTTCATCTATTCTTCTATTTAGAGCTATTGGATGTTCAGCAGTTTGAGAAAGCAATCATTTTGATTAAAGGTGAAAATGGGAGCTCCATATTTTTAGAAGTTGATTCCTCTTAGCAAACAACCTACCCAAACACAAACGAAAGAATTGGGTGGAATTGGTTCAAGGTTTTCTGTTAGGCATACAGGCAAAATTAATACTACCCTCATCCTCAGGGTGGAAAAATCAAGTTTGCAGAACCAGCAGAGAAGGTTTCTGTTTGGAAGAGGAATTAAATAAAGATCTTGCAAGATGATGTAAAGTTACACTTATCTAATGAAAACTTGGTGAAAATCCTAAAATTCAGCAATATCTGAATGAGTCCTGAAGTCTCCAAGGTTCTGATAGTCTTTCTATTGGGAGAGTGCAATAAAATAGGACAAGAATGAACTCCCTGAGGGGTTCCTGTGGTTTTCATATTCACAAAATCTTTCCACAGAGTTTAAAAAGGAGATGAATCCCACCTTAAATAATAATAATTTAGTTAGCCTTCAGTTCATTTGTATTTCTGGTAAATGAAAAAAGCCTCAGACCTCTATAATCCTTTCTCACTGTAGGCAGATATTACCAGGAATATCAGAGCACTCTACTTTTATGGGACATAAAGATTTCTTTACCCTCTAGACATTTCAACAGATAATTTTTAGTCTTGTCTCCCTATTTTTTCCTCTTAGAATTTCCCTTCACCTGCAGGCTATTTTTAACACATATTTCCTATCTCAATAACTAAAGCATTTCACATGAAGTGATCCTGCTTTCTTACCATTGCCAGAGTCAGTGAGCTATTTCTGTAACTTGGAAAATATGAATTGTGTCTTGCAGACAGATCTTTAAGAAAAGAGTGAATGCATTTTTATAAAGTCAGACCCCTCAGCATACTCTAGAAGGCCAATTATTTTCATGTTTGATCTTCTGTAGGGATTCTCCAGATTGTCAGCTTTCTCAAGGAGATAAAACATTTCCTTGTTATGTTATTATTTATCCTTCTTAAAGCTTGAAATATCATCTTCTGAATTACTAATCCTTTCCTCTACAGCACTTGCTAAAACATGTATTTTATTTATCAAATACTATGTCCTCTCAACTTTCCTTCTCTCTGCTACCCCTAAAACTGAACATAGATAGAAACATCTCTACACAGACTTGAAAAAAGTGTTTTGTGTGCATGAAATTATGCAGACCTGCAGTAATGACAGAATGTACTTATCTACAATAAAGAAAGAAAATGGGAATCAGATTTTTTAATTTTTAGCCCAGAATTTTTTCCCAAGTGTGTCATGAATCCACAACCTTTATTCTATGACTTATTAACTTTATTATCATTAGAGAGAGAAACGCTGGCCAGGGAAAGTTCAAAGCATGTCTGTGAGACCAGAGAACAGGAGCAGATGATATTTTTTGACAAAAGAGGTAAAAAGCCTACCGAAAGGGAGAAAAAGGTTAGGGCGGGTTATTAGTTGGAATTTTTAGTCCTGAAGCTGCCTTCATTTGAGAAATTCTGTAATTATTTAAAGTGAGGGTTCTTGTTCATTGTCTGCTTGGACACCCACTTTTAATTCATACTGCTATGTGTTTTCAATAGCTAAACACTTTGAAAAACAAATAAATATTACTCAGGTTATGCTATTATATGTTTTCTTAGGAAAAACAGTGAAAGTAATTCTTTGCCCTTCGAAAAATGTTTAAAGTGATTTTAACATCACATTTAGTAAAGAAAGGGATATTACAGTGCCTTACTCAACTGATTGGTGTAAAGGGCAAGATTTATACTTTTTGCTATTTGTCTAAACAGTGAAGGAATAATCAATGTTGTCAAATCCTTCTGTTAAAGAGTACTTTTTAGAAAATTTATTGGTTCTAACGTTAGAAACATCTCTCAAAATATGAAAATGAATCCAAGGATTTATTACACCAAGTAAGGTAGTTCATTAGGCATTATCTTGGGTCTCCTTTTTGAACATGACAAATAGCTTATTAAGTAGATGTGAACAGTGCTTGTACAAGTTTTGAGACACTTTCAGCTAAGTTTTGTCTCAAATTCTGTAACTCATGTCCTCCCAAACCTTTTGGAGCTCTTTGTAGCTGTAAAATGACGAACCATGTCTTTAACACTAGTTCAAGTTAAGGCTGATTTCTGTGAGGACAATAGTACTAGTCCACAAATCAATATCTAACACTGCTATTATGAAAAGCAAAGGCTGTGCATGAGTATAAGGTCCCATTACCATATAGAAAGTATAGAAAGATTAGCATTCTACATAGCCTTAGGCTTATGCAGTTAAAACTTTACAGATATAGAAAATTTTCATTCCTAACTTTGTTGCTTTTATAACAGACATGGAGGTACAACAAGTTTGGATCCACTCTGATCTTATGAAAAAAGTAAATAATTCTTTTCAGTTTAAACATTTTCTCTTTATGAGAAAAGCATGGCAATTGTAGCCTGCCCAGAAATTGCACCCCAGCCAGTATTTGAGACATACCTAGTTCACCTAGGTGTGTGAAACTACATTGATTCCTAACTCTACTGTTGTGAGAAGTGAGTACTTTAACGGACCTACATTCTGTGGCAAAGTTCCCTAGATTTTGCAACACCTGACTGGAACAAGCTAGAAAACAGAAATTGCTATTAAGATAATGCTATCATCAATTTAGGAGCCAATTGTTCTCAATATTCAGGAATGTTATTAGGCATCATGTATTTTCTAGCATGAGACAAGGTCATCCCAACATCTGTTTATGATGAAGCTTGGGGGGAAAAACATATTTAAAAAAAAAGATATTATGCGCTTTTACTGTTCACTGATCTGGTTTGGTACAACTAGTTACTGAATTCATTTGCTATAGTTCAGTATTACTATGATAATTCTCTCAAAACCAAATTATTTACTGTCTTTTCTTAAAAAAAAAATCCCACAAATGTTACATATCAAAACAGTTGTTTAAAATATTAAATTGACATTGTATAGGTTTAATTGTGGCCCATTACAATAATAAACTGTTAATTCCTTTCTTTGCTGAAATATAAAAAAAAAAGTGTATTGAACCCAAGGGGAAACAGACTTTTGTTATCGTATCTACATGTTTAGCTGCTGTACTATAGATCTTTTGACTGGTTACTCTCTGCACAACATTCTAAAACACAATTATACTGTAATGTTAAGTATAAAAAATATAGGTGAACTTTGCAGTTTCATGTTTTGTCATCTTTCAAAATGAGTTGTAGCATTAAGTGCAATGATAACACAGAAAAAGGGAATATTTAATGCTGTGATTTTCATTTAGCATTTGGCAATAAACACAGATAGTGTAGGGTGGCAATGCTGCCATTATTTGAGTAACGGTGTCCGCAGGTAAGAAATTCAGAACAGTTTATTAAAGATTATGAAATAAGTTCAATGTGTCAACAATCTGACCTTGTAAATTAGACAGATGGTTATCTTTCTTACTGCTGAGCTGCAGATACGTAAAATGGCCTCTGTGATCCATTAAATGAGATTCTCTTAGACACCAAAAGAAGGACAACTCATTCCTTCTGTCAAACAAGAAATTCATCATAGTACTTCAGTTCTATCAAACAGAATTTTGGCAGCTAAGTATTCAATACTGCTCTGTTCCCATAGTCGTTATCCTACTTCATCCATAAAAGCAAGAAAAGCTGTTGGTTTTAAAAACCCAACAATTTTGCTGTCTACTCTCAGACAAAAATAGAACCTTATTTCCTGCGTATTTTACAGTAATGTCTTACATCATTCCAGATTTAGATCAATGATTAATTTTCATCATCTTGGACCACAGTCAGAAGCATAGCCTGTCACTGCATAACCATTACCAGGTTCACATTTCTTTCTCTAAAGATAAGCTGTAATAGGAAAGACAGACACTAGTGCTTGTAGTACCCAGGATTTTTTCTTTAGTACATCATTTCTAATACATAACATTTTCAGGGTTTGGTTTTAAAAGGTCAGATGATTATATATCTAGTTTGAACATGCAGTTGTTATAGCTTCATAGAGAAATTAGATGTTTCCCTTAAAGCAACTTCTGAATGCTCTGTGATCCTAATATTTAAAGAAAAAACAAACAAAAACCGAAACCCCACAACAACAACAAAAAAGAAACCCCAAAAAATCAAACCCAAAACCAACCAAACAAAAAACCTCAAAAAACAACCACCAAGCTGGTACAGGGATAATGTTTCCAAAAAGGAAATAGTCCTGCCACTTCCTTTTGTGACACAAGTTCAAAGCTCAGTGTCACACCTCACTGCTGAAAGTGTTACGAGTTAATCCAGAATACTTAATAAGGACTGCATATCTTCATCCTCCCACCTCACCTCACAATACTTTTGGTGTGTAACTTTCAATAGTCATTGAACATGGCCTTTATTCTCACATTTCTATAAAATCTCTCAAGAGTTTCAAGAAAGCGATTTGTTTGATGAACCATTTATTTCTAGATAGATATTCATAGAGAGGGCAGCCATGTAAGACACCTCTGAGGAATCTTGTACTTGGTTAGGGGATTATAATGTATGCAACAGGAGTCTATTAATGAGACATCTAGATGCTTAAATGAACCTTTGAACATTTAGGTAACAATCCCACAAGTGCTGAACATTCTTCTCCTCTGTTATTTTCACTGTAAAAGTGAAGATCCATCAACAACTACTGAAAATACCAGCCTGCCAATCCAAGCATTCAAACCCACGCTCCAAACTTTCTATTCAGATGCGTCTATTTTAGAAGTGATTTTTCAATCCCTCCTTCTCAAATTCTCCATAACATTTCCAGGAAGAAGCCTTTCATTTCTACTCAGTCTTGCAGATTTTATATGCGTATGTATGTATATGCACGTATTTACCTTAAATTGTTTTACCTAGAGAACAGCACAAGTATTTAGTGGCTTCAAACAGAATTCAGTAGGAATTGAGTAGATTATGAGCTTGGTTCCAGAAACTTTTGACATTGGGGAATTCTTGCAGACATACCCATCTCAACTCTTTTCTTAAGCTCCCACTGTAATTTAGAAACCTACATGCAAAGGTTGGGTCAGGTCAGCAAACATGGCACCTATGCTTATGCTAAAGAGTTAATGGATTCTGCCCATAGAGGAAAAAACAAACAGAACAGATTCAATCAAAGACTATCATGAAAGGCAAAACTCTGTGTGCAAGTTCAAGCTGATGAAACAAAATCATCTATCCCCTGACTGGAGAATCCTCTACTAAATGGCATTTTGTGAGATAACAGGATGCAAGTAAGCATAGAAATAAAATGCCTGATAACTAAAAACCAACTAGCTGATGTTTCAAAGTCCACATGCAACATGATTCCTGCCTTGATTGAAAACCTGCTGACCTTCTGTGTAAAAATATGTCAACCTCTGTCTTTGAAATGCTACCCCCTGCACTCACACCTGCTCAGGTTCAGTCTCTGAAGGGCTGCTTGCGTTTCCCCTTTTCTGAAACAGTTCACAGAAATCATTTGATTTGTATTCTTCAAGACCTAAATTATTCATCAGCTATTGAGCTGACAGAAAGAATTTCATTAGGACAAAAACAAATGTTAGCTCATCTCCATCAAAGACACAGGGCTTGCTTTGTGAAGATAAGAGTGTCCTGGAATCCCTGATGTATGTCTATGCATAATACTTGGATTTATATGTTGATAAATTAAAAAACTCAAGATACCTACCTTAGCCATCTCCAGCTTTGTGCACTTAATTCTCCTACACAATAGAATGAAAACAAAGGAATCTAAATAAGAAATTCAAAGGTCAAATTATCTATGACAAGAAAGAAAGTATATCTCAGATTCACTGAGTGGATTAATATCCACAGCAAATTTGGCTTCAAAGGTCTGGTCTTTCCTGTAAGGGAAATTCCTACTTCTAATGAAGGAACACAGATGTTTTATTGCATCAGATCAGTACTCTTAGTTGGCCATTGTCCCATTATTTGACCATTACTCAGTTCTTGAAACATAAACTGAAAGAGAAAGAATTCTATATTATAAAATTATTGGCTGACCTGCTCACAGATTGTGAATCATGAATATTAGTACAGCAGACAAAACTAAAAAAAAAAAAGAGAGATTATTTACTGTGCTTCGGTTATTTAGGGTTTAGTGTGTGTGTATATATCTATATATATAAAAGTATTAACTCATTGACTTCAATAGGATCCTGTAGCAGTGAGCTCCATAGCAGGAAATATTTAGTTCATTTCAACTTATTTGTTAGTTTTCTATGGATGCTCTCTTTTTTGCACTCTGGCAAAAGCTGGTCCACTAATAAGAAAATGTTACCACCATTAGGCAAGTATATTAGTCAAGTTTTTTAGTCTGTAACTCCCAGGCACTGAATTCACACAGGCATGAATGTCACTCTGAGCATGGGTTTTCTGCCCTTTCTTTGGCAATGGTTTTGAATACCTTCCCATAGGGCTACTTAATTTTCTCCTCTATTGGATGAGTACCAGTTCCTTTGCATTGATATCAAACTGCTTTGAAGGTTACCAGTTACGAAGTTATGATTCCAACGCTACTTGCAGTGTCTTACAAGAGCAAAGATGTCCATCTGAAATGGAAATACGCTTGTAAGGACAGTTTAAATTACTGAATCCATTGTGGCTGGGCATAATGACAGATAGATAGATTACTTGTGTAAATGCAGTACAATATACAAATATATATGAATAATATCAGTTGTATAATATTCTTACATTGTTTTTGTAAATGTGTTTCAGGAAAAATGAGCACTTTTTCATCTTACTAAAAAGCACTGAACAGAAAAGATACGGTATTGGAGTAAACCATTATTTTGGCATAATTAGCATTGTCTCTGACAATACCTACCCCCCAAAGTTTAAAAGGAAGATGTGAACATCACTCAGTACATTCAGCTCTCAAACCTGTATCACTGGTATTCTTGGGAGATAAAGAATGAAATTTGATTTCAAAGCCTGTAAAAACACTATACAGCCCTGTCTAAAAATCATTCACCTCTTGGTTACACAATGTAGTCTGAAACTGACTAAAAATTTGGGGTCTAAGTCACTGAAGTCCTAGATTTTCTACAACACTTTGATTTCTGAGCAGTAGTTTTCCAATATGATATTCAATATCTTAAAAACATGGATGAGTCCAAACAGACACCAAACCACTGAAAATAGTTTAGCCAGTGCTTTGAAATTCTCAGATGTATCCTTTTGTATCCTCAGATCTGAAAGTGTAACTTTACATACAGACAGAAATTCATGAAAACCAGGAGATACTCCAAAAGTAGGCTGAGGAACAGAGCACCCCAACCTTTTATCTTTGCCATTCAAATAGAAAAAAATTCCTTTTTGCAACTTTTACAGCACAAAAAATTTTCTTCCTCAAGGGGCATGAACATACTTGGATTTTACTGAACTAACAAGGCATTCTTTTCTTTGGTACTGCTTGTCCTCTGCTTCTTGCACAAATCAAAGTACTAAAAGTCTTCAGTACGTTCTTCATGGAGGAACCTTGGTCAGTGCCTTAATTCAGTAAAGGTCTCATCCTGCATTCATGTTGCCAGTAATCAAATATCAAAACTTATTTTTTTAAGGCCTTAATGCTGCTCTGTGTGAACTTTCCAAGAACAACTCAGACAGCTCTTCCTGTCACTTCATGCATAAATTATTCCATCAAAGAGCTGGTGTTTATTCTGAGCTCTTTGAAATTCTAATCACTTGTACACACCTCCTCGGGCCAGTCTGTGCTTTGAAATTTGGATTACTTACAATTGAGCTATTCATAACATAAGGCTATAGAATGCAACTTGCCACTCATTTACACGTGTCTGTACATCCAACATATCATCGAGGATTTCTAATTGACACACTTTTATTCTTCAAAATTATTTTCCCAAATGAAAGCTTGATATCAACTATTTAAATCCCAGCACAGTTACAAATGTTTTAAGAGCGTGTGAAACACAAGTGAGTGTAATGTTAAGCTAGTCTTTCTATGTATTACTCAAAAGAACAGTTGTAGTATTTACTTTGGTGTGAATTCTGGCTATGTAGGTTAAGAAGCTGAGCTCTGGCAGAAAGTGGTCGGCTAAACTGTTTATTCCAAATGATAGTTCATCCTACACCAACTGTATAAATAATTTATCTCCAAGAATGACACAAACTGTCATACAAGGTTTCTGTGAGACCTGATAGGGACATCTTAGAGCTTTTGTTAGACAATTTCCCTCAGGTTGACAGAAGAATGATTTCACACTGAAGGTCATCAACAGCACTCTAGAGATTCCCTCCACCCCTCTCCTGGCATAAAGGACAATGACTTTACACTGGCATCAGTATAAAGTGGTAATATGTGACTAAAGCATTGTCAGCTTCATTTGTCTACGCAGTTATTCCTTACAGCTACAAACAAATCACCAAGGCTTCTATCTACACACCAAGAAAACCCGTAGTAGTCCTACGTGCAAATTTGAGTGAAAATCCAAGTCTTTGTAAACCAGTGAAAACAATTACAAATACTTTTACTGCAATCAAGTCAATTCCTCTTGCAATTACATTCTATATTGTCTCTGTTTCATTATTTTGAGTATGGTACAAAAAAATATAAATCACTGGAGGTACACCTAGTAGACTCTATCCAATATCCTTTAAAGGAATACAATACTTTTTAATTCAGACTGGAATGTAGCAGAGGCAGCCTCCTACAGGTTGTCTTCTGCACTCCCAAGGTATTTCTCAGCAATGTTATGGTTTTGCCACGGTCTGCAGATTTTGGTAGAAGGGAAATGACTGCCTCTGTTATTGATGTGAATATGTGAAGGTTGTATCTTTACAAACATTCAGTTCCTGGGAGTTTCTAATACTTTACTCGAGTGGGAGCAAGAAAGAATGGAGAAAAACTACACATTTCTATCCTTTTAGTCTCTTATATCATTGGTGGTACATCATGTATGTTTGAAGCTTCATTATCCTAGGTTTACATTTTGTGACTTGTACAAATTGAACAGGAATGGTAAATTACAGAGAACAGCAAATAAATGCCCAGATACACCTCCATTTTTATGTTCCATGGTTCAAATTCACACAGATTTCTTAAGTAGCTTCTAAGCTCAGATGATGAAGGGTGAAAACATTTTACAGCACTGTGTTCTACCATATGAAAAATAGTACTTAAAAGTGGAGTATTAATCATAATTATACTTCATGATAGTATATTCCTTGCCTTCACAAACATGTACCAGTGAGACACATAACAGTGGGAGTTCTGGCAGAGTAATAACATATACAAGACCGCATAAAGGGAAATAGTAAATGAACTGGCAGGAAGCCCAGTGGGTTTAATCATATTTTTGTGTAGTGTTTATATAACCAAATGTGAAGATAATGTCAGAGGACCCCTCTCTTTCCCATTATATGATTATTCACACAGCTTATAATATTTCATTTATGGATTACACATCTGTTATCATGTACCATCAAAACTGCCTTGGCTGGCTGTGTCTTAGACATAGCTCCACTGCTTGAGTTCCAAACACTACTCAACAAATTGCCAGTCCCATATGCAATCAGTGTTTGCATTACTTATAACTTGCCTAGTTGCATAAACAGCAATCCATAGATTCAGTCAACAATTCAATAATAAAAATTAAAGTGGAAAAGCAAAAAATCTTTGATTACTAAATACTAGATCATTTATTGCAGAGAATCCTCATCAAAACTTCTGTGCACTTTAATCAAGCAGCAGAACAAGGAAGAATACCCTTAGCATTACTATGAAGTATACTTTCTGAATGTAACTGAGAAATAAAATTATGGGGGTGGGGGTTAATGGAATGTCAGAAATTTTTTTCCATATATATTTATATATTTTTATTCTTTTTCTTTTCATTTCAATAAAATTGTGGAAACTTTCACCAGTGGAGGATCTGATGCAAGGTCAAATATATAGAATTAAGGTTTTAATTGTAAAGGAAGTTGAATTTGATACATAGCACAAATAGAAACTAGAGGAAATATTTCAATAGAGTGGAATCATTAAAGAGGCATTTAGAAAGAGCATGCTAGGACAGGTTACAGGGTGACTGTAATGCAGACCATGGGTGACTTTAGAAAGGATTCACTTCATTCCTGTGACAGGCATAGTGCTGAAAATTTGGATAAAAAGGGTGCTGATGCTTTTGTTGCTTGGATCAAGCATCCCGTCTGACAAAAAAGAAAAAGTGGCTTCTTTGGCCTACCTTTAAAACGTAACTCAGATATATCACTGGAAATGAGATCTTTAATCTTCTGCAATCTTTCAACATAATACAAATCAACCCAACTAGGTTTTCATTTATTCTGCCAAGATCTACTGTTCTGTAAGTCTATATTCTTATGGCTTGCCATAAAAGACAAAAGATTTTTTTAAAGTAAGGTAAGGTAGCATTATTATTTAGGCTTCCCTGCTAAAAAAAGACCAAACCAAAACAAAAAACAACAGTTATATGAGACAATCAATGATAGAAGACAGACTACAGTAGTTAAGGGCACTATACATTAATGTAAAAATGAAACTTTTCATGAGATGATCTAAATACCTTTCTGACATTAGTCGGAAAATACAGAACTATGGGAAGATTAAGGCTATAGTCCTGCAAAGCCTCAATTTTGCAGAGAATATCACCCATAGAGAGTTTAGAGGATTGTCCTAGAGGGTGATTTCTCTTTGTTTCCAAATCCATTATTGGACAGAACAGTTAAATAGGTCAGCTTATACCACCCATCAGACAATGCATTTTTTTTTAAAAAAGTAGAGATACATATTTCCATTAAAGCTTATTATTATGCAGCATTACAAGTTTATTTTCACACCTTTATTAGCCCAATGTTAAGCTTAAGATGTAGCTTTACACAAAGGATTAAACAAAAGTGAATAAATACTGCAAGAGCAAGGAACTTATCAATGTTCCTATTGAGACGTTCTGATGGGGAATCACAATGCACAGATGAATTCTGGAGCTCAGTCTAGGTAGATATTGCTCAGCAGAAAGAACAAGGGGCATTTTTTAATGTTTCAATTACAATTTTTATTTTTAAACGAAGTCCCTATAGAAAAGATATTTAGGAATGTAGTTCAAGGGTTTGCCCCAACTATTAAGCCTGCACAGTATTTTCATTTGTGATTTGGGATTTTAACCTCTTGACCTACTGACAGTAAATTAATTGAATAAGTAAGCAGCTTGTAACCTATTTGAACTTGAGACATTCCAACTCCGTGAATATGATTCAGATACTTAGAACAAAATACTGGAGCAGAACACTATGCTGGAAAAGTCCAACATCACAAGAGCATTCTCAGTTTCTGAAACCAGTGATAGTCCTTCCCAACAAACGTTTCAGACTTCGGAGCATGCTTCACACTGACAAAGGCAGTAAGAAGGAGTCATAACTTACTCTTTCATATGATCTAAATCTATATAACCCAAAAGACTATTTTAATGCAATGAAACCACAAGGGACATGCAACCACTGTTCCTTAAATTAAAATAAAAACATTACCATTTAAATTTACTATTCACTTGAAAAAGTTAATTATTATAATAAAATATCCCCACAAAGAAAAGTAACTTCAAATCAACTACAGGTTTACAGAATAACTAAAAGGAACTAAAGCCCTGCTTTCTGCCCCTGATGAAGTTCAATCTACATGGCTGCAATGGAAAAATGGTTATCAAGGATGTCTGCTTAGGAAACCAGAATCTTAAATCTTCAACAACAAAAATTAATCTAATTAGAAGTTACATTTTTTATAAAATATGTAGAATATTAGAATGAACTCACAGTAGGGGTCTCTTTCTTCACTGAGGCACAAGCAACATCATGTTTCCAATGAGCTTAATGGAAGTACATTAGAAGTTACCAGCAATTAACTGCCAAACTACCAGATCCTCTGTTGCTTCATAATCCTGTTTATGACCCCATACTGTTGTATAAATTCACAATTAAATGAAAATCTTTCTTTTAGTAGCCTAATTTTTTCCATCAGCTCTTCAAGAAAGAACTTAAAGATAAAATGTTAATAAATTTGAGACTTGAAAACAACACCGTGCATAACTCATTCAGAAAACAAAACTAAACTATAAGCAAAACTGAGGGACACATGGCTTAAAGTACACTGTTTAACTAAGTTAAAGTACTAATTTTGCTATGTTATTGTTTATACACCAAAGTCACAGATTGGCAACATGTCAGTTCTTAACACAACCAAGCAAATGCGCTCTGCATTTCTTAACTATTTTGTTTTGATGGCTGAGAAAAAAAGGGGAAGGATTCTTCCCCAGTGGGGTGGGAAAAGAGTTGTAGGGGTTGTTTCTATGCACTAAAGAAGAATGATTAGTCATGTAGAGAAGACCTAACACTGCTTTCTCCTCTTGTCAGGGGTCGGAGATGCCAATATGTACAAACTGGGCATACATGCACACTGAAGTGAACACAGAATCATAGAATGGTTTGGATTGGAAGGGACCTTAAAGATCATCCAGTCCCAACATGATGAACTAAATATCATATATGAACTAGTCTCCTTTCAAATAAAATGAGTCAAGTTTACAGGGTGTATGCACAGGGCAGGGTGTGTGTGTGTATATATATAGCTCTACACACAGATATATTATAGGCTGGAACTTTTTGGGTATGCCTGGGCATTTTCCTGCAGCAGCTTTTCCAGACAAATGAGACCACACTCCCTTTTAGCAGCTCCTCTCCTTTCTCATTATAGCTGAGGTATTACACCCTTTCCACACAAAGCTTTCCAGCTGCTACAGCCTCTCTGTCTTTTCACTTTAGGGTGCTACCCTTTTCCATCACTGCCACCCCTCTGGCTGAGTCAATGACCAGAGCTATGGCAACCAGCAGGGCTGAGATACAACCATCCCCTTCTGGAATGTCCCTCTTTCCTCATTTAGCTTCTGCTCTGCCTCTGGCTTGCAGCAGTCATTTCTGGCTGAAATCATCAGAGATTTATCTAGCTAATGAACACTACTCACTTGAATTCCTACCAGGATTTTTTAGGAAGTTCACTAATGACTGTCTCCAGACACCTTTAATAGGCAATGTGACTCCCACGCTGCATTCACTGCCCAACGGAAGCATTCTGAGCAGAAACTTGATGCAAATGGTCTAAACTGAAACAGCCCCATAAATCCTCACTTCCAAAGGCCAGAGTTAGAAACTTTTGCCCACTGAACTCTGAATATAACTCACACAGAGCAACAGTTTTGTCACCAGTTCTCTCAAAAAAGACAGACAGACCTCACACCATTGAAACACAAACCCATAATGCTTGCAGAGTCAAAGTTCAAAATTCAAACCACTTTACAGAACCTAAAAAATTGCTTTCTTTGTTTTTAATAATATGGTAAAAAAAATCTAGTGTTAAAGAGTTTAGAGGCTACCTTGCTGGAGGAAAAAAAAAATTACTTAATCACATTCAGCAGCCTACCTCTGGCAATGGCCCACACTTTCCATTTCTAATCATCAGGAGGGAAGAGTAGCTTATCTAGCCAGTTGCACTAAGTTACCTTGGAGAACACCTTCATAATTCTAGCAAGAAATCAGTTCATGCCCTGGAGCATTAGGATTGATATCCCTTGTAATTTTGAATCTTGACAAAATACTGCAAATGATGTTTTTGTTCTTTTGTAGCTCCGAATATCAGGTTTAAATCAGACTCACTAGTAACAAAGTTTGGTCACATTGCTCATTCTCACTTCTTCATTTTTAGGGGAAAACATTTAATACTAGCGCTTAGAATCCTTTCAATCTAAAAAATTAACCAGGTATATTTTTTTCAAGACGGCCCATACCAGCAGTTCTTTCCTCCAGTAAACATCTTTAAATTTAAAAATAAATGCTTTCAAGCCTTTTGTGAGTCCCGAGGAGAAAGAATGAAAAACTGGAATACTTCAAGATCCTATGGAGTGCTGAGCAGTCTGTTACAATCCCACGTATCCACTACCTATTCTTCATTAACCACTGGTGTGTGAAGAAGGGAGATAAAGTCCATTCCAGTGTAATACAACAGGAGCCCATGTAAGTTAATGCATGTTACAGCACTTACAGATGAGAAATCCATCACTATACAAGATGCAAATGCTGTGTGATTTTTTTTTTCTTCTAAAGTGAATGGAAATTTTGCCTGGTTTTAGTCACAGTCTTACATACAGAAGGTTTGATTTTGTTTGGTTTTTAACTTATCCAAATCTTTTTCCTTGTTCATTTTAACCAAGAGACTATAAACTTTTAACCTCAATGCAAACCAAGCAAAATAATTGTTTCAGTTCATATAATGGCCATACCTGGGAATGTCATTCCCAGACTCCCTTTGAAACAACAGTCTTTGCTCTAGAATGCTGAAGTACAGCCTGAAAGAAAGAGCTAGTCAAGATAGACAGGGGCAGAGAATTGAAAGACAACAAAACGAATTGGGTTTGGCAGAAAATCAGAAGCCTCAATTTGTCATTTGCCTAAGCAATAAAGGACAGCAGTGATAACTCACAAAAAAGGCTTGAAAGGTAGATAAGTACTGACTGACTGGGAGTGCTGCTGCAGTGTGGGAGAGCTATCAGTCCCAGATTAGTCAGGGAGTTTGCAGACCCCAAGGTGTAACTGAGCAATTTCATTAATCTTGGTGATTTTGAATATATTTTCATTGCTGTCTCAACTCATATGTCTACAAATGTTCATGTCCAGCTTTATCTCCTTTCACACATAAAATCCTTAAGTATGTATTTATTTGTCCTTTGCACCCAGTCTCTCTCACAGGTGGGAATACATTTCCAAAGCTGAGCTGCGCTACAGGTTTCTCTTTCCCTTATATCCAAAACCAAATTGGTAAGTACTCCACAAGACTGGAAAATCATCAACCACAGGTTGTCTGGCCATTCATGGAAAGGCTCAGAACCACTAACCGAAATAACTGGAACACTGGTTCTGCATTCCTGCGTGCATTCCACATCTAAAGCATTAGATCCAGAAGTATTACACTTTCAGTTAACTGTGCAGTACAAGCAGTGAGCACTTAAAACTGATACTGTTTTGAGAATAGCTGCTCAACTATGACCCTCCTACAGAAAAGCTTTTGCTCCTTACTCTGAGCATAACAATTCTCAACACACATGCTACCCCTCAGCATCCTATGATTATAAATAGAGTGCCATTATGAAGATTCACAAGTGATATCAATGGCTTCTCACAGTCTTTCAGTGTTACCTCCTTCCCTTCGCAACATCTCTGGCTGTGTTCTGTCTGAATTCAAGTCTGACTCTGCAAATGTTCATTGAAAAAAGGCTCTGTTGAGTGAAACAGTCCTGGATGGCAATACTTTTGGGATCAGTCACTTTTTGTCTTAATTTTTACCCTGTGTGGAACAGAAGGAATGCCAGATGCCAAGTAAAGAGAAGTCTTTTCTGAAGTAGACCAAGCCCATAACAAAGCTATTATGAAAGAAATTCAGATCTTCTACTAACACACTCTGGGATCCCAGGTAGATTCATATTGCTGTCTTGGCCTGTGTACTAAGCTAACAGGTACTGCTCCTAGCAGAAAGGAGGGGCTGATAAGCAAATCCCAAACTGTGCCCCAGCTGCAGCTGAACATAATTCAACTATTCCAATTTAGCGTGAAGTCAAAAGGTGAGCACTGAAAACAACAGCACTGAAAACAGCTGAGCATCCAAATCTAGAAACCCCTGCAGAATGCACCTCAAAGTGCTTTGATTTATGTGACAGGAACTTCATAATCTTCATCCAAATTCTAAACTAGTGATTATTACCTTTGATGACACTACAGCAAATTATGCCAGTTGGGAACCTACTCCACTGCAGCTATGTGTTTTGTAATTGCCAAGTCAGAATCTGTGATATATTAAGGTTGTTTTGCAGAACTTCTACCATACTGTTCTCTTTATGATGCATGATTTTCATTACTCAGTGCTGTGATTTCAACATATGTTTATGGGAACAGCCTGCTATTTATTACGCTCAAAGTCGTGTCTCATGCTGCACATCACTGTGACAGGCAATTAGTTCCCACTGAGTAATTAATTATTAATACAAATATTTATTTAAGAAGTATGCCTAGTAAAAGTTATTATTTTTACTCCAAAAATATAAATAACACAAGCAATTATTGCCATTTTGTTCTTAAAATATTCTGTATGTAGCCACTCTAAAAAATGATGATCCATCAGTAAAATAGTATCTCTCGAATAAAGCCAAAAAGGTAACAATTTCTTGTTCAGTCAGTAAAGCCAGTGGGTGATTCCAGGACTCCTCTAGCAAAAGGATCAAGGAGGGGAAAGAGTTGTGCAGGCAACTCCGGGTAGAACAATGGAAAGGGATGTGCAAAGAAAAACAAAGAAACTTCTGCAGTCTCAGAATTATACTGAATATACCTCAGTTGCACACAAAATACTCAAGTGCATGAACAAAGCAGAGCCATGAAGGGAGCCAGAGATGCTGTCGCAGCAGGAGGATGCAGAGGCAGAACCAAGCTCCCCTCCGGAGAGCCAGGGGTGAGCAGTGCTGTCTCGCTGTGGGTGCTGCTGGAAGGTGACAGAAAACTGCTCTTAGGCCTCAGGCTCAAAATCCATTTGAATGCCAAGTCTAGCAACTGAATTTAAAACATTTTGCACTATTGCAGACTAGAAGTGTAACAGCTGGGGAAGAAGGTCAGGAATCAGCTCCCTCCCTGCTCAGTACCCACTCTCAGTTTAGCGTGACTCCAAGAGACGTGGCATGTTGGCAGCAGAAGGCACACAGGGGGGCGCAGGGCTCATCTTAGCCATGTGAAACAAAAGCAACACAATTTCAGCACATTTCCAGAGGTCAACTTTTAACCCTAGTTTTATAGTAGAAATGGAAAGGATTGGATTCAGATGGGAGTGCAGAAAACTGGTCAAAGGTTCTTTAATATTTTTTTTTATGAGAAGTAGGCTTTAGAAGTAAAAGAATAATGTTGATGAAGTTTTCCTTCCTTCTGAATCTTTAGTTGAAAAAATGGGATTTTTTTAAAGGTTTCAGGTTAACTAAACTTGCAGAGAAAAAAATATTTATCTTTTATATATTTTTATTTAAAATATTTGCAAAACACCCAAAGAATACACTATCTGTAAATCTATAACATGCAAAAAAAACCCCAAACAAATCCATTGTTTTGTCTTAATTTTCTTCCAGCACACAAATGAATATATATCTTTTGAAATTTCCTACAAAACAACTGTCATTTTTAATGTCTTTGGTTAGAGGGCAATTTGTAGAGTTACAGCCTTTCAAATGAGCAGATGTTCTTTTTTCCAGGGGGGAATCATACGGATATTAGAGTAGCTACAGAGGGATAAACTATACATAGACCTGGCTTCTCCTCAGTGTCTCTGTGTCTGTTCTTCCAAGGGTTGGGCTTTAGTGATTGAGGAAGCAAAGATGTCAGATATATCTCCTCTTTACTGATGATAAACACCACAGAACAGGATTGTGTGATAGCAAGAGCTTAACTTTTTCCCTTTTGGTTTGCCTACAATGACATCAACAGTGGCTGAGCTCAAATCTGGAAAAACCAAAGGATCATCTTATTCATGGGTAGGAACCATAGTGCGTCTATGAAGCAGTAGAAGCTTCTGAACATCTATCTGAACATATTTACGTTTTTTGTATGTAAAACCAAAATAAAATACAATTAAACAAAATCAAATACCTCCCCACAGATGTTGTGATCTAATTACATACAGCCTCACTTCTCAGCAATACATATTCTTCACAAGCACTATCAAACTGACAACACTTCAGCAGAAGACAGATCTCTTCTGTTATGCTATAGCAATGGTGCTTTAAACAACTCCAGAGCAAGTATTTACACCTCCACTGCAAATGTCTGCATGACTGAAACTTCATGTGAAGCTATTTAAGCACTTTCAAATAGGTGCAAAAACATGTTTTCAGAATTTCTAAGCATGATCACATGAGATATCTGACAAGTCATCTGGAACAATGACCAGGGCATGCCCTGAATTTCAAGATGTTAATCTTATCTCTCAAGGTTATCCCTCTAAATGAATTGTCTAAATAAAGAGACAAAAAGGTTGTCATTAACTAAAAGTGTGATGGTTTAGAAAAATCCTTAAATTTAAGTGGTCTATTTTATTTTACTGCAACATGAACAAACTAATACTGCTTCACTTCTCAACAGGCAAAACTTTCCCCTCCATCTAGAAAAGGTTTGATGCATCTTGGCTAGCATACCCTCTTAACATGGCTCAGCTTTTCTGAGTTTCCCCTATGGATACACGAATCAGCACCTCACCGCATCACCTCTCCCTCTCTGGGACACACAGAGAAAATAAAACTGAAAACATTGTCCAAAAAGAGAGTGTTTGCTAAGCTTTTGCATTGCAAACTACCTAGAATGTCCTTCCCTCTGGCACATATAATCTGAT
Organism: Aegotheles bennettii; assembly: GCA_013398125.1. Lineage (NCBI taxonomy): Eukaryota > Metazoa > Chordata > Aves > Caprimulgiformes > Aegothelidae > Aegotheles > Aegotheles bennettii. Next base: position 2,851,366 of record VZRW01002458.1, on the reverse strand, counting down.
TTTGTGTCATCTCACACCTCTAGGAACCAACCTCAGCAGAGGAACTCAGTGGACTTTAACATAAGCATATGAAATAATGCCATCATATAACGTGTTCCTTTGGTTTATATTTAAGTATATTTTGCACTCATTTTCTTCTTTCCACCACAAGGATTAAAAAGTTAAAGTGATCTCTCCAGCTAGCTCAAAAAACAAACTATGAGTCAAGAATCAAAGTGGAACATAACCCGTGCAGACTCCAGCACCATTTGTCAAGTGCTGACCTGACTTGGATCAGGAACCTTTACCTTAAAAAACCTGCAGGTTCCAAATTACCTAGGAAATCTGACTCATCTTTCACTAAGTTTAGCTGTCAATTTTCTTTGAAAAATCAGTCACCAACTGTGATTAAGCTACTACTTAAGGAAAAAATGAATCAATAGGGGCCAAGTGCTATTCTAAGGTCATATTCACTCATTGTTGAAAGCTCTTTTAATATTTCTTGAATTCCTCTTTCTTCTGCTGCTGGTATGTCACAGAAATCATCCTGGCACTGTTGAAAGGTCAAGTTCACTTTAGAAAAACCAAAATACAAGCAGCTACAGGCTCCCCTACTGCTGTGCATGCCTTTCTTCTGTTCTTCATTTAAAAAGCCATTATTCTATAAAAGTAAAACAAAATTTGTAGTGACCCTACAACTAGTGGCTTTATATGATGGTGTAGCATGCATATTCTCTTCCTGTGGTGTGCTGCAGAAGAAAAAAAGAGAGTGATATACTTCAATTCTGATGAGTTTCTGCATCAAGTGTGTCTTTAATTCCAGGAGAGTCAATAAAGTCCAGCTTTTATTACTGATTTTTTTTTTTCCCCAAGACACATTTCACCACATGGGAAAATAGATACTATGCCATGATTATTTCTTACTCAGCTTTCAACATTTCTGAAAGCAAGACTTATATTTTTCCCCTCATCTAAATAAAACAAGACATTTCAAAAGCACCATTCTCCAAATGTTTTTTTGAGCAGTTCCATTTTCATAGTCACCTTGGACAAATAATGCCAAGCCAAATGTTTTTAGTACTTTGAGTAAATTAAACCCGAATTATTTAGGAGAGCTCAGGAGGAAGGAAACAGGACTTCATTAATTAATTTTGACTTAGCTGATTTGTGAGTGGTTAAATCAAATGACAGCAGCTTGGAGCCACAGGCTACCAGCTGAGCTAGATATAACAGGAGGAAGCTGAATTAAAAACATTGAAGCAGCAAAATAAAATGCAGCCAATGGCACTCTAGGGTAGAGTCCCTGTACATGACAAACCCTATTTGTGACCCAAGGTTGCAAGCTTTCCAACCAGCACTAAGCAGAAGACTTAAATACATGTTTGAAGGCTGCATACTAATAAATCAAATGCAATCAGGCACCAGTAGGAGACTTCGCTCATCTACCTGGGTGCTGTGCAGGTGCTTTTGACTCCAGCAAATTCAGTGAACAGCAGAGAGCTGTGAATGCATATCCAAATGGAATATTTTCTTTCTACATTTAGAACTTGACAATCTGCCAGTTAAGCGAACAAACATTACTTTTCCAAACTTAGTAGGTTTGCCAACCTCAGATTACAACATAATTCCAAAAATCAACTAAAGAGAAAATAAATCAGAGGTCTAATTTTATACACACAAACTTTTTTGGAGATAAGAAGTACTGTATCATTTGTCAGCATGGACTTTCAACCTTTCAAGCACTTCTTCCTGCCTGTTAATTGCAGGTTAATCATTTAGGTCTATTTCTCAAAAAACATATTTATATCCTAATGAAAATAAAATTTAGACTCTTTCCAGATGTTCCAGAGGAATAATGAAAACATTTCAAACACAGGCTTGAGGTGAACGCTTCAATCCCTTTCTCAAAAATAACTCCACAGCAATAGTCTGAAGTATCCAGTAGCCATCTGACTAAAGCAGAATTCATCAGCCTAGGTAAGTTCTTATGCACCCAAACAAATTCCTTTTTCAATAAAGAAAAATGCAAGAAAGTTACAACTGATCTGTCCTTTCCCCTGAAAAATCCCCCTGATTTCATGACAACTTTAATGAGAACACTTACAGATTTAATTTGTTGTGGTAGTTGCCAATAGTCAGTGTTCACTGGTGAGGGAGGAAGAAAGTTTATGTAACTTGGGTTACCTAAAAACCACCAAAACCTCAAAATCTTCCATAAAATTACTGATTATACTGATACAGTATAATAAAATACAAGCAGTTCTCCAATCATGTTAAGTCAGGTAGGAAACGGGAAAAAAACACGATCAAGTAAGGTAGGTGGCTTTTAATGAGAAAAATGAAGTCTAACATTTAAATAGGTTTATCAGATGCAGACAATGTATTCGGACAATCTTAAACTTTTAGCTCTGAGAATTAGCTATGCTTTAATAGCATTCAGGGAAACAATGAGCCAATGTAGAAGCTGTCTGTTGAGTCACTGAATGCTGATTCAGTCTGAATGCATTCACTGCAATGTACTAAGCTACCAGTTGGGAATGAGTGGGACTTCATTAATATACAGAGAAAGAAACAAGCATGCTAGTGCATTGTATCATCTATTTCACAGCTTCATATTTTACCTATAGGAATTGTGGCAAGTGAATAACTTTTAGGGGACCTTAGCAACAATCAGCAGTCACACTCTGCCTACAAAGAAAACAGCAAATTGGTTTAAAATCACTTCTTAGCATATGCAGTGAAAACCATTACATGCTGTCAACATGTTCAAGTCATTGTGCTAATGAGATGAGACAGGTTGTGTGACAAAGAAAGCAGCATGTTTCTCAGTGGTGAGAAGTAATGAGTCCATTGACCAGTACAGAGAATCTGAATCCTGGGTTATTCTCGAATTAGGCTCTCGCCCATTTGGCAAGATGCTCATTTCTGCATTTAGGATTTCTGTTATATTTTAGTTGTTTTTCATCTATGTTTGGCTAAAACAGAAAGGCACATTCTGACAGTTGAGGCAGAGATCACATCCACACCAATGGGCTAAAAATATCTAACTAGGCTTTATAGATCAGTCATCTTACACTAAAGAGCGTCAATAATGATCTTGTGTCTGTTTTATGAACCACCATAGCTACATTCTCTACTATAAAACAGTTAGCTTTGATAAAGAAAGCAGCCAACCAAAGAAAAAAAGAAGTAAATGTCCTTGAAGACTGTGCCCCTTTCATGCTGTGATTAATTAAGTAATTAGAAATATGATGGGTCTTTTTAAAGATGTCATAAGATATTGCAACTTCCCGTTATCCAGAATAAATTAAGAAAGTATCTTCAGTCCTTTTACAAAGGACTAAAGCTGCAGGACAAAATGTTACATGCCTCAGAAATTGGAGAAGTTTTCTCACATATCACTGCAAAGCAGGATGACTCAGATGCACGTGCCAAAGCTCTAGTCATAAATATTTTGACTACTTCTATATTACATCGGCCATTGAGGTTGCTAGATCAACAGACTTGAGCACCGACAATTTTAGCCCTTTAACATGGAGCTGTACTCCCACAAACCTGAGTAGTTTCTCATCAGCAAAACCTACATGGAAGTTCCCAGGAGACTGCTCACTCATGTAAGCCTGTGACCCCAAATCTGAATAAATACAGGAGAGAACCAGACAAGACAAAAACTAGAGAGACTAGTATAAAACTAAAAAAAAAAAATAATAATAGCACTCTTCCAACATAACAAATTTTCTTTAAACTATCAGACCAAACACATAGTTATACCTCTTGGATATTCTCTCATCTGTTGAAAAGACAACCCACATCTCCTGTCACTTAGCTATTAAACAAAGGGTCAGCAACCTTCACCTGACTTGAGATGCTTCATGCTTACATCAGGAAAATCAAACCCTAATACTTTGTCCTGTCTGCTCTTGAGATATTTTGAAATTGTCACTTATCCCTTAGACCAGGAAGAAGCACAATTCTGTCAAGCTGTCTCAAGTATTTCAAAATAAGTCACTCTTGTCTGACCACTATTTGTTGCAATGACAGTATGTCTCTAGCATATCTTTCAATGAAGAGAACTATGAGAACAAGAGAAATGGAGTAATACGATCAACAGTTAAAACAAAATTTCACCTCAATCCCACTCCTCTTCCTAGTTATTTTCCTATGCTTACTGCAACTTTGAGAAGGAAATCACTTATACATCAGGAAGTTCACATTTATTACTTCACCAGCTGATTTAATGATGCCCCACTAGAGCTTTGAAAATGCTAATTAATCAATTTACCTTGGGAAAAAAAATTTATTCTTATTTCTGGCTTTCTGCATAGTCCGGCAATAATCCCTTTTTCAGATAAGGCACAACTGTTTGCAAACAGTATGATGAAGAAGGGAAGTCCGCAAAAAATCTTCACAACCTATTGCTTTTTATCATTTTATTTTGCAATAAGTCTTAAACAGTAAGTTCATACACCGAAAATCAATTATGAAGAAGCAAAAAATTAACAAGGCAGATCATTTAGAAAAAAAAAAATCAATGATATATTTAGAATGAACACAATTGATCTGTACAACCCACATAATCCAAAAATGCTATGCAACAAATTGACTGACCATTTTTAAGGTAGGTAGTAGCATATTAACAATAGGGACGTGCCAAGTTTACTGGAAACAATTCACTTACACCACACAAGTGTTACTCTAGCCAGCCCATCACTTAGCATGTCAAACATCTATAACTATCTGATGCACTTAAATGACTTACGAAAATATACAGAGTGGAATAATCAGTTTTTGGGGTAGAGAAGCATTCATTGTGGACAGCATTTTTCAGTCATTGAAATGCACAGTTTTTCTAAAGCTACTTGTATGGAAGAATATTTAGAACTTGTCTGAATATACATAACAGATTTAACACTTACAAGTCCACAGGAAGTCATAGCATAATACAGAGAAAACCCCACAAATACAAGCCTAACAAGCTAGCTGTATTCTTCATGAAACACATTACAAGGTCCTACCACCAACACTCATTCTTCAGCTCCACCCAGACTGTTAAAAGTCTCTGGATTATTTTATTTTGCAAGGGTAACAGTAACATCTATTTCCTGGCCCTTGCACCCCTTAATAGCAAATATTAATCTTACCACTTGAAAATGTAACGTTTCATTTCTCCATCCTGCAATACCTTACCACCCAAGAGAGTTATCTGAAATTGCTGTAAAATAAATGACAGCTCTCTTAGTCTTTTGTTACCATGTCAGAGTAAAAGACAGCCAGTCCTGTGAGTACGGTTGAAGAACATATAGTTCTATTCTGCCTACAGAGCTTGGATCAGCATGCAATTAAAGCAATCTAAGGTTTGTTGGATGGTCTCAATACAGAAAGACTAAAATACAACTACAAAATGTTCTGTTTGGCATTTTAATACAAGTCACAGTCCAAAATAGTTCATTAAATGCAAGCTGTGAATCTTTGATCTGCAAGTCACTAGAGAAAAGGATAGTAAAGAAAGGCTGTGATAAACAACTAGATTTTCTAGTTTTCTCTCCTTAGAGTTCTCTCAGAAGAGATCCCACCACTCCTTTGGAAATTCTTTCCTTCCTAACACTTAGTCTGTGGATCTGTTCCTAACCATAGATAAAAGGACAAGTTTTCATTAGGGTGCAATTAGGCCTGCAACTCCATTACTATTAACAATGTAATGAAGAATAGTAAGGCAGAAATAAGAGCATTAACATTTTTTCAAGGTAACAGATCATTCTTAATGGAAACTGTGTGCCTTAATTCCCTATCCATGGTAATATAAATGTAGCTTACTTTGTCGGTTCATGAGGAGAAAAAGGACAAACCTAAAAAAAAAAAAAAAAAGACACTCCATCCCACTCTGCCCTCAGCTAAACAAAGCATGAATGGAATGCTGGCCTTCTGAAAATCAGAATTATCCTCTTTTGGGGAAAACTTCACCTCATAACTATTTATTTACTGATTTCAAGTATTTTGGTAAGTACAGATTTACATACAAATCTATACCATAGAGAAACACGCCAGAAATGTAAAAGTAATCTTGGCCATGGCTAAAATAAGACTTGATCCAACATCATATGAAAACCATGAACATATTTCTATTGACTTCAGGAGATTTTGGATGGAGTCCATTTGGAGACTGCACATTGAGGATGATTTCTATGCTAACCAGTGTTCTCTTTGCCAGAGGAAGATTAAAATGTATTTAAAATAATGGCATTTTATCAATCTGAAAGCAAAATCTCTGGTCTCCAGCCCTGGAGTAGAAAGGAAAGCTTTACTTTTCTCGTTGAAACTGAACTCATACATTGTTACAAAAAAACCCAAAACAAAGGCCAAAACCAAGAACACCACCCAACACACCTTGCTATTATTATTAAAACAGAACAGTGAAGTTGTTTTCTCTGCAATTCTTTTTTGGTTTATGCATTTACCATATTTCCTACTGCAAAAGATAATTCTTCACAGCAGCTGCTATGAACCACAAGTTGACAACCTAACTAGAAAGCTGACAAAATATTTGATTAGTTGTGCCTGATGATCCAACAAAATTAATTAAAATACCTTCAGTCCAACCCTATGAGGGTTTTATTTTGTGTGAACTCCAGCTGACCTAACGAAAAGCTTGATATACAGGAAAATTTAGGAAGACAGAACTATAGGAGATGATATGCTGGATCAGACCAATAGTTACAGATTTAACAGCACCAGTCACCGAGGTCAGTAACATAGCTTATAAAATCAGTGTAAAATTGATACAATAGAATCATACGTCTGCAGGTAATCTCCCCTCACACAAATTAGTTGAAGGCTGGCTTGTTATAGGAAGTATAAGGGCTTTCAACAGTTTTGAATCACATCCTGTTTTAGAAAAAAATCTCCAATTTGTATGGCTGCACAATTCTATTCTTGCTCTTCCAATCAGTGGCCAATCCCTGGCTTGAATAGTGCCAAGCACTTGGCTTTAGTAATTGGAAACAACCTTTGTAAGGCGTATATAGAAAGCACAGGGGCCTTATACTCCTGCTGCAACACATATTTACACATTCATGCCAAAAAAAGAGAATTATACAGCTAAAGAAAGTGCATGTTGTGCTACTTATTAAAAATGCTTTGGTTTTTTATTGTCTATTTTGCTTTTATCTAGTTTGCTTTGGCAAACTTGTTCATTACTCTTCCTTTCATTCATGTACATAGCATCCTGAACATACTCTGAAATGGCTTTTCCTTTTACCTTTTCTATGGTAAGATAACAGCTGTTTTATTAGAAGGCTTCTGTTTCAGCACAAATCTCATAAAATACTGTGGAAAATAAGTACGTGTCGATGTCAATATGTTTTTTTAAGGTATTAAGTATCTGTCTCTTTTCCCCTTATGCTCTTTTTACTGCTGCCATGATGCTGAGGTATGCTAAACTGCCCTCTTGGACTGCTATGAAAAGTGGAATCAGGCACAGAATCATAAAATCATAGAATCGTTTTGGTTGGAAAAGACCTTTAAGACCATGAAGTCCAACCATTACCTCTCACAGCTTTCCTCTTGAGCTGCAGAATTCTAAAATGTGAAGGATGGATTCTCTCTGTTTCTCCATCTCTGCTGGAGACATGAGGGAAGATTTTAACCATACGGCTGTGGATCACTGAAAATCCTTCTGGCACATAGATTGCTGCATTTCAGTGTTTTTTCTTAGGAAATATTCCTGTTACGTTCTCTGTGCATCAATGCCTGTCCTCTCCTTTATTTTAACCTTTTTTTTTCCTTTTTAAAAAAGGTAAAAGGTGAAGTCATTCATCACACAAGTCCCTTTAAAATAAAAAAGAAAACCTCCCTTGCTTCAGCTTTAGTTGTAAGAGTGCTGCAAGTAGAACTTGTGCAATACTGAGGTGAGAAAATTACTGCTGTACTATATAGAGTGTGGATAGGTAAAATCAGTTCTTTAAAATTCACTTCTTTTAAAAAAAGAATGTCGTCTTAAATTGCTGTTACTGCTATCACTTCATGGGTCTGATTGTGCAAGGATTATATCCCTTTAGCTGTACCAGTACTTAGCTTAGAAGCAATAACCCAAGTGGTTTTCCATATTTTGCTATTTTTTTTTCTGATGATACCTAATTGCCAAAGTATTAGGTGATTCAAGTGACTGAAACAGTAAATCATTGTGACAAGGGAAACCTATGCCTCATTCACAGAGATTCAAGTCTGGCTTGTCTTAATATGGGCAGCCATCTCAATTTCTCTTGGCCTACAACCAGGATGACTTCACATAGGTAAGTAAAAATAGAACTGATTTTATTGCATGCACTTACAGTAAAATAACAATGGCTTGGGTAGGATGCTGGTTCAGCAACAGCCACAACTACATGATTACCCTTTCAGAAATACCACAAAATAATGTGCAGTCACTGTGTACAAGGTGGATGTGGGAACTTGTTTCCTGTACTTCCCTCCACAATGTGTCAGACATACCACATACTTTAATGTACCTAACAGTGATTCAGCTCAGGGACTAGCAGGCTGCTTTGCCTAGGGGTCTAGGCAAGGACTTCAATACAGTGAGAAGACCCACAAAGGCTGTAACAGAAATACTCAGGTCTCCCCTCTCTCTAGACTGGCAATAAAGTGACCAAGACGAAAAAGGAAAGGCAGCTTGAATCTTTAGCATAAGACAGTAAAATAAAAACACCACCACCAGGGTCTTCTGCATTTCTAAACCCAGTCAACTTGCCATTTCCCACATGGAGCCCTAAACCAGACCTCAGACTGTGCAGAGATGCTCCCCAGGTTCTGGCTCCAGCAGATGTTCCTGGCACAGCTAGTGTCAGAAGGGGCAGAGTACTCCATGTGAGGCCCCAAGAAGGACAGCTGGTATTTGATGAAAAGAAGCTGGTGGGGAGTGTTGTTTTGTTTTGAAGTGTGTGTGTGTATACATGCATACATACATATGTATGTACATAAACATACATCCATGTATATCCTTTGAAATCTCAAAATTCAATTTTACAGACCTCCTGCTTTAAGTCATAGCTTCAGTCAACTGATCTGGTGAAACAATGCCTAGAGGTCTGCAACCCTCGAGATTCTTCCCAGCATATTTTTGAAGTCTTCTCTCTTTTCTCCCATGTCACCTCTTGGCTTGCCAGGATGAGAACACATGATTTGGAAACTTACTCAACCACTTTGTCAAATCCCTTCCAATCTGTTGGTTCTGGACCATTTCACTCCAATGGCTTGTCACAATATATTAATTCTTTCTAACCAGACTGAAAAATACTTTTCACCAGCACTACTAGCAACACATACTTTTTTTCACAGCTTCTCACTGCTGTAGTTTAAATCATAAAGTGTCAGGTACCTGACCGGCAGCCATGGTGCCACAGACACATGAAAATACACTGTGGGGAAGTACACAAAAAGCTAAAGACAATTTATGAGTTTTGGAACCTGTACTTGGGACTTTCAGTGCGGGTGGCCTTCTCTACTGCCTTTGGTAACAGGGAGAAATAGTACCCAACGTGTGTGTCTAAACTCACTCCTGCATCATATATCCTTCTGAATTATGTAGTCCCTGCTTGGAAAACAATCTGGTTCTAAATTCTTTAGAGTAATGAGTCTGCTTGCCAAAGGGGAAAAAAACATGTGCTAAAGCAAACTGAAGAAAACACTAAGCCATGCAATACTCTCAATGTGCTACACAAAGTGAAAATGAGTTTTCTTAAAGACACAAGTAAGTCTCCTTTATTCCTCACTAGGAGGAAAAACACCAACAGAAAACTCAGATCTTCTCTTGTTTGTGCAAAAATATGAATTTTTTCTGAAACCCACCTTAGGGCCATAACTGCACTGGACACTGAGCTCTAGAACCAGAATCAGGATATGCAGCACAATATCATTATAGAGCATAAACACAGTACCATGTTAATTTTGTAAAATTTATTTGTTTATCCTTGTTGTCCCTAGACGACTTCTCCTGTTTGCCAAGAAAATAGAGCTTTAAATCTCCACTATACCTCATAACATTCACTTATCAATGGTAGAATCATTAAGTGCATAACATGCTTCAGACAGTCTGAGTCTCCTTCCTTCTCATTTTCCTCTTGGGAAAACACATCACTTCCATTCCAAACTTGTTTTACTGCTTAAAATCTGCTTTCTAATAAGCCTATGATAAGCTATAGAGCATTTCTGTATCATTTTCTGTTTCTCTCATGATTCACAGTCAATTTTTGGGAAGGAAATGTTTCAAAAACTAGTTAACTGGAAGTCAGTGATCAGATCCTTACATAAAGGTAGGGGCAGATGCAACACCCTAAGAGAAGAGGGAGGAGAATAGTGGATTGGATTGCATGCTGTAGTCATTTCACATGACCCAAATCGGTCTTGCCCCTTCCTGGCTATATCCAGTTAATGAAAGAGGCACATGTGCTTGCACTGGGTTGCGTGAGCAGGGAAGGGCACTGGTAGGATCCAAAATTACAGCTAAGAGAAAGCACCCACCTTCTACACTGTGCTGTGTGGCACTGGCATCTTTTCTCCTGCTCTAATCACCCAAAGAGCCAACAGCAGCTCAGCAGCTGCAACTGGCAGGGAGGGCCAAAGAGCTGAAATTATGAAATTCAGCTAGGGATGGCTGATTGGCAGCACTCCATCAAGGGAGAAGGATGGGGATACCTGGGAAATGAAAGAATATATTGCCCCCGCTCGTAATTCCATTACTGTGTAAAACACTGAGAAAACTGAACATACTAAAAAAAAAAATTTCCATCTTTCTGCTATTTTAATATTCTAAAAGGTCCCTGATTATCATTCTTCAAGATGAGGTAGCCCTATGGTCATCAGTCATAATAAAGCCTGTATTGCACTAGGGCTATAAACTCATACTACAAAAAGATTATCTTTATCCCAAAAGGATATGAAGAGTGCAATGACAATTTAACTAGGCTAGGGGAACAGTATTCATTTTCATTACAAACAGTTTCCCTTAAAATTATACTTGCATATATAACAACACATACATATAAAAATGCAAAATTAGAGGTGTTGTGTGTTGAAGTTCTCATTGTTTCAACATTTGCTTTCAGGCTGAGATGCAAAAAAAAAATAAATCAGTTTTAAGGTTCACACTTTACAGAAAAGCTCTAGCCTCCATAAAATTGCAAGGATAATCAAAACCTGGCATTTGCAAGCAGTATGTAACCTGAATGTTTTTCCACACACTGATGAGATATGCTGGGGTTTTGTCTTTTCTTCATTTTCTTCAGAATGAGATATAATTTCTCTTTATAAAATCTGGCTGGAACCTTCAAGCATCTGCAGCAAAGCTCCCTACTAAAATAGATTCTGACTTAGTTTCTCCAGTGATAGCTGTCATGGGTTTTCCAGAAGATTAAATCTTCTGTGCTAATTTACTTGTAGAGTAGAATGCACTTGGTTTTTTTAAGTACAGAGTGACAATATGGCAATTTTAAATATAAAACCAATTTTCACGTTCCAATTTGCCACTATGACATGAGAGAATCATTCTACTTTGTCTTCCTGAAACTCTAGTGACTGTCATATTAAACCAGGGTTTATGCAGGGCTGAAATATTGGCAAGTGGTGGGTAGTTTAACTCTGGAGAGATTACTCCTGTAACAAAAGGATACTTTGAGACCTAGACTACAAGTACAGAATACAATACAATAATTGTATCAAAAGGATACTTTGAGACCTAGACTACGGGTATGGAATACAATACAATAATTAAGGATTTATTTCCAGCATAACCTCCCTGGAAGAGACAATCCATGTTCGTAGTGGGAACAACTGACCAGTTATTTAAGAATAAATCATTCAGATCACCTATTCAAGAGTGTGAAGCATCCAATTATCTTTTAGCTGCCTCCTCAGAATATAAGATCAAGAAGATTTTATGTATTATGGATCCTGAATTCTTTTACAGGACACAGGCATGTCTGAACACCTTTATTTGACAGAAGTGCTTGAAACACAGAAAGTTTAGGTGGCATAAACCCCAGATTAAATGACAGCAGAGATAAGAAACAATGACCTGCCTCCAGCACCTGCTGCTCTATGGATGCCTACCCTGCTCAGATACAATCCTATCACCTCTTTCTATTTACACATGACAGACTGGGACCAATAGAAAGCTACAGGAGCACCTGGCATACTTCGCTCTGTAGTAAGTGCCCTACTCCTGCAGGGCAGCCTGTGTAATTACTGCTTAAGAGCTGCTTTTTTGCTGAGGGTTGACATTTGCAAGAAGAAAAGTCACAGCTGCCAAAGGAAGAGTAACGATGCAGCCCTGTGGTAAACACAAAGAACAGAAAAAAAAAGGGAGAAGGGGAAGAATAGCTGCTCAAGAGCACCACTGGACAAGCTGGCCATTGCGTACAGATCTGCAGTTTCCCTGGGGTTCAGACAGATTATTCATTACAAATATTTACCTGGCAAGTGCTGGCATTTTTCTTTAAGATCTATGTTACTCTAGAATATTACTGACACAGAAGGTATTTTTTGCAATGTAAAATATTGATTTTCAGGTAAACTTGCCAGCATGAAGGCTAAAATGGAAAAGGTGAGTTACAGACAAACCTTCTCAGGTCCTTCATTCTTTTGATATAAAATATAACACACTAAGCCAATCCTTTTAGGCCAAGCTATTCTTTCATTTTTCACTGACTAGAAATTAGATTAATTTTCTCAGCCAACAGAAAAAATAGAGAATGTTTCTGCATTTAACAGAAAAAGCAGAAACATTTCTCTGACTCTGAGGTCTGCAAAGTCCCACAGACTCAGATGCAATCTTCCTGAGAGCTTTGGCCTACTCAGATTAGATTCTATAATCACGTGCTTCTCTGAAACGTGGACTTCTGCTCCTCCATTTTCTAGAGCTGCTATGTAAAGTTATATTTTACTTTTGGAAATAACAGAGCAGGAAATTTGTTTCATGAGGATATTTGGCTAGATAATTGAGCACAGGAAATACTCCCATTGAATATCTTACTTAGCAACTATTTTTCTTTCTGGCAGCCTGTAGGACAGAATCCATTCCATTACACTGAGAGCAGTTTAAAATAATCCACAAAAAAAACATATTCATACTCAAGTCCCACATTTATACACACACATTTACATCTATACACTTTGCACATACTGAGTAGCTCATTTACTTTCAGGGGACCTTCCTATATCATGACCTTGACTGGATCTGTTATCAAATCACAGTCTATTCAAAGTGCATAATTTTATGATTTGCACATAAAACCAGAAATCATCATTCTGGATAGATTGGGGAACAGCTGTATGTGCTGTTGTAGCACATCATATCCTCAACTCTGGGCACTGCCCCAGGTAGGTCATTCCTCAAGTTCTCAGCTGAAAAGTAACCAGTACATTTTACCACAGAACACTCAGTTGAAAATATTTGAAATACAACGTACCAGATTAGTTGCTGACATTGTGCAGTTTCTCCAAAGCAAGAACCAAGATTATTAGAGAACCGATGGGTATTTTTTGATCCAAAACCAGGTAAAATTTTCAAAGGAAACAACAAGTATACACAGTGAAAGAAAAATTTCTACTGAAGTGAATAATATTTTCATACATAGGAATTCTGCAGCTTATAGTCCTGTATGTATCAATATTCAAAGGCAGCAGAACACAAACATGTAGTTACATACATTCAGAAAAGATAATGACCAGGCTGCCAAGGCACATGACAGTGACAAGTTAGACCTATGCCTGGAGTATGTTTGAACGCAGACAGATAATAGAGAATAGCAATGAGTTGCAGTAAGTTCCAGCAGCAGCCTTGTCAGACTCATGCCGTTTCCTTCTATTCTAGTATATTTCTAAAACTCCCTTCAGGAAGAATATAAACATGAAATTACTTTAAGCTGCGGCATCCTGAGCAGAGACAGCTAGCGAGAGCTCCCAAAGCTCAGAAGCTGTGCATGACCAGGGGGGAAGAAGAGGAAAAGTTTCTGTTCATTTATGTTTCCTTCAAGCAGAATGGAGCTCTTCTACCAGCGTGATCTGGTGGAAATTTAATCTCTCTTGATTTGATTACTCCTTTGATTTCACAATGGGTGGGATTCTCCTGTCGGTAAAGTCTACAAGAATTTCCACTGTGACAGTAATGGGCTTTATCCTGTTCATTTGAAATCATTCCTTTAAATCAGGAGGTGTTCCACTTTTTATTAAACAAAATTACAAAATTAATATGGCTGTTTTTTTAATAGGTGTTCCACAAAATAGCTTCAGTCTCATTGATTCTAACTGATAAGTACTGACATGTTTGCACAAATAGTGTGTCGTTGACAGAAAAGTATTTCATTTTCTTCTAATTGAAATGTAGAGTCTAATTTTAATTTCTAATCTGATTGAAACAGTAGAGACAATGGACTCAATTTCCTTTTATAGATTGGCTGTTTTTTTTCCCCTAAATGCTTCATACACACACACATTTATTTATTCTAATATTTTTCCAATGCCTACCTGACAACCTTCTTTGGGCCCCCTTCAATAGCAGACATAACCCAGGGTTAGTACTGCAGTCCTACCTTTGCTGTCTTCTCTTCAGAATCAGCAGCATACATGACTTGCATTGTCCTAGATAACTAGTTATGCCACCAACTGCACTCTGCAGAAAAAAAACCAAACATTTGGTAACTTTAGAGCTGTGATAAAATTCTTCTCTTGCAACACCTTTCCAAACTATCTAATAGTATTGCCATTTTAGAGATTAGAAGTTTTACAGTTCCATGACGAAACCCAAGGTGAAAGATCTGCAGAAAAAAAATCTGATTTCTCCTCAGCCTGTTAGATTCCATGTAGCTGCTTGTACATAAAGGCTGAAGGTACCATCCAGCCCCTAGTTTGCTTAAATAAAGGCATTTTAAGACAAAAATCCAAACCAAATATATGGCACGTCTGGTTCTGTCTGATCTTTATTTCACAGCAGTTTGTATTTCCCAAGATATGCTGTATAGCAGGCTATCAAAGGATATTTTTATTAGTTTTTGAATTTCAGCTTTACATCATTATTACTTACATTAAATCTAGCATGCATTTTTACTCAAAGCATCAACCTTCATCTGTATTCCATTTATGTTTTGACAAGACTAGGGATATTACTTTCTCTTACTTTTGTGCTTGATTATTAGACTTACATGACTTACACTGATAGTTATCAGCAAATCTGAAGAAACAACTCTGCCTTTTGTTAGGCATCTGCATTACTGTTTTATGTACTGGCTTATAGGTAATAGAATTACATTAAGACTCCAGCACAATGTTTATTGTATTTGATCAAATCTGTTTGCAAATGGAAATATTACATTCAAGCTGCATTAAAATAAATAATCTCCAGAGATCTGCAGATAGTATATTACTCATGGGAAAGGTTTCTGTACATAATATGAGTTACTCAGTTCTTCCAGTTACTCATTTTACTTAATTCTTTCAGGATGATACATGTAATATCTCCCATTCAAACATATGAATGGATTAACTGTATAGCAGCCTTTTGCAGGGTTGCATTTCTGGAAAGGACAAACATACCACTAGTATCAGGATCCAGTTTAGTTTAAATTAAAGCATAACTATTCTGATTTCAAACTGTAGCTTTATTATAAAATAGCAATCAGTAATAATAAAGGTAACAAAGCATGAATTAAAACACAGCTGCATAAAACAATGCCTTCATATAATATGGCTATACACTTATTTATACTTCATAAGCCATGAAACATTCATCTCCCAAGCAATAGAGTCTAATAGTGCCATGAAATGTATGTGGAAAATGACAAAAGTGCAGTAAAAGAGCAATATCACATGAATGTCAAAAATATGCAATTACTTGAGATACCGACTATGTGGCTAATGTCTTATGAAGCTAATACAGCTTTGAGTCCATATCAGATTTGTACAGAAGTCCAGGACTGTTTCACATTAAAAAGCCTATCTCTACACCTGTACATTGAACACATTTGGAGAACGAGGTAGAACGACACAGATTACCTGGAAGACAGACCTGTGGGTGCTGCCTTACAGAGCCTTACCTTCCTACTTACGCCAGCCTAGTTTTTCCTGAGCCCGTCTACTACTTGGAAAGCATTTTCTGTATGAGCAACACTCATAACAATCACACCATTGACAAGAATGTTTCTCAAGAATCATACCATTAGGTATGAGCACATATCTAGAATATCACCTCTCACAAACATTCTGAATAGATTCCCCTCCATCTTCTGCACTTGAATGAAATTTAGCTTATACTTCTTCCTTATTATTAACTGATACCACCATCCCACCCCCCCAGAAAACCACCAAAGAAACCAGATTACAGAAAAGAGTTAGTGTTTTATGGCAATACAGCCCTTTCTTTGTTTCCCTTTCCAGAGCAAAGATATCTCACGCTTCTTGTCTTCTTCCAAAAAAGCTTCCCAATAGCTACTTCAGAGGAAGTCAAATCAAGTGATTAGTGCTGTTCTGTCTCCACAAAGAAGACCAAAAACATGAATAATAAAACCTGTTTTCTACATGAAGTTACTACCAAAGACGAGCTGCACCTGTAACCTGTATGCAGCAAGATACTATTTGCTTGCTCATTGGCTTGGAAAAAATATTAATGAAATTACTTGTTTTTAAAAGAGAAAGAAGTTCAGGGGTTTTTTTTTTAGTCTGGGAGCAACTGGCATCATAATGTATTTTCTGCACTAAGTGTAACACCTGGCAATATCTCCTTGTAGAGCTATAAAAGAGAGTTGCTTGTACAACTTGGAAAGGAGGCAATTTACTGAAATTAGGTAATTCACCACTTGGGAAAAAGTGCTCCTTGGAAAACCCACAGTATCTCTAAGGAAAGGCAAGGGCATTCTTATCCTTGTGTTGCTCATTAGCCAAATTGCAGACACAGCTATTCATTTGGTGAAATTTAAGAAGAGCTAAACTAGATCGCACAGCTCTGTGCCATTTCTTCCAGTATGCTGTTTCTGACTGTAACTAATACTAGATGTTTCAAAGAAAGGTAGGAAATCCCAGACCTCAAAACCAAATAACTTCCAAGTAGAAAAATACTTTTTTTCTTTTCTTTTGCTCTGCTTTGCTTTCTGCCACAGCTAAACTATTTGCAGGAAAAATTGCAGTTTCAAGTTTCGGCAGTAGACTAAGAGCTATTTGCAATAGCTTCCTTCCCAGAGATTGCTTCTAAACTCCATCTGCTTCTCTTCAAGCTTGGCTTACTTCCAGCAGGCACAGCCCCAGTGAGTTTGGAGAAATAGGGAAAGGGGTCTGTACAGGCCCCCTCTCCCTGTGCTCCTGCCTCCACGTCATACCTGGGGGTGCAGGTGGGCCCCACAGCATGGAACTGCAGCCAGGGGAAACCCTTTATTTTTGGCCTGAGGACTATGCAGTGCCAAAACATTTCTGCAGCTTCAGAGGAGCTGTACTGCTGGGTCACAGCCAGGGATCCTGCAAGCTGCCAGCACTTTGGGCAAGAGAAGAACAGAAATGGCTTACAGGGAGGGCTTAAAACCCTCCTAGCTTTCCCAACAAAATCTAAGCCCAGTTTTGAGGAACAGCTCCAGCTTTCTGTTACTGACATCACCAACATGTGCTATTATCTGACCTGAATGTTCCTAGCACTTCTCAGCTTCTTTTCAGACTCTTATTTTAAATAATACCCCTCAATATCATCATTTGTCTGACCAGGAATCTAGTCCCATTTTGTTTTTGAGAAGTTCAGCTTCCTTCTGCAAATGTTCCTCCTACTTCACTTCAAACATAAAACTAGAATGAATGCTGAAAAAGTTACCGCACATTTTCTTTTTAGCAGCCTACTGCATTTCCATAGTTCTTACATTTTTCTGACTTAATAGTAACAGCAAGTATTACAACAGCATGATCTTTCCGAGAAGCAAAATCTGTTAAGGAGTAATTTATCAGCTACCCATCACTCACACACCTTTGATAGGGAGGCAAAGTCAATACCAGTTTTCAAGGTGATTGCTGCCTCCATAATCATTTACACTTCCGCCACCAACTGAATTGCAAGGCAATACGAATACAAGTGAAGAACATTGAAGAATACAATTTTGACTCTTGTAAGGAGGTTTTCAAATATTATCAGCTTAGTATCCAAAAAATATAATTTGATTTGCAATGGAAAATTCTTACATGGATGCTTTGTACATATTATAACTAATTTTGCTTACAACTGCATTCTGTGCTTCCTGGGTGTAGAAGACCAAAATGATCTTCATGACACAGTTATTGACAGATATATTTTCATGTTTTAAGTAAAAAAAAGTTGATTGAAAAATGTCTGCCTTATAGAGTTATACATATATATATATACAGTTATACATATGCTAAACATGGAATCCGCTCAGAATTACCATGCTTCTTATGTCTTACCTTTATATTGCACGTAATTCCTTTTGCACCCTGGTCTGAGTTTAAACTTGAAATTCTCACTTTATAACCAGATGCAGCAGCAGGTATATTTCATTCTGCCAATTCAGAATATATGATATCTCCTGTGACAGGCTATTTGACTTTTCAGTGTCAGCATGAACAACTATCCATTGGAATATTTAAAAATCTTAACTTCTTCATCACTCAAGTATTTTCAACATTCACCTACAGCTCACTTAAGTTTGGAGGTCACAACAAATTTTAACATATAGATACTAGCAGCTCTCTACAAGGCAAGCAAAATGAGTATCATTTATTCCACTTGATGCTTCAGCAAAATCTAAACACTTCCACTTCAAGCAAAATGGTCTGGTCTGAACTTTGAGAACTCCATTTACTATGCTTCATGTCTGTGCAACTCCAGAATTTTGTACAAGACTTAAAACAATCCTAGGAGTTTACTTCTTTTTCCTCCCAGGCAGTATGAATCCTTGAGTGCCTCACTACCTCAATCAGACTGGATTTACCTTTATAGTCTGCAGGGACTGATAGATCCTGAAAGTCTTAAGTTCTCCATCTTTAGACAAGCTGACTAAACCATCTCCAGCTATAAAAAGAGGCAAAAAAACCCTAAAGCTTCAAAGATTAGCCAGCTCAACTTGACAATTCCTATAGGAACCATTTTCCATTGAGATCCCATGTTTTAAGAGTTAGATTTCTTTATATGTTTCCTGATATTTGACCTCCCTTTTCAGAAATAAATAATGTGTTGTACATGAAGGGAACCAGGTATACTTCTACTCAGTCTTGTTCTCTGTAAAGTTTTCAAAGTACCTGGCTCTGCCAAACTCCATCTCAAAGCATTTAAAGAGCTGACACCACTACCTTTAAAAATTTGTCAAGGGTGTACACAGTAAAAAGATCATAAGAGTAAATGTAGCATCTATCTACAAAACTGGTAAAGAAATAGAGCACTAGAATAAGTGTCTTGAAGAGACTATATAGTCTCCAATTTGGAGGTCTTAAGGATTAGGTTTCTGATCTCTACTAATACACAGACTTCTGCTGAGACTTTTCCAAAATTGAGGCGCACATTGTGACTCTCTTCCATTCAGATTGTGTGACCTCACATTGCAGTCTTCATCTCAAAGACAATGTCTAGACCCTCTGACAAATGGGCTATCATATTACTCAATTAAAATACAGAAGCCATCCTCTTCTAGTCAACTAATTTTGTATGACATGTGGGTATTTAATATCTTTAAGAGCACTCAACAGCTTAAGCTTACCATAAGTCTGCCAACAGGTCAAAGAGTTATTAGAACACAGACAGTCCTATTCACACTGAGGAGAATCATATGCACTTCATTATGAAAAGAAGCTAAAACCCAAAGTTTTCCTGTGTTATGAAAGAAATGAAGACCTGAGCATATACTTGGCCACTTCTGCCTCACCCTTGCATTTTGAAGCAATTGCCACAGACGCTGCTTCACACTCACGATATATCAGAAATATAGATCAACTCTATTACCTCAACTGCTTACTAAAACAAACTACTTCTCTCTGGTTAACATAACTTTTATACTTCCTTACAACACTTGAAAGAGACTGAACTATCTTCTGCTCTAAATAAGGAAAACATTTTCAATAGAGGTCAATAGCAAAGAAGGACTTTTGATTTGGGGTCAGTTGAAACTTGTCTTATGTTTCACTTACAAAGATACAGTATTTTGATGTTTTCTGTAATTAAAAACATTTTTGGGCAACAAAGTCAAGATCTGGATCAAAATTAATTCCATAATATGTGCTACAGCTGGAGTAAATAACAAAACCAAAGGCATTCAATTTCAGTGCCTCATTTGTTTTCACCTCAAATAAGTGAAGACATTAACTTTCAGAACATAGAAACCTGCCTTCTACCTCATGATCTACAAGGAAGATTACGAAAAGCCTAGCTTCCAATAAAATATGTAGCCTTGTGAACAGCCTGAAGGAATTATGAATGATTTCACATATCCCGTGACCCTCTTGGAACAGCAAAAGCTACCCAGAAGTCCTTTGACAGCCAAGCAGCCCATGCACTTACAAGGATAAATCCCTGGCAGCCCAGGATTAATCCCTGGGGCAAGGCACCAGAAGGCTGGAGCACATTACATAAACCCCTGTGATGCTACAAGGCAAAGAACTTAAAGGACTACCCAGAGAGTCTGTCCTAACTTGGACAGGCCTCCTCAGTCATATTCACAACCTCATTTAACTATTTCTCACAGGCTTGGAGTGCCCTATAAAATCCGAGACTGTTCACTATGTGTCCCCAAGAAAAAATATACCAGATTTGAACTTAACTTTTAAATTAGTTAAGTGTTCTCTTTTCTTTTCCTAGAACATCATCTTTCGTGATGCTTTTCATGGCCCATAGGGTGTTGTAACACTAATGTACAGTTACGTATATACTACATTTGTCTGCCATTAATAGCAAATGACACTTAGAGCAATGGTGATGCACAGTGCTCCCTGTTCCCTTTTTGCATCTTTTTCAGGAATATAACAAAAAGCAGTAGCAAAAAGGAAAGTTGCAGCATGCAAAACCCAGTTCACAGGTTGAACCCAAAAGGATGACTTTTTTCCTCTTTAAAAAACAGAACAACAAAATTCAGTGTAAGAAAGCAATGAATGCAATTGTGTCTGGACTTCTGGAGCACACTTCATACTGCTTGTCACAAAATGTTACTTGAAAATATAAATCCAGGATGACTTGTCTTGAATGCAGCACAGATAAGAGAAGCAAACAGTGAGTAATAACATCAGTACAGCAAGGTGGTGAAGGATACTGAAGGAGAAACAATATGGATGAGATACTGTAGAAATCTATTTGGTCACTTCATACACTCATTAGGTAGGTGGCTCAAGAGGCATTTATTTTGCCTGTAGAACAAATTGGAATTTATCTCTTCAGAAACATTTGAAGCAAAAGGGCTTGACCAGGAAAAAAACAGGGATGAGAAATGGAATTAGGTTCAGCTTGTGAAAAGGTAAAGTATAAGTAGGGGAAAGACTGTCCAGCTAAGATCATCCTCCTGACACAGTTCACTTTCTTAGATAAATCCAGCTGCTCCCATTACCTAAGAGCCTTACGTTTTGGGGTTTGGGTTTTTTTGTTGTTGTTTTGTTTTAGTTTACCTTGTCATTGCTCCTTTGAAGCAAATTATTAACTATTATTTTACAGGTGGGAAAATGAGCCCAAAGTACTACATTTACTTAGATACAGAGCAAAAAGCAGGGATTTAATCTAGGTTTCTGGAGTCTCTGTGTCACATGTTAAACAATAAAACATTGTTGTGGTCATGTATGCCTCTTCCTATGGACCGTCCATCTAGCCTGTGACTATAAAACTATACACAAGGAATCTAAGACCACAAGTGTTAGGATTAATAGTGCAGCATAGATTCTCACCCCTTTCTCTTCTGAGCTGTCTGAATGCAGATTACACAGTTCAATTTTAAGGACACAGTTCCAAATTACGGAGCATTATAGGCCTATCTTCCCTAGATACTGAGTAAAGTGACTCGAGCATTTCTTATTAGAATGATTCCCTGCAGAAACACCTTTATTGCAAGATAGAAATTTACAGGAAAGGTCTAGTTTTATCCCAAAACATTTCATTCTCTATTCAGAAATTCTTAATGATGTCTGATCTTTTTCTTCTGCAGGCAAAAAGGAGGTAGGCAGCTCACAAAATGAGAGTAGGGTTTGGGGGGTCTTTTGTGGGTATTTTTTGCTTCCTAGAAATTCCTTCCCATAAAATCCAATCAAGTATATATTTTTAAAACTCAAATTTGAGACAAACTTTTAACACCCCCTTCATTCTTTTAATTTTTCTTTCCTTCTATTTCAAGATTACTGATTAGCATTACTGCAAACATAACCCAGCATCTGTCTACAGGATGAGAAGGATGCAGACAACAAGAAATGTTGGTGAAACAGATCCAAGATCATGATAGCAGTAGGCAAATAAAAATTCAAGGTCCCAAAAGATATATTAAATAGAAGCACAGTGTAACTATTGACATCAAGTATCTAAAATTGAATTGAACAATAACTGATGGAAAAAAATTATGCTGACAGTGGCATAAATTTTATGTAACACACACACACACATATATATATATCAGGATAGCGTCATCACAAATTTCTTCTCTTTCTACAAGCAATGAAAGTGATGAAATTACGTGGGTGTCTGAGTACACACTAATAATTTTTGAAAAGTCCTGGCTGAAAGTTTGACAGAAAGATACAGTCTTGGAAAATATTAAGTTCCAAACAATATCAAAAAAGAGATGCTGGGGAGAAAAAATGGACTCATATTCGTACTTCCACAAGGGAAAATCTGAAGTATGATCTCAGGTACAATATTAAGCTCTAGCAAATTGACATGAAAGAGACACATTATGAATGCCCCAAACAAAGCTTCAAATTTTCCAAAGTATTAGACATGAGATTATCTAACCAGGAGACACGAAGCTGCAGGGAGCCAGGCCCTGTTCTACTGCTCACAAAAATACTTGTCACATACAAGAAGTGATCCAACTGGGCTGTGCACGCCATGCGAGTCACACTTCAAAAGCATGTACCAGGCTGGTGAGAAGAGATAATACAAAGACAGACCATACAAACATTTTAAACTTTTATACAGAACTTTGAAATCCTTATTTTATCATATTCTGAGGCAGTAATTAGCTCACTGTAATCCAAGAAGAATTCATAAGAGACTGTGCAAATAGTGACCTATTTTAAGTATCTCCCTCAAATTCTACAAGAACCTAGAATACAGGTGTTACTACAATTTATCAGGGATGAAAGACACTATTAAAAATGTATAAGAAAAAATAGTTAAATAATCATGAAGTTCATAAATCTAGAGTTTTCTTTTTAACTAATTTGAACCCTTGCCCCTTTTGCTTTTAATTTTCAATGAAAATTCATTTATAAACATCTTGTTTCTGATGCTTACTTCACCATACAGCACAATTAAAAAAATCTGACCATTTCTTTGCCTGTTCTATGAGCTTGCACTTTGCCTACAGAGGTCTAAGACTTGGTTCAAAGACAGAAGTGTAGCAATTTAAGAAAAATCATAAAATGGGGCTGGTTTCGGGGGGTAGCTAAATCACATAGGAATCTGACCAAAAAATGGTTGGTTTTTTATAATAAATTCTAAGGTACATGAAAATATTTGCTTGCAGATAGGATACAACCAGATGTGAAAATTATTTCCTATGGATAAAATTAATGAAAATGCAGGGATGAAACAGAAATTTCCATTAGAGATTCTCTCCGATGAAGTTACAAATCAGACAGTATACCTGACTGGGCAGGTGAGAGCTGGAGGCATTCCTCTCTTGCTAAATATAACAAAAGGCAAAGGTTAAGTGCTTTAAGACATTGCTGCTTAACATACTTAATTCATGGTAGGAATTTTTCAACAATAATATGGATTATAGCAGGTATTCTAGAGATATACAGGAACTGAATTGGATGTTTAAGACTCCTTTCTCAAGGGCCCAACTTGCACAGT
The DNA here is from genome assembly GCA_013398125.1 of Aegotheles bennettii. Classification (NCBI taxonomy): domain Eukaryota; kingdom Metazoa; phylum Chordata; class Aves; order Caprimulgiformes; family Aegothelidae; genus Aegotheles; species Aegotheles bennettii. Next base: position 2,827,374 of record VZRW01002458.1, on the reverse strand, counting down.
TGGTCTGAGACATCTTTCTATCCCAGAAGAACGGGCAGCATCCCTTATTCATATTCATCCTACAGCAGAGTACTGTTCACTTGATCATATTTGCTATCAGATTTTTATAAAGAGCTATATGAATACCTGAGATGCACATTTTTTCACCAGCATGGGAATAGTGTTTTCCTGAAAAAAAAAATAAATCACTCTGGTATCAATCCTGTCTTCAGCAGGTACCTGCTGAAACTCCATACCAGTTGTGAATTAAAGACCCAAACAAAATGCTAGGGTGAAACAAAAATGCAGTGAATTCATTTTGGTGCTGGACATGACATAGCACCTATAAATCTGCTGAAACTCTCAAAAAGACAGAACAAATATAAAAATAACATGAGATGAGATAAAAAACCCTAAAAGTCTTGTAAAAACCTGTTTTTCTGAAATCATCCTGGGAGATTCCTAGATGATTGTAGCAGCTGAAACAACCATTCAGGCCCTGCATGTGAGTGGCTAACGTGAATGGTTGTACTGAAAAACTGAAACATAAATAAGCAGTTGTTAATCAGCCTTCGGTACAGAAACGCTGTGGACAGGAATCCGAATTGAGAGTAGAACTCTCTTCTGAATAGAGGGAGTTTTCAGAATTACGTTTTTCTCCTCGTGCAAGGGAATGAGGTTCCCATTGTTTTGTAAAATGAAACGGCACAGAGCCATCTCCAGAGTAAGTTTCAGATGAATCCTTGTAACACATGCATGCAACTTCATTAGCAAAAAGGATACCGGTGACAACCCTGGCCACACGTGTCCTGGGAGATGGGGAGGGGGGGGCAAGGGTGTTGCAAGGACAGTTGCACAAAAATGTAACTAAGCCAGGGCTTTAGAGAGGGGCCTACACGGGCCTTAACTGGGACTGAGTGTCATGGAATGAGCATGCTTTAAAAAAATGCATGTAGGACATATTAAAATATCTGTTACTGGAGATCTGAAGATGGGTACCTACCTCCAGCCTTTGCTGCCTTCATGAAGCTGCTGCACGCTGGCTCAGAGTGCTCAGGAGGGGTGGAATTGGCATCACCTTTCCCAGCACACCTCCCTGCAAACCTGCTCATTGCACCTGAAATCGTTCATGAGGCAGTAAGTAGCTGAATGAAGAGCCCTGACCTCTGTGAGTCAGGGTGAGGGGGAAGGCAAGCAAGCTGAATTATTAAATTTATTAAATGAACTTACGAACTCCACAGTCTTCATCACCTTTAACTGTCTGATAAAAAAGGACCCTACCTAAGAGTACAATCATTTGTCATCGCTCTTATTAAAAGCAGACACTAGCTGCCTTTCAGGAATTTCAGGGAACTTTTCTAGAAGGAAAACATTACTTGTGTGTGTGCTGGGCACAGACACACCCAGACAAATACAAGCTCTCATTAAGCTGAGAAGCAGATGATGAGAATATGCTTCTCACCAAGCTGAGAAGCAGAAACACCTGCTAGTGCCTTGCAGAGATGCCTGAATGCATTAGCCCCGAAGCAGCATGTGTGGCTTTTTAATTTTTTGGCATTCTTCTTGGAATGAAGAGAAGGAAAGAAGCAGTGCAGGCAGGCATACTGTAGTCTTGTAACAAGTAGCCTAAAAGAATACCGCAGACATTATTCTACTCAGAAAGAGCTTTCCCTCAGCTGCATTTACTGCTTACGTTAAGAAAGTCAAATCATAATTAGCAGTTCTGAAATTATAACTACCAGTTCTCCCTACCAAAGCTTTTGTTTGATAATGGTGAGTCCACGTGTAAAATTTAAGAATGTTAAAATGTTTACCTTAAAATAGCAATTCACTCCCACAATTGGAATTTATGAAAGGAAATTGTGCCAAAATGCTTATGTTTGAAGTCTATGCTGATTCATCCAGCTGAAGGTTTGGCCACTGGTTGGAGAAGTAGAATACCAGACAATGCATAAAGGATGATAAATGCAAACAGGACATACAGGGGAGAAAAGCTGGAAGAACACCAAGCAGCTCCTTGGACAACAGAACATACTGTCACTGCCACTTGCAACAATTTTGACACAGCTTATTGTGCAGAAAGTTGAGATGTTCTTTATATAATCAATACACAATGATAGATAAAGAGCATCTCACTTGAAAGTCAAGCATAGATAACCAAGCAACATCTGTTCCACAGAAATTACCACAGAGCTGGATAGAGGAAAATGAAACAAGGCCAGACTAAAAAGTCTTTGATCCATGCAAAATCTTTACAGATCTGACAATAAATCCCTCAGGTCACCCAAGCAGTTGGATAGCAGCAATGATGAGAGGATCCCAGTGGTTTGCAACTACCTCTTCTTCATAATACAACCAGTAGCCCAGCATTTGTTGGAAATAGTGGCATGCCCAAATGCTTCCCACTTCTTCCTTCAGGTCCTACAGACATTTGGCACCGGGCAGGGAGGCATAGGGAACTCGGCAGGTGTTGTTCTTCTGCACAGCTGAGTGACAGATTTCAACTGCATGAGTCTTGTAGTTTCTCCCAGAATTTGCCCAAAGTAATTTTTTTCCTTCTTAATGTGCATGTTCACAAACACACAAAATTTCTATCTCTTGGTGCTCCTCCCAAGCACTCATACACTCTTCAAAAAGAAGATAAATCATATTACTCTACTCTAAATAACCAAATCTCCTGAAAACAGGATGAGTGAGAAAATATATTTAAAAACAAATTATTTCACAATTAGAAAACATTTTTTTATTCTAGAACATATGTCTTCTATTTGCTAAATAATTGCTATGGCCAATTTATAATGCCAATGTCCTGATTGTTACATACTACTTTCAAAGTAGTATGAGAGTGGACTTGCAAAAGGCTGTCACTGGAAAAAAATATTACAATGCCAGGTTTGGGTTCTGATTCCCGCTGAGGATGACCGATAGGGTTACGGCCTCCAGGTGTAACCCCAGCCTTGCTGTACAGACAGCTGAGGAGAATAGCAAAGTACAGCTCAGTGCATTTAAGGTAAACTAGCACTTACTTTGAAACATCAGGCTGTAAGAGCAGCTCTTTCAGAAACACCTTTGCTATTTCTGCACATAGGCTAAAGGCAAACTGGAAGCTACCCCAAAGGACTGCATAATTGTTGTGGCCTAGAGCAATGGAGCAGGATGGGCTAAAGCTGTGTACCCAGTGATCAGTAATTGCAGTTCCTCACTTTGGTGGGTACTTTTATTTCCCTTCATTCTGTCCCAGACTTTTGATTGTAAATTCCTTGGGGCAGGGAGTGTCTTACACTTAAACAGAGAGTCTGCTTGTGGGAGGATTTTGTAGCTGGTACTGCAAGAATAGTGAGGATGAAAAGCAGAACTGGCAACCAATAGAACAAGAGGCAATGGGCAGAGACTGATGCACAAGAAGTTTCACCTGAACAGGAGGAAGAACTTTACTGTGTGAGTTACCCCACACTGGAACAGGCTGCCCAGAGCAGTTGTGGAGTCTCCCTCATTAGGAAAATCCAAGAACCATCTGGATGCAGTACTGTGCCATGTGCTCTAGGATGACCCTGTTTGGGCAGGGAGGCTGGACCAGATGACCACTGTGGTCCCTTCCAACCTTACCAGTTCTGTGATTCTGTAAATAGGATAAAGCAACTGTTTTGTGGATTTTGGTTAAAACAGCTTTTCAAAGCCTAGAAATATGTGCTGCCTCCAATTCATAAACCAATTGAATTTCCTTTTGTTTGCAACCCTAAGCACCCTTCTCCAGAAAAACCCAAGGTGCCAATGGTGACCTCCCAAAACCGAAAAATCAATTTGTGAGCTTGCTAGACCACATCTGAAGAAAAGTATAATTGAATTAAAAAATGCAGGGCAAAAATGAAATGGGAAAAACTAGCTACAAATACCTATGTACTTGATAGGCTTGGGTGTTTGTAACCTGCAGCCAATGCATCTCTGCCTGGGTAACACAGCAACTGCACTAATGTGAAAAAGACTCAACATGTACATATGGGGACACTGCATAGCCAGATACAGCAGCAGTCTCCATGGCTAGCTAATATGACTATGTACAACTACAGTTATTACTTTACTTGTCAGTATTAACACAGATACCCTTACACATGCACAATGATGAAAATGCGGAGCTGCACATTGCCTTAATATAAAATGCACAATACTAATGGTAGTGATTATCTGATTCATGTTTCTTCCCACAGTCAAGTATGGATGGTTAATGGTTACCTTATTTATTATTTACATTGCAATAATGACCTCAGACCAAATCCATATACTTTTCTCTAGAGTAGACATTATTTGTAAATCTCTTCTACAGGCTTTGGTAAAATGTTTCATGTAAAGCTAAAAGGGAACTAAGAATGGCTGAGACTTCAGTAACTGAACCCACTGCCTACTCTGCTTTCAAGTTGCAGCTTGTTCTTCTCTGTACTTGCCACCTGCCAATAATCATCTGATATCTCTCATTTCATGAATGCATTTTTAATCTCCGTGATGCAGGGAATACCTCTTAGCACAACAGTTTCTGCCCATGACCAGGGCATCTCAAAGCCATAGAAATAACAAGAAGGCCAAATGCAGCATGATCACAAAGAACATGCAGATGAATAGTTAATAGCTTCACCAATGGCTAAATCTAGGGGTTTTGAATTTTTTGTACATTCAAGTGGCTGGATAACCTGGAATGACTGAAATTAAGGGAACTATCCACCAAACACTGAACATTTCCAGCTTTCTGCAAAGCAAAAGTTTTCACTGAAAATATTGTTTTAAGTCAGCATGGAAAAATCAGAAGAAAGTATGACGTATACTTTTATTTTATTTCTGTATTCAGAGCACTTAGGATATATCTCAGTTTAGAATATATTAAGCATCTACTTATGAAAAATATTTTTAATTAAAAATGTCCAGGGTATATAGAAGAAGAAATAAATAGAAAAGCTTTTGTATGGCTATAGCTATTATTCAAGGATGCTAAAATAGAAGGATAATTACTTTTAGAATGGAAGTTAAGTTCCTGATATACTTCAAAAGCGAGGGCAGGCAGGTGAAGTGCTTTTGACAATATTTTTCACATGCTATGAGCACATACTGTGAACAATCTAATGAGGTGCCTTTCTAGTATGAACCGTAGGTCAGAAAAATCCATGATAAAAGTCATGATTCTCTTTTTGAAAATCCACGGGTCAGAGAGGAGGCATGACAAGACTACATAACAAGTTTGTTCTGTAATGGTAATTTTGGCTATTTTCATGCCTTTCCCACTCCAAAGTGGTACATTGTCAATGTCCTCACACATCATCTATGACAGTAATTTGCTTGCCTGGTAGCAGATGAAAAGTTTTCTCTTATAAGTGATATTTACTAAAATAATCTTTCTCTACTCTTGGGCTCATTTTTAGCAATTGAAATGTATTTATTATGCTAAAAAAGGTGGTGCCTCAAGCTGAGGGCTGTTGTCACCCTCACATTCATTTGAAACCAGTGCTGACAATATACATGCAGCATATCTGTATGTGCAGTTATCATACCAAATGTGCAGGTAAGGCTACCAGCATACAGAGGGCTCTGACCACACCAAGAAGAGAATCCATGTCACACAGCTTCCACCCTCTGCCTGCCATCCCACCCCAAAGGCTAGCATTTCTCACCTTTTGCAGCAGAAAAAATCTGTTTGAAAATAAGGTAACCCATTACATCCCATTCACATTTACTATGGATAAAAGTATGTACCTGTATTAATAATAATCCCATACAGGTTGTTTATGTATTCTGACAGGTTAACCAAATGCTTTGTAGTTTAAAGATAATACAGTTGTTCTAATAAAAAAGTTACCACAACACCTAAAAAGTTACTACTCCATTTTTCTTCTCTCCCACATGGAACTTCCAATACTTTTAGCTAAAATATTAAAAGAGATGATTATAGATGATGAAATGCATTTCTACATCTTCACTGAGTTTCCCAGTCACTTGGGTATATTTACATGTATACTCTTTGGTTTTTCGGTTTTGCTCTTTCAAGCTTTTTTTTTTCAAATAAAAGTGTTTGAATTCTTAAGAATCTCAAGGGTCAAAAAAAAACATTTTCTACCAAACTATCCTCTCAACTGGCTTGGGAAGAAATGTCAACCTTTCAGCTGAAAACACCTCAGTGCAGCATGCTGCCTCTCACTGACTGTGTCATGAACACAACTCACAGTACTGCTGCTCTTTTATTTGCTCTTTCCCATCTATTTTCTCCACCTATGTTCCAACCAGTTGTTTCTCTGTGAATTTGGAAAGGTTGATTAAATCAAGGCCAAATTCAGTTGTTACCTCTGAGAGTTGCCCAAGAAAGCAGAATGTTTTCTTAAATTGAGCTTTGACATTGGATTCCCATGCCAGTGCACAAGTTGTTCTGTCCTGGTAGTTGTTGAAAGTAGCTATAAAAAGGATAATATATTCATTTTCAAAACCGTACTTATGAATAAGATTTCCATGACAGCTGGATCAGGCATTTTCCTGTCCTAATTGCAGTGTGCTTAGGGAGGAATATGAGAAAGAAGAGACAAAAGTAAGCATTTCGTAGCACTGCAGTTTACTTTTGGCTCGTTCAGTCTCTAACCCTACTTCTCTCATTCAAAATGAAGTGATAAAAGGGATGACACGTAGCAGCACCATTAATTGAAAACAAGGCCATCATCTTGAAAAAGGAGAAAGAAACTTCAGGGTCTAGTTTTCCAAGTAAAAGACACAAACATTGGTCTTGTACAACTGGGCTGGAGCTACTTTTGTTATGCCTGTATTTGTAAAGCAAATGTAAATGGAACCATTTAGGAACTTAATAAAGAAAGAGGGATTTTGATCAAGTATTGTTAAGAAATAGACTTTTCAAAGACACATGCTAGTTCTGACAAGAATTTTTTTTGTAAGAAAGTCTTTTTCTGTCAGTAGACAGGTTAAAACATGGAGAGGAAAAAGAATAATCAATAGGCTTGTCATTAGATCCATTAACTGGGAGAAAAGGGATCCAGATTCAAATCTCTGATAGGTTAGAGATTGTAAATTCCTTACCCAGAGTCTCTTTTAGTTTAAACTGTAGCTTTTTCACTCACTCTCGAAAAATGTAGATCTCGGTTTCTTCTCACTTCAGAATGGAAATGTCAACACCCTGCAGATTGGAAGAACAGCATCTCATCTAGCTTATGGACAGCCAGATCCAGAATGTACCAGGAAACTGATTAATAGATCCAGTTGGGTGGCAAAATACATTTCACTTATCCAGCAAGTAGGTTATAACAGTTAATAATTTAGTGAAGAGATCAGTCTCTCCCTTTACAAACCAGTCTTAAAGACAAGGCTATCAAAAAGTAGCAACTGCTCCATGACTAACACATTTGTTTTTCACTCCCTTATGTCTGATGGTTCCGCTTTTAACACCAACACCCTCAAAGATGATGGGAATCTCTTTAATATTCTGCAGAATTCCAACTTATCATATCTCTTTGTTCGAAGCCTGCATAAGGAGGCATTAAAAGGTTTCACAAAAAGGCAAATGCACAAAACACAGGAAACAGAGTGAGGACGATGCACTTTCCCTCGAGCTATGGCCTTTTACTCGGAGCATTAGATTCCCAGCTGCTACTGAATGATCAAAAAAGACCAGTATAGAAAGTAGCTTTCTTTTAGTCTGTGGGAGGCTAGGAGATTATCTCCTGTGTCTTCTCTAATCATCAGTGTAATTGTGATCTTGAGGTAAAGCCAATACATCACTTCATAGATGGATTTAACTATATCCAATTTATCTGGAAACTGAAGCAACATTAGCTACTCAAGTGACATATTTAAGCACAAGCACACATCTCAACTGGTCTGTAATTTTCCTGAGGCAATTCTTTTGTTTCAGTAGAAGTCTCATATACACTTCCTGCATTTTAAGGTGCAGAATTATGATTAAGGTAATGAGAAGAAAGTTGAAAGAATTTAATGTTAATTTTCTCCTTGCCCAAGCATTGTTATTCAAGTGGGTGTTGGATAAAATAATCCATAATTTTATATTTAAATGCCATCAAGGGTGTGTAGATCCTTACTTACTTGTGCTTATAAAGTAAATAAAGTAATGTAACCTCATTCATCAACTAACTGCCCTGAAACAATGACTTTAAAATTCCCAGCTGTATTAAAATGCATTTCTTTCCACCCCACAACTTAGAGCCTGTTGGCAGGTAACTGTACAGCTGTCAATTACCTGAGCTGCTTCTGTGCACTGCAGAGCACTGCAGATGTTGAATTGATATCCCAGATGCTGAACAAAATGACTAAATACAGCAGCAAGACTAACTCAACCACATTCCAACCTCAACAACAGTTGTAAGCCAGACAATTACAAATGTTCTGCTACTAAAAACCAGCTAAATCCCTTACCACAGTGGGATCATTTTCCTTATTTGAGGATCGGTGAATTACGAACTGTGTCACCAGGAGTCACAGGGACTCAGTTTCTAAATTAAGTTTTCTCTCTGTTCTATGGAGCAGCAACTGTAATTTAGTTAACTCAAATGTCAAAGATGAAAACATTCCTCTGAAATCCATTTGCATGTTGTTTGCATGCTAAATGCAAAGTGCTTAATCTGCTGCCATCACAGATGCCTTTGCATATGTTGGAATTATTTATTCATGTTCCAAATCCCCTAATTAAGAATAGGAGAGCCATGATAAAAATCATAATTCCTCAAAATAATAGAATGTCTGATACTTGCAGCATCATGTAAATGTTAACAAATTAACAAATTAACTCATGTAAATATTCAGTGAGGTAGGGAAAAGTACTACCGTCCCAAAACAAATGGCAGAAAAAAACAACACAGCACAAAGAAACCCATAGTAAGGTCAGACAATGTTGCTAGAACGTTTTTAGTAGGAGTACACTTCTACCCAAGTATCACCAAATCTCTGACATCCTAGTGGCTCAACACATTTCCTTAGAATATCATCTTTGTTGTATTTTTTAAGCTAGTCTTCATGGATCTTGTTTATAGCAATCACTGAAACAGAGAATCACGATGTTAAGACTGTTATTACAAGGGGAAAAAAACTAGAGTGGCTGAAGACTCTGGCACAGCAGAGAATATGTTCAAAAGTACGGAAATATTACATGGGAAAGAGATTAAATTACTTAATTTGCCAAAGAAAATCAATAGGGGAACTGATCACAGTCTAGAGTACTAACATGAGGATCGTCTCCAACAGTACACCCCTCAGTAGCCAACAAAAATATAACAAGATACAAGAAAGTTGAACTTAAAACTGAAGTTGAATGCATATAAAATTTTTCATTCCCAGAAAGGATTTTATAGGGCTTTATGTTGAAATAACATTTAATAGATTTTTAGACTGTTCTAGCCATTACTTGGCCATTACTTACTTTTGACCCAGTCAAAACCAACCCACTGTCAACCAGTAGGTTTCCTGCAGCCAGACATCACAAACAAGAGTTATTGCCATGCATTTTTATCTAATTCACCAAGTGAAGGTAAAGTACTGCTATTTATTTTCCTATTGGGTACAATCATGTGCTTATAAGCCAGCTTAACATCAAAAAAGAAATGTATGCCCTGGATCAGGTTTCCCAAAGCCTTCAATTTCATAATTTTGTATATTAAACCAAATTCAAGCCAAGCTTATAAAGTTTAAATGTTGCAGTACTTAGACCCTGCATAACGTGCAGACTGACCACTTTTGGCTTTTCTCCATCATCCAAGATCTGGACCTTCAATATTCATGTGATTAATATCGAAACAAACCTTGTGATGCAGCGAAGTCAACAGCTTGTTATAGTACCAACAGCCCAGTATTGTAGAGAGAGAAAACAACACTGCATCATTAAATTTAAGAGATGTCTTCTAGCAGCTTGGTATTTAATAGGATTAGTACAAGGCAACTTTTGAATATTTTAGTGTATTAGTCCTTAAATGATGTGGACTACAGTTGCAGGAAACCCCAGCAGTTTAGGTAGGTTGCAACTACATTCCCACACATAGCTAGTTAGGTTCTTATTTAGATTCCATATGAAAGATCAAAGTACTGGTGAAAGAGATTAAATATCCAAGGTTGAAGCAGCTGCCCAGGAGTCGTTAAACAGTTTCTGTTGCCTCTCACAGTCCTGTACTAAAAATTTGCACACTTTTGCAATAATGGAGGCATTACAGAAAATTACTGCAAAAGGAGTCATTCAACTTGCTTGGTGTTGCTACAAATATATATGAAGTAGGAGGAAGCTGAAAATGGGCTGCTAAAGTGCTGCCTCATGGGCCCCGAGATTTCTGTAAGAAGATTTTAAATTCTGGTGAAAAGGGACTTCTGGAGGATTTGTAGTATGCAGCTAATATTTAGCAAAAGCTTGAAAGAATTAACCTCAATGATTTAACCAAACTGCTAATATTAAAAATACAAAAAATTTGCATATAATACTTGTTTTACTTTTAAAAATACAATTAAAGAAGTTGTTTACTTCAAAAGAAAGAAATTAGGAGTCAACAAAAGCTGTACTGAATGTTGCATTTCTCTGGTCTTGGAAGGATTAAGCAGCAGGAGGGCAGACTTCCCAGAAGTCAGTATAAGTGCAACAGTAGCCCAAAAATTGTAAAATGCTTTTGGGTTTCAGTCTGAACAAGCAGGTTGATTACCGTGAAAATAATGCTTGCTTTATCTTTGAGTGAGGTGGAGATACTTCTGCCATAGCCAGCCTGTGGACCAAGCATCTTTGGAGCATATTTTTCTCATTCACTGGAAACACTGCAAGTATTTATTGTTCTGAAATACTTTGAAACACTAGAAAACACATGATTTCTACATTTAAGTTTTTCATTACTGCCAGGGTTTCCAACATTGGGTTGCTAGACCTGCATGTTCTCCCACCTGAAGGGGAGGCAAATTCATAAATTAAGAACGCGTGGACAGTGCTGAGCTTACAGTGAACAGTAGACATATATTCAAGAGTAAGGATCTGCTCTGTCCTTTTTGCATATCTTCTCACCATAACAGATCTGACATAAAAGGCATCTGCTAATGTTTACTCCCAGGGCACACTTCCCTGTGTCATGAATGGAAACTCTTGTGACAGCTATCTGAACCCAAAAAGCTGTTTTAATACCACTCTGCAGTCCATTAACACTCTGAAAGGAACCATTTTTTTCATGGTGATATTTAGTTCTTACTGAAAAATTCCAAGTGATAACATTACTTACTAATTTATGGCACATTATTCTTCTATATTCTAGACCTTTAAAATGGAAGGATCAATAGAAGGTGGAGCATTTTTACCCCCCAAGAAGTTTACAAGCAGTAAATGATCACCCTTACAGCACCCTAGAAAGAAAGTGGTGACTGTTCTTCCCTGGTACTTAGATGAGGAGTGACAGGAGGGTAAGAACATTTTCAGGAGTGTTCAGGTATATGGGGTTTTCAGTTAAAGGCAATGAAAGCTTAATTTTCAGATAGTCAACTGAATAGTTGCAAAGACATGGTGTAGAAGGGGGAGTGGGGGGGGATGTGTGAGAGAAAAGGACTCAAGCGTGTATGCCGAGATCAAAGAGCAAAAAAACCCACAAAAATGAAAGCTTTGGAAAGAAATGATCTCTTTAGAAATCATCTTCTGAAGAAATTTTCAAAACCTGCATGGATGTAATGCAGGACTGAGCTGCTTCTGGCTGCCAGGTCTTAGTACTCACTCTAATCATATAAAGAGATCAAGTGAAATATTGCAGATTAAACAAAAATAAAAATTTAATTTTCTATTGGTACTAAAAATCATACTATCCTGAACAGCTCTGCCATATGCCACAGCTGAGGTGTGAAGTCTTCACCCAGTGGAGGTGACAGAGATAAAGCATTACTTGGTTGAAGTTATGACAGTTTACCTATGGCAGCTTACCTAGGTTGTAAGTTTGACAAGTTGTCTTGTAAAATAGTCATAGCACAGTTATTAGGCATTCCCATAGGTATTTGATCAGCTTCATCTTTTCATATAATTAAAAAAAAAGAAAATAAGAAACTTGAATGTAGGTTTTCCCGTGGGTTTACTTTTGTTGAACAGGGTGGGAAGGAGGAGAGAGAGGAAGAAATATTCTGTAAAAAATGCCAACCCACTCATTTCTATTTTTAAGCGTAACTTCTGTAAAAAGAATCAACTGAGTACCAATTCATATTTAATACCTATTTCACAATTCAAAACCAGATTGATAAAACAGATTCAAAGTACATAATTTAATACATTTTTACAGTGCTATATGTCTTTGCCATGTAATTAGCTTTGATATAAAATAGTTTTTATCACAAGTCTTCTGACCTGGCTAAGGGAACAGATGCATAAAGCACTTGCCTTTCTGACCAGCTGTAAATCAGCTTCAGTGGGTGAGTGTCTGAGCCTCAACTGTTGTTTCTGAAAGTGATTTTACCTGTTTTTCTCCCAAGTACAAAAGAGTATCCTCTAAAATCACACTGCAAACAACTGAATCTAAAAATGGTCATTCCAGCCATAAAGACACAACATTCTACTTGCTGGAGAAGCCTAGTAATAAGAGCATAACAAGCTGAATACCACAGATTTCACTGTGGGAGCTTCACTTCATCACAGCAAAATACATGGTCACAACAACACACAACACAGTTGACATTTTACCAAATATAAACTCAGCTATCACAAATAGATATAAAGTACAGTACAAAAATAACAGGGACAATCTTGCAGAAAAAGGAAGACTGACAACACAGAGCTCTTCTATTCCCCTGTTACATGTCCAAAATATTTATCAGAATGAATAAGAGAAGCTTCAAATTATACCCCAAAAATATTTCCATTACAGAGTAAGTTAAGAAAACTGTATACCTCAGGGAAAGGGGAGGGGGGGGGAGAGAGTGACATACTGAAGTAACATCTTCATGACTCATGACATACAGATACTGCTCACTGAATTTGAAATAGAGAATCATGCAAAATATAGAATAAAACTTATATGCCTTGACAACAGCACTAAGGAGAAGAGTATAGAAGAGTGTAGAAGAAAGGACGTGAGGGACATTGCTGATATCTAGTCAGAGGAACACAGTAGGACTAACTGTTAGATTGATTCCTTAAGCTCAAGTTGCCTTTTGTTGAAAAGTTGGGGTGCAGGAAGGGGAGGGGTGGAGAGCATAAATCCATACAGGGTGAATGTTTTAATGATGCTACAAGTTTTAAATTAATACCACAGATCTACCATTCAAAATGCTGAAGGAGGTGGATTTTTTCATTACAAAACTGTTTTATTCTGCATCAAGCATTTTATGTTGTTAGAGTATCCATAAAAGAATCGTATCTACATAGCTTTATAGTCCCATAAAATAAAAAATAATACATATGCTGCTTAGAAAGATAACATCACTAATAATCCTCTCATTGAGTTGATGAAGATGAGGACTTTGCAATGGAAATGAACCAAAGCTAAAATACAGGATTAAAAATAAAATATAGAACAGGATTTATTTTTAATTAATTTACATGCCATTCCCATTCAATTGATGTATGTGGGAGAGCTGCATTAAGCCTACAATGTTCTTACCCATAAAAGAGTTAGACTTTAAAAAGTGTTTCTCTTCAATAGGTAGGTAGAACAGTATATTACTGTAAGTTGAGAGGACCTGCTCTGTTGTAGACATGTACACACTAAACCACTCTCTTAAATAAAACTAAGAACACTCATACACATTGCTGCCTGTTCATTTCTTTAAAACAAAGAAAACAATTCTGGTAGCAATGCATGTGAAAAATTGCATTATCATACTCATCTGAAACAGACTCAGACCTACTATTCAAAACCATTTTTAAAAAAATCAGTGTAACCTTGCACGTAAGTACCCAGTGTTAGTCTCTCATACAGAGACTGAGCATGAGTAAAATGCAAGGTTAAGCTTCAGAATCCCTGCTTATGCAGAAAAAAGTTACAATTTACTTAAAATTTGTATTCTTAAATTGCTGTAATCACACCCAAAAAGATCACAACATGTGAAATTATAGCAGAGCTGCTATTGATTTAGAATATGGAAGACTGAAGAGTGACTTGTTCTAGAAATGACCAGCTGAAGACTCAACTATATCTTTTTTATTTTTGGGACTTCTCTTCCATGAACTTTTGCAGTCTGCCTTCAAACTATGTAAACTTATATCATTCACAGTGGCTGGATAATACATTAACAACTGTTTTTCCACAGTTTCACCAGAGCAGCCAGACTTTCCAATTCTGAGATGGACTATCCCAAATCCTCAGTGGAGCTGCTGCTGCTATGGACCAGCTGGACACAGATGACTCACAGTGATCCAATCAGAGATACAGGGTCTATAGCTCACAGGATCTACCTTGCTTTCTTGAATCCATCTAGAAAGGATGGGCAAAGTATTACGAAACTGCTGAAGAACTGGCCCATCTACCAATATGGTAACTGTACTACAAGTATGATGCGAGTGATCCACAGGAATAATCTGTAAGACATGGGGATGTCTTCTGAGATTGTTAAAAGTGAGAGGCAGCTAGGAAAACTGATACTGAAAACACCTATCTCCACAGGCTATACTGGGTCTGTTCTGATTAGTGAAAGCTTCCCAGTCAAACACACCTAAATGAGATGTAATTACCACATTATTAGTTTGGAGTAGAATGGAAAATTCTAGGGTAATACTAAAATATTTATGGAAGAAAAACAAACCCTCTTACCTCACATCACTTATATTGCAAGCTAACCACAGGATCAATGGACCCTCTTCACGTCTTGATGCTTGCACTGTACCAACCCCTAACGTCTTACCAGTTAAACGGAGTATTTTCCCTTAGTTTATCTTTAGGAAGTATACTTTAAAAAGAGACAGTAGGCACATCCTACCCCATTGAATTTTACAAGTTTAACCAATTTCAACAAAAGGGGAGAAGGAGGAAAAATAAGGTATACCGCTAATAATAGATAAAAGATACATCTTGTCATTTGAGATCCCATTTTTACTATAGCAGCTCAAGCACTGAGGCAAATCCTAACATCTCTGCATCTGAGTTTGGCAGCATCATATTAAACAAAAAGTATGCAGAGAGCCATGCTATTGTAAAATTACAGATCAAAATTGAAAACATTTACAGAAGGAGAAGCAGAGGCAAATATATGAGGAATTGGGGGAGCCAGAGCAGAAACTGGCCCCAAGCCACAGTCAAGATTTCTCTCACTGTAAAGCAGAGGGAACAAGTGGGATGATAGAAGCACGATCTGTTGCTGGCAGCATCATCTGTGCAGACTACTGTGGGTTACACTGGTCTGCCTGGCTACCACATCTGAGTGCATGAATCAGAAGCTCTCTCTCAGGATTAAATCATTTCCAGTAATAAATTCTGTTTTCTAATTTTCAAACAGTGTGATCCTAGAGCTTGGGCCAACAAACCAGCACAGTCACAGCATGGCCTTTGCTGCTGGCACTGCAGTAGAAAGCAACAGTAATGACACAAATGACATTGTGGGCAGCATTAGCAGTATAGGTTTATTTTAGGGGAATTGGTCAGCTAATATCAACTGTTCTAGAGTGTCAGTGGGCATGAGACCAATGATGTAGATGGAAAGAAGTCACCTATGCAGCACTTGACCTTTTACCAGAGTGAAGGTTTGTTAGTGGATAGTAGCAACTAGATGGTAGCAAAAAGTTTGCAGTCTCTGGAGCAAAATCATGTTTCTCAAGCTTTTTTTAATGCAAAAACCTATCGCAATTTGTTGCGGGAGAGGAAGAAGTCATCCACAGACACTCTGTATATCATAATCACAAATGTCTTTATGTTATAAAAGGATAAATATTGTACAAACTCCTAAAAGTGTATTAGTTTTATTTTATTTTCTGTGATTTTGTGTAAATATAATATTTTCTCCTCCTCTGTGTTTTTTTTTCCATTAGTTTTGTAAGATACCTGCTGATATATATTATGGACCACTGGCCAAGAAACATAGGAGATGGGTCCAGGCAAATTTGGAGACTGCATAGTTGCTCCTTGTAGTTCTATGATACATGAATTGAGTGATTCTTAATAGTCCACACAGTGATTTTGATGGTAAACCTGGGAGAAATGCTGGCCAGATTTTTCACCCAGTTTTTCAAACCAAACCTTCTACCCCTTTTTTTTTTCCGGGGTATAAATTGACGTTTTATATTTAAAAATCCCTCCCACATATCCATAAATAATAAGAAAAAAATTGGTCACGAGCACCTGCTCTTGCCAGTTCCTTCAATCTCAGGAATTTGGTTTTCAGTTAAAAAAACAGATGTCTTACGGGTTCTAGTGTTTAATGTTGATAGATTTGCTGGTTGGCTAGAGGTTACCTTCCAGCAGATGTCGGTTTTGATGCTTCATATTGCTGGATTCTTACCCTTCGGTAGCAACACAACACTTACTAGAAATATCATAACATTTTTGTCAATCACAGTGGCACTGTAGGGCCAGGATCCAGCAAATGATGGTTATGAAAAATATACTCAGGTCTATCAGTTCACAGACTGGGACAGATGAGCTCCAAGTCACCCACCCACAGGCACAACTTTACCCCTTCCGAAGACATTTCAGCCTCAAGATATCAAAATGCAGAGCTTGCAACAGACTGAAATTGAAACTTTAGGCTTCCCAGAGAACTGTTCCTATTTTTACAAGCAAATTACATAAATTTTCCCTCAAGTTTTGCTACTCAGTAATTCAACTTGAAAAACAACATTATTATTTCCAAATGATATCTAGGAGAAAACGTAAACAATTTGGATGAGAAGTACGCGCTTTCTCCCTCTAAAAATCATCATTTTCAGGTTAGGTTTTTATTTGCAGGTCTATTTGTAATGAGATCATTTTGTAACAAGAAAAGAATTTTGCTAATATGACAAAGCCTTGTGCTATTTTTTTGTGATCAAAGACCCCCTTTGTAAGAGAAGGGGAAAGGTTCTGTGCATATATACTGGAAAGTGGCACCTAATGCTGCTGTTGGACTCCCTTGTCGTAGATTAATGTGTTGATGCTAAACTACTTCAGCTAAACCCGTTCCTTATCAGCCATTAACTACTGTTTCAAGACAGAAGATTTTGCCTCACCAGCTTTAAAGCAGGCATTTGGCTTTGTCAGCTAAAATGAAACAGAATACTCATTAATGGAGAGATTATACCTAAATGCCAAGCCTCTGTTATTAAAAGTTGCCATGTAACACCAGCTACTATCACCACAGGATTTACTGACATTTACTCCACCACTCAGTACTTACAGAAGGCCAGAGATGTGCAAAGAATGAAATGAAAGTAGGGGCCCTTTTCTTTGCCCTAGAAAAACAGGCTAGTTTAGCACTTTTATATCCATTACTTTTTCATTTTGGAAAACTGGAAGACATGACTCTACCAGTAGGCAGTAGATGAGGTTACAAATTTCAGGTGTAGGCTGGCATGGTAGGGAAGAACCCATTTCATCTAGTTCCATACATTACTGGCCACATCTTGTGGTTTGAGCCAGGTGATGAGTTCACTATTTGAAAGCTGGTTTTGCTCAAGAATATGTTCCTAATTATTGCTTCCCTTCTAAGTCTTTTTGAAGGCAAATCAAATGAGCTGCAAGCTCAGATCAATGTAGGTTATACATTTACTACTGTGTGGAGAGAAGAAAAGATCACAAGGCAAGGACAAAGCATAATCCTTGTTCATAACATGAACAAAAAGAAAGTACTCCGAGACAAATCAGTTGTTTTGACAATAACCACCATCAAAAGAAGCCAACTGTGTGTTTCATTTGTTTATTTGCAAAATAAAGCCTAACCGTTTCACACGGATCTAACCAAGCAGGTGACAGATCAACTTTTGGCTATATATTACTTATGAAGTTGGTGGATGTCTCTACTACATGCATGACTGTAATAAACACACAAGAATAAAAATAGCTGTCTTACATATATTCATATTATTGTCTGGTTTTGAAATGCTGGAAGAAAAATGTGACTAGTCATCTCCTTTTCTCCCCCAAGTCAAATGGCTTTGAATCAGTAGCGAGTATCAGAGTTAACAGCTCTGAATTAGCCCAAAGATATGAATGAACTCAACGGTAATGTTACAAGTCACATCTACAAAACAGATAAAAGGCACTTCATTCCCACCGTCAAATTGTGCCTTAAAAGCACAAAGTGATTCTGAGGGATTTTACTTAAGAGCAGCTCCTATAGATTCCAGAGAAAGAAAAAAAGTAGAATGTTTGAAGAGATTACTATATAATTTACCAAAGCAATATGACTTCCCATCTTCGACATATTACTTACACACAAGATCATAAAATTACTTTAACTTTCAGTTATTGTACCTTCAAGGAAACTTACCTGACAAGTAAGATGGTTTAAAAGGAGCTTTTGAGTTTCTTAAGTTAGTTTTTCACTAATGCCTATTAGGGCAGTTGCTTCAGAGCAAGTTTTAACTTATATCTCTTTTTTGTACTTTTAAGATCAGCAAGGTATCCAGCCTCTTGCAGCTAACATTATGTAAACAATATCATATACCTAACGAGGTATTTTCTGTAAGAGTCACTGATAAGATAAAAGTTTGTTTTGTTTTGTCTTCTATTAAGAAACAGTCTCCTGTATTTGATCCACTTTGAACACAAAGTTGAGATACTTGCAAGCACACAGCTACTCAACATTCATGTACAAAGTGATATGATGATGGAGTGCACAAGCTAAAGCATACTTTGGAAGAGGTCATAGTCATGTCACCATAAAAGCAGCAGTAATTTATGTCACCCATATGGCTCAACAGATCCATGCTAGCACGGTTATTTATTTCTGGCCAGTTAATCCTGAGGCTTTTCACTACATAGTGACTATTAAATGTAACAGTAGGTCACCATAAAACTATGTTACAAGATAGAAAATACGTAAAAATCTACTTGGCTTCTGTTACACACAGGTATAACCATTTATAGCAAAACAAATTTGTAACAAATATAACAAACTGGGGTTTTATAGTAAAAGAAATTCAGGTTTAGTGATAAAGCATATTTATTCTCCGTAAGCTAATATATACTTTGGTAACTGTAGAAACAAGACTATGAGTCTAATAAATTTCAGGCGCTTGTGATACTTAATTCACATGGTTTACTAAAGTTATTGGTATTAAGCTAGTAGTATTTCTCTTCTTCTGAAACTAAGTAGGTATTTTTTTTCCTCATTTAGATAAATTAATAATTCCTTAAAGAATTTGTTTATGCAGTACTACATTGCAATTTGTGACTGAGTGCACAAACAGTACCTAAAGATGTTAAGTGATAGTGTTGTTATGAGGGGAAAAAAAAGTCCCTGAACTCTTCTTCAGATGAATATGATATGCTAATTCAGAGCTATCAAGTCATGGCTTCACAAAGCAGAGTGTTAAACTGTTAATCTATTTTGGAAGATAGTCCATATTTACTAAACCCAGGTCCTACTAGGAAATTACTTCAGAGTGTACTTATAGCGACATGATAACACAAGTAGTTTCACAAGCAGCAGAATTAATGAAAACTGTTTTCTTATGTGATTATATCTCATGGCTAGATTCTTCAGGGTCTGATACAGAGCAAGACTGAACTGACGTTTTCTTAAGTTGGTTGCTCTCTCTCTTGATATTGCAGATAATATAATGTGAACCCATGGCTAATAAAGGCTTCCTTCTGTACCAATCCACTTATACTCTTATAATTTGTAGGATAGATTTGAAACTCCTATCAAGTTTGGCTGAAATTGCTTGACACGTAAAAAGGGAAAAGGTGAGATGGCTGTTCATTGTTGTAGAAGGTCACCAACAGGACTCCTGCTTCCTGAAGAAGTTTGGATATATCACTCATTTGAGCCCAGATTCTCAAGGAAACTAGCCTTTCACTGGCAATTAACTTTCCTGATTCCCAGGTCCCCAGCACATTAGATGTACTGTCTACCTAATGACATCAGATACATTGAAGAAATAGCCAATTATTGCAGCAATGAATCTATCGCTTCAGCACATCACAGGCTATTTATATTCATTTAGTGGCAGCCAGACCCATCAGCTACCGTATGAGTTACTGCAGTGTCACAACATCTGGCCTTCTGTTGAAGCCAGATTTCCCCTACACTTGAGCCTTAGAAAGTTCAATTACATGGGCTTTATGGTGGTGATTTTCAGATGTGGATGTACATCAGGGAGCTGATAATAGATGAAACGATTTCTTCTCTTTACCCCCACATTGAAAGTGTTCTTTTTGTTAGGGACCAATACATAAGTTAAGTTTTGATTCCTTGGTCAAAAGAGGCAGATAAGGCATACTCTTGATCTTCAAAAACCTCTATAAGTTTTCTGTAGATTGCTATAATTACTTTAGCAAGAAGTGATGTTTCTTGCCCCTTTTCTTCTTAACCTCAGGACTTGCTGAGATTAAACACGGTGTGGAAGCCTATTTTGTGCATATGTAGTCAATCCTGCAGAGTGTTAAAAAAAAGGTTTTAACTTCATTTAGCACTACTTCTTAAGATTGCATTCTTGCACTTTCAGGTACAACAGGTAAAACAAGTGTCAGTCACCTCTTCACAACCACATTTACCATTAAAATTAAAAAAAAAGCATACTATACACTTAGATCACTTAGTCTTACTACTGCTTCAGCCAAAACACTGTAGCCTTGTCAAAAATCAGAGAGATTATTTTGTAGTTATTTTCTGGTGCTTCAGGCTAACTTTCACAACTAAAATGATACAAAGATCTGCAGGCATACATCAGCTTTGCAAAAATGAATCATCTCTGTACAAACAATACACTCAGGTGGAGGAATCACGAATCTGGACAGGATTGCCCCAGCTTACAAAGTTGGCTATGGACACCCTCCCCTTTACCATTTTGCTATTCCTTCCCTATTAAATTTTACTGTTATTTTGCCTAACATAATAGCCCAGACACTTGACCAGGAAGGAGCATAATGACTCTTTTTGTTAGCAACATCTTCCCATTCCATATTCTATTACATATTACTTAACTTAGGCTCAAAGAAAGGCTTCATTGGTCATATCCTCCCTGTGGTTTGAGACAAAGACAAGCTAAAGAAAACCTGCACATTTTATTCTAGATGGGTTCATATGTTTCTCCACAAAAAAATAAGACATCTCCTTTCTAGTCTGCAATCCTTATGGAATACATTCATTCTCTCGTTTTGAACTGTTTCAAAAAACAGTGTTTAAAATCTATTTTAGCACTTCAAGGAAATTAAGACAGATAAAAAATAATGGGGAAAATGCTAAATTTAAGCATATTTTTCAAGGGTTTCAAAAAGAAAGAACAATAGAGACCCTCATGGGTTATTGTCTTACAGTACATTACCTACTAACTAAACCAAATTCCCATAAAACCTTTGTATCCCATACTTATGAAAAATCAAAGTCATTTAGCAGACTCATTTTTACAGTGAAAATCTGCTGTCACTGGCACACAGCAATTTAATCTGTTTGCTAATGCCATTCCCTAGGTAACTTTAAGCATTTGGTTATAAATTTTAAATTAGATTCTATATTCAACCAAAAGCCACTATGGAGGGTAGAGCACAAAGGACTGACATCATAAAGATTTCTGTTTGGTGAGCAGCTAAGCTGAAGACACACCACGCTGAAGCATCTTTCAAATATTCATTTGCCAGACGCAACAGCCAAAATCCCAACCTGATCAAAGGCTACTGTGACTTGCTACTGACTGCAACACCAGGACTTGGTTTCTTCCAAAGACACTGCTTCTTCCCTACCAGGCACCAGTTTGAAGCCCAGGGCAGGAGGAATACATCAGCATAAACCAGAAGGATCTGTGACATGTACTGAGAATTATTATTTCAATTATTGTTTGTGATTATTTTATGCCCAAATGCCAACTGATTCAAACATCAGCCCTACATCTATGAGGTTAATTAAAAAGGCAAACAAATTACTTTTTCGCTCACTCAGTTCTACCTAGTGGTAAAAGTAACAGAATTTCTGTCCTGCTTTGAAGAAATACTGATCCTCCATCCCTCGAACAGATCACAATAGTCGAGAAATTAAGGTTAAAGAAGATAGTAAGAGGCATAGGAAAAAAACCCAATTATAATCTTTGTTGCTCCTCATTTACTTTGATACACTTGGTTGGTTTTAATTCAGCTGACTGATTCCAAACAATAAAGCTAAGACACCAAAGTTGTGTCTCGCCAGAAGTTATCTTAAAAGTGTGAGAAATCTCAATAGTCAAGAAAAATTACTTTCCTACACAGTGGCCACTAGCAGAGTTACTATATGCAGACCACTGACATCTGGAGTAGTTCTGTATCATTGAGATATCAAACCGTGAAGTTAACATGTAGGTCAAATTCTTTTCTGGGATAATTTGATTTATGTTTTTGTGATATTTTGCCCAACCATGAGACTAATGAAAGCCACTATTCCCATTTCTAGCTGTACAGTTAGGTGGGGCAGGAATCCCCTTGCAAACTCACAGTATTAACAGGGATGTTGTGGATCAGTTCTATAGATCTCTGACCCTTAATACAATCATATCATCAGCAGAAAAGATACATGCAAGATGACCTGTGCATTTAGTAAGAAAACAGAACCACTGTCTTAAGGCACAACAAGATTGAAAATATTCAGGACTGTAAACTTTCCAAATGGAAAAAAAATATCTAGAACATCAACCTGGAAAAGAGGGCAACAGAACAACTGAAATAATTGTTATGCAATACAGTAAGTGGATTTTTATTTATCCTACCACTAATGTGAACAAATAATTGAATTTATTTTTTGTTTGAAATGTGCTGTCAGCTGCATTCACAGCTTGTTAATTAATTCTTACCTATTAAGAGGCAATATCAGGGTAAGAATACGCCATCACCTATATTTTGAAGAAACAAAATAGGGAATGTTTGTGTATAAAATGCTGTCAAGTCACAAAAAACTTGTTTGGTGCCTTTAGAACCCAGTATGAAGTTTTGTTTAACCTCCTTTGATGATTTGTGCACCAAATCATCAAAGGCCATCCTGGTGTTTTCTGTGGTGTCTAGCATGTTAAATTGGTGGCAGAGAAATCTAGGATTATTTGATTCAAATCTTGAAATTAGTGTAATAAATTAATCCTTGGCATAATGCTATATTACGTTTACCAGGTCTCATGAGTTAAAAAGTGGTGTATGAGGGAGGAAATCTCCACTTCCAGTAGTGATGACAGTGATGACTTTTCCAAATATCTCTCTGTAATTTTATTTCTTTTTAGTAAAAATCAATGTTGTTGGGTTATTTTTTATTTCCTTTTACTATTAATAATCTAATTAGTCATGATAAGTCAACACAATGTTTTGTTGTGGTTCTTTTTAAAAATTTTTTTAATATAATACCAAGAGTGAATACAAATGCCTTCAAAGCATAATGTAATAACATTCACTCTGAAGGAATGGAAGGTCAGAAACAGAGGAGAAGAATTTTTTTGTTCAAAGGGCCAGCTGCTTTGTCACTTCGGTTAAGTCTGAGATGCTGCATATAGGACCTCAATATGTTTTCATTTGATTTGAACAGTGAACATTGTACCTTGTTTTTAAAAAAACCTCTAGAATTAAGGTGACAATTGTCTACATTTCTAGCATTGATGAATTAAAAGATTATGTTTTTTATTTAGAATATCAAGTTTAGTCACCTCTTTTTAATTCTTCTTTAGCAAGCATGGAATTTCAATAATACAAATTCTTACTAATGAAAAAAATAAGACTTTTTAAATGCCTACCAAAATAAAACACAAGAGAGAAGGAATGTATGTTTTGTAGCCCACAGCAACCAAGTAAAAGAACTATTTCAGGAACAGATGCATGGTCTAATTTTGTCAAACTGAATAAAACAATGGTTTCAAATCCTACAAGTCCATATTCTCACCATGGTTTTTAATGGCCTCTAGCACATATTAAAAAAAAACAACAAACAAACAAAAAACAACAAAACACAACTCCCATTAGAAAGAGAGGGAATCATAGGAAAATATTCCCATTACCTTTTACCTTGATCACATAGAATTTGAGAAAGGATTAGACTCTTTACAAGTGACCTGAATATATTGCTGATAGAGTTGGGCATTGCTCCACATAAAACTGAGGGTGAAAAGGAGACATACTCCAAAGATGTCCTCTTTAAAAAGCTTAGAGGAGAGGCACTCTTCTTTCTACAGGTACTGGAGGGCTTCTGTCCCTTTGAAACATTAAGAACACAAAAACTGACCAGATCTTGGAGTATCTACAGAACAACTCAAGGCTGACACCTCCCTTCAGCAAAATTATTAATCCCATTTCTTCGTATTTCCCATGACTGGAGCCATGGGCAACTCTAGTCGTATCCCACTGAATCTCATAATTGATTTCTATACAGGTTTACCTCAGTTCGCTACAGACACCAACTTTCTTTAGAGAGAAATGACACTAGGTGAGAGCAAGAACCCTCAGCTATGAAAATTTAAATATGTCATGTTTCTAGGGAATTCCTCTATAGCTCATATTCAGATGGTTGTAGAGCGACAGAGGAGCAAGGAGAAGGGGAATACAATTTCTTCCATAATGCAAATACAAATCCTGACCTCAGATCCTATATTATGCCTGGGGAATGAAAATGAGAGAAAATAGTATTTGCAGGAAATAGATGAGAACTTTTGCAGTCAATTTGAGTATTTACGTTACACACAGCACTGACAGCCAAGTGCATTTCAAATTTGAGGAAATAAATCATTACAAACATTATGGGTTAAACCCATATATTTCAAGTCAACAGTTGACAATGGATTTCTCTGCTAGTGCTAAATCAGGTCTTACGGCACTGTGGCACTCAGGCAGAGAAATGGAGTATTAATCAAAATATTTTGCACCCTGCTTCTCATTAAATTTTCTGTGGGTTTTTGAACAGCTGTAATAGATTTACTATTCCAAGAGAGTGGCAGAAGATCCTTCAATTGCTTAGAAATCAGAGTGCCTGTATGTCACTGGGAGGTAGAAGGAAGTGAAAACATTGAGAACATAATCTAAAATTTTCCTGTACAGAGTATATCAGATTTATTATGTACCAGTTACTAAGAATCACGAAAGGTTTATGCAACAAAAATAGTATTTCCTTTCTACTGAGTTAGGCTTTCTAAAACTGGTAACAGTAAAAGTGTTGCATCCTTAACTTTTTTACTTGTTTCCCTTTTTCCCCTGTAAGGAGGCTATGAGAAAAATAAACCCATGGGACAATTGTTTAAAATATTGTAGTTAGTCTGAAAAAGGGAATATCTTATTTTTCAAAATATTTGGCATAAAGAAGTTGTATCATTTCTCCAGCCCTTTTTAAGGCAACAAGAAGGATATTTCATTTAAAGATTAAAGGATCAGAAAGAAGACACTAGAGGTAATCAAAACAGTGAGTAAGATGAGGATGACAGTCGTGTATTATTTACCTTCCAAAAGACTCAATGGTGATTAAGAGACCAAGTTCTCAAAATAGAAGAACATTAATAATCACTAGATTAAGTATTTCTAAATACTTCGAGATGAGAATTGTGCAGATTAAAAACAGCATATCAAGGTATTGCATCTAACAGTTTAAAGTAACCATTCCTGCTTAATACTTGTGTACATAGTAAATACATCTGGTCACGCAGTATGTGCATGTCACTTCAAGGTTTATTTTAAAGAATACTTAATTATGATAATTAAGACCTATTTCTACACTTGAAAATACGCAATTTATACAGCAGGATAATTATTTTTATCCTTCGGGTTTTATTTCACAATATAAACTTTGTAATTTTTGTTTAGTCTACATCTCTAGCTTTATTAATGCCTAGATGGAATAAAGTGTTCTTCATTAGTAGCTTTGAAAGCATTTAAAATTGTGAAAATGTTCTGGGACTATGAAAGTAGTACAAAAATAGAGCAACCTGCAGACATCAACTAGCAGAAATTGCTTTTAATGCAGCACTAAAAAGGTAGTTTCCAGAGTTTAACAAGAAAAATAGGAACTTCTCTAAATTCTTTCAAGCACTCCCACAGTTATTAACATTTTCATAAAATTAACTTGTAAAATATTCCTCTAGAATATTTTACAAAATTAAATTAGAATGCTTTTTTCTGCAGCAATAAAAGTTTAATAGGGATATTGATAAAATGAAAGACCTCATTTCTGAACTATTATTCAGTAGTGCTAATAGCTTTCTATGTCTGAAGAGTAGCTACAATGAAGCATCCATGAGCATTTCAAATTCAGCTCTGTGCTCACAATTCAAGGTCAGGGTCATCTCATTTCATTCATGAAATAGTTGAAGCATAGGTAGACAGACATGAGTTATGCTGTACACAACACATGAAATTAACATAATTATTAGTAAGATGTAAATATCTGAAGCAAATATGGATAACATACCACTTATAACATCAGCAACTTTCATAAAATATTTTCATGCATAATCCAGACAAGCAATATTGACTCCTGCTTAACATAAATCAGACCATCAGTTTTCCTTCTCACCCATTGGAAAGGATAAACATCAGAAGGCTGCAAGCCTACTGTTGGATTCCAAGTACATTATGCACACATCTAAAAGTTGGATAAAATCAGTGGGAGTACTTATTTACTTAAATATCCTTGTCAAAAGCTGTTAGTCTCTTCCAATGTACCATCTTTGCAAGTTGTCACTGAACCAACTCTGTCTTCACTGACAGCATCCCTAATATTTTAGTCCCAGGATTATGCTAGAAGGACAATTTTTAAGCAAGGATATTGAGTTTCCTGCTTTCAGACCTTCCCAGCTTTCTTGTACAGTACCAGATGGGATGTGCACAGCCATGAACATAGCCCTCGTAGAAGGTCTCTTCTGCAGTCTCATTTATTACAGGGCAGACTTCAGGGATCCTTTTTAGTTCAAGGTTTGTTGGCTGAGCCTGTCTTGCCACACACACCGAGCTCACCTAAGAAGAGCTGTTCTATAGCAGGAATATTTCCTGTTCTTTAAACTATACGGCCATTTTACCTTCCAGTAGAGGCAAGCCACAATAGTTCTCCTGTGTTGCTGCCTCTTATACCCACAGAGATGAGGCAAAACTGCCATCAACTACTTCATGGCACTATGTATTAACACAGCTTCAACACTGCTGGTGTGCTATCTCATACAGACCGAGTTTCACTGCAGCTTTCCTCATATACATGATAAGATACACAAGGAAGCCTTGCATTTGCTTTTTTCGCTTGGTGAATCGAAGTTGGCCAGGAAGGGGCTTAGCAAAGGTGCATCTAGCTCCTTTAGCTACTGTTTGACAAGTTTCAGTACAAACATCCAAACCACAGTTTAAAGCACAAATTATCCTTCACCTATAAAAATTTTATGCAGAGTCTAACTGCCAGTTAAGTCTTGCTCATCAAACTTCTTGCAACTTCTCCAAATTGCCTAATGTAAGTCCCCATATATAGTGTGCACATAACCTGCAGGGACCACCGGTGTTACCTAATCTGCCAGTTCCAAACGCAACAGCATCCATGATTTTCCCCTCTCTCTTTCCTGTTTAGGTCCAGAAGGGAAAATCTCTGGGGAGAAGGAAACAAAAGGACCTGTTCCCAGCTCCTTTGCGGTCTCAGGAAAGTGACCAGAGAAAACTATTTCTACTTCATGCTTTCATTGTATTGTAATGAAAAATCAAAGCTGTAGGACAAAACCAAAGTTACGTGAAAACGCCTAGAATTCCAACACTCACCTTTTTATTACATCAATTGCATTGCAAAAAACAGCCCTTGGCCCATTCATTGCAAACTGTTGAAACACCTAAAAATCTTTGGACCTACTCTATTTATTGTATATCCTGACAGTGTGCTAATCCTTGAATTTTACATAATGTGATGAAATGAATGCAGATGGTGTAGACTATTTCAAAACTATTTGAAGTAATATTTCCATTTTTGAGAGTGCAGAGGAGAAGCATGACTGATAGACCACTTAAATAAATGTGATTTTAGCTAAAACAGATGCAGCAAACCTCAGTGGGTAAAGGTAGTAATAACAAAGCAATATCTTCGCCAACACTCAAATGCTGCTTGGAGAATTCTTTTTATAAAAAAAAAAAAAAATCTTTTGGAATACAAGGAATGTCTCAATCCTTGATATGAAAAAGCATTTCAATGAGCCTGAACCAATTCAAATAATTGTCAACTTCTTACAACTATGGGTAATGTGTGAGTCAGTTATTTTTTTTTTCATTATTTTAATTTAGGCAATGCAGATATTTAAAGGTAGAAATTAACAGAACATTGCTATAGATTCTTTCAAAATGCCATAGGTAAGTAAGCTCCAGAAAGAGGCAGATACACCAAGCCATGTATATAAAAGTTCTTTAAGCCTTACCTATCAAGGCCACTCAATTTGCTCTTGGCCATAAATAATTAGTCAAGTGACTTTTTTCTGTCTCTTTGCATTAGACTAGTGAGAAAACTAAATGTTTCTGCTCATGCTCTCTTCCACAAGCTGATGGCACACTGGCAGAACAAATGAGGAATATAAGCGCAACTTTTTCCATTTTAGTTTTCTCAGGCAAGTAGAGCATTTATCTTTCTCTCCCCCTCAGGGTAGAACAGGAAATGAATGTGTACTAGAGTAAATGACTCATGATAGCAAGGGAGTAATATAAACACCTATCTCCATTCCAATGGCTGCTCCAGTCCTTTTCTGTATCGGCAAAATGAACATGGCAAATGAGGGAATACATGGAAGAGTCACCTCTGAAACTGCCACTAACATTCTGCAAGGATTTCCTCCCAAAAGAGATGAAATGAAAGAAAGCAGAGACAGTATCAGGGCAATCTTCCACTGCATGGATTCCTCTGTCCCCCAACCTCTACAGAAGGACAGCACTACAGTCAATATGACTCCTGATTTTGCAGGACTCACAGTAAGACAAAGACCTCTCTCTTCCTTTCACATACAACTGACTGGATCCTCCACAATTTTATCAACAATTTTATCAATTAAATAAAGAAGATTAAAGCTTTTGTTTTCCAACTTACTAAAAACAAGGCATGAGATTAGAACACTTTATAGCTTTTGCATTGCAGAGCTTTTGTGGGAGTTCAGCATGAGGAAACAAGCAAACACATAACATTGATTTATGGGTACTGGCAAGTTTCCCAGTGCAGTAGTAGAAACAGCAGAAGCTGAAACTTAAGACATGTAAGTATGCAAGGATCCTCACCTGGGGAAAAGAGGGGGGAAAAAAAGAACAAAGGAAAGCAAGACAGCTTACCTTAGCAACATTAGGGAAAAGAGGGCTAATTTCCTTCATCAGTGACCAAGCTATGAGAAAGTCACTCTTAGTGAGAGACCTTTTATTTCTTAGGATATTAAATAACTTAAATAATAGTAGTAGACTTTTAGTTTGCCTTAAATCCTTCTGCTAAGCTTCTAAGAAAAAATTCAATAAGAGAAAATAATTATATCGATTTTTTTCTTCCCTATCTTTAAAGCTAGGGGCTCTAGCTTTAACCATTAAATATTTGTTGGTTTGTTTGTGAACTAAAAGCCTTTAGCCTCAGTATATAGGTGCTTAAAGTGTCTAAATAATATAGTATGAATGAAGCTCATTTCTAGGTTTGTGCCCTGAGGATTCACACTGGAAGACCAGAAAATTTCATTATTGAGGCATTGCAATCTGCCTAATACAGTGGCTTTTGGTACTGGAGCACAGTTAAAGTTGTGCTGCAAAGTACAATAGAAAGCTAAATCTTCTCCATTTTTTAATGCAGCAAGGCTTTTTAGAAAAAAGGTTTCTTTCTACAATAGGATTCAAGTTTTAGGAACATGATTTCATTTCACACTGAAAAGAGAGCAAGACTTTAAAAATCTACCCCTCTGACAAAGCATGAAAGCCTGCCCCTCGCTGAAGAGAGGACTCTCCTAGGAAGTAGCAGACTCAGCTGTATGTCCCTCTTCTAAATGAGGAAACAAATTCAAAATTGTGCCTCCTAAATCCAAGTAAAGCGATCGAATTATTAGCTATGAGCAGTTGAACTAAGCTGTCATTTCTCCTCAAGCAATACATTTCAAGGCACTGAGGGGTACTTTTTCTTACATTTGAAACATAGGGGGGGTGGTGATAGCTGTCAGTTGAACCAGATGGGAAAGTCATGCATTTCTTCATTGTTTGATGTAGAGGCAAATATTTTTCTGTATAACGAGGAAGATGCATCATTGTGATCATCAAAAAGAACTAAACAACAATGATAATACACTGGAAAAACTTCTGCAGGAACTACATACTTTTTTTTTTTTGTTAGAGTTAATAAGCTTGCAGACGTGTACCATTTGCCTTACTGTAAGCCAAAGCAGAAGTCTTTTGAAGGTAAAAGCTTAGAACAGATTCAGTGTTCTTCAAATCTTGCTGAAAAGACCCTATAAGGAAAACACAGCTTTCATTTTGCAGAAGAAAGCATTTCTGTCTTTCCTACTATTTTGAGAATCAGGCAAAACTAACAAAATGAAGTCTGCAAGGAAAGGACAATACTTTCTAACAGGAATAACATATGGCTATACATCTCAAATAGTATCTATGCTTGGGTCCAGCAGACAGGAATTGCCACTGTGCTTGTCCTGAACTCCACCTGGATTTGTTCTAGGACACAGTGAGGGAGCATCACACTGGCAGCAGTTGTTCCCAGCAGCACAGAAGTGATGCCACCTGTTACTCTCCTACACATATTAGAGCCTGCTCTGTTTTACCTTAACACATTCTTCAATACAGTGCTAAATACATGGACAGATGTCTGTGTCTCAACACTGTCCACGGGTGTTTTAAATGTCAGGGGCCTCTGAATTACTGTGGAAAAGGCAAATCTTTCCAGTTCAACTTTTTACTATGTGCATTGCTGCAAAAAACCCAGCCTTTAAAGGAATATAGGTCTCACATCCCTTTGGGAAGTAACACACCAATTGTCAGGTCTTAAAACAAATGCAGGTGAACCCAGGTGAGAGCAGAAACAGAATATGGGATATTGCCAAAGAAACTCTACATCAGCAGTGCGATCCATAATCTAAAATATTGCAGAAATATTACAAAGCATCTTAAGCTAGCATACCAAGTAAAAGAGTTATTGTAAATTGTTCTTGTGCACACAACCATTTGTTACTGTTTCTGTAACACAATTCAAAAATCACTAAATAATTAGGTAATCTTCATGTATACAAGTTGTTGCTACCTTAGCACTGCACAGACATCCCACTATTCCTGTTTTAAAACAGGAATGATCTTCGTGTATTGCAAAGAAGTTGCTTATGATGAGAAATCAGTTCCTAAGCAAGCAGCAGCAGTTACATTGGTTACACAACTCTTCTACAGACAGGCTGATCTACAGAACTACAGTCAGTATCATGAAGACTTGGAATGAATTTCTTGACTCTTCATTTAGATTCAACATTATTGGAGACATGTCAACATGCCCCTGAAAATGGAGCACAGTAAAATAGTGACATCCACGGCCTGACAAATAGAGCACAAGAACAAAGTGAATTGAGTGGCAGCAGTTGAGGAAAGAGAGAAGAGGCAGGAATAACCAATCATTGTTCTCAGTTCCCTGCAATCCCTCTTGCTGCTCTGTGCTCTGAGCCTAATTTTCACTAGTAAAACCTTGGACCTGAATTCTGTGACCACGTGAGCTGCATTTTCGGTGCTACAAAAATTCCACAGCTGTTCACAAGATACTTACTACATGCAGCTGTAAGTCAAGAAGTGTGGTACAAGGACTACAGAACATTCCCGAAAGGTCACTCTCAAAGTAGATGCAGAGTCAGGAAAAAAGACAAAACAGACCTTTCTGATCCCAGGTGGCACCTCAATTACAAGGTTATCCTTACATGTGACTGCAACAAGCTTCTTTTCAAGGATTATATATAATTTTTGACATATCTGCACACTTTTTTTGCAGTGAAATTAAATGGCAATAGAGATCTTCGTACATAATTACTCAATCATTTTAATCACCTATTGCAATTTTGCTGCAAGTGTCAAAGGTGCATTTTAGCATAAAACCCTGTAGTATACATGAAATTTGACTTAGGGTGTCTATCAAAATGAAATTTTTACAGCATCTGTAGAATTAACTATGACAGTGGCTTTTTGACCTGCCATACATGTAAGCCTCTAGGAGCAAGTACACAACTCAGCTGGCTTGACCCTGCTCATTCCAGATACAAAAGACAAGGTAAGCATCCAAACTAAAAACCTGCATTTTTATTGACTGCAGGGCTTAATAAATTTTACACAGCACTGATAGAGATTAAAAACTCAGGATATCTGCTGTGTCAGCCCAATTGTTTGGCAGCATATAGCTAAGAAGAACACTTAGAGCTGCAAGGTAAGGCTGAGACTCAGAAGTTTGGTTTAAATTCTGGATTTAATCTCTGAAAGTGGGAGAATTTAATCAAAAACTATTCACCAAGCAACAATCCCCTTGGAAGGGTCAAGCCATCTGCTGAACATGAACCAGAGATCAGGTCTACAGTGAAACATGAAAGCCAGCAGGTAGCTGTGGTTGTTCTCCCTCACAAAGTATGTTCCCACACACTGCAACAAATGATTCCCATCTCTGTGGTCTGAATAGAGCCCTTGTACTCTGAACTTTTACTGTTTTCTTCGAATTGGCTAGGGGGGTGATTCTTTTGTTTCTGTACTTACCCACAAAGAAAATAATTTAAATTTAAGTAGTACAGTTTAGTCATGACAGCATACAATTCAACTCTTCATTCTTTATTAAAGATAATTCTCAGCTAGAATGGTTTGAACACTCCAGGTTTAGAACAGTTGGCAAGGAGAAAATGATCACGTAATATGATTTTTCTCATGACTTCTTAAGTCTTCCCTTCTTTCCTCCCTCCCCCATCATTCTTTCACCTTACTACTACTTTTCATATCCTTATTTATAAGCACCTACCACTTTTTCACTGATCCTGACTACTGTGAGTACCTTATATAGTTTTTTTTTCTGGAAAGCTTATATTGATCCAAACCACATTAAAGTCCATGTGACCAGTGAGAGACTGCACACAGTAGGATAAGGCCACATGGCATTTGCTAACTTAGGACTCAACATGTGAAATCACCACTAAAATTAAGGAAAGTTGACATGCAAACACAGAAAGGCATTTCAATACCTTACAGGTCACACACAAAAATTGCAGTATCTACCAATAATAAACCTGCTCCAAATATGTGCAGTGGCAGGGGCACCCACATATTTAGATATTTTTCGTGAAAAAAGCCCGGCAGTTCTTACTCACACAGATATACCTTCTGGATTTTTACCTACAAAAGATGATTCACATTTTGTTGTTGAAACTGTCAAAAATACTGCAAGCAAGTTAGTCTTCACAAACAAAACAGATTCTTACTGATAGCACTAAAACATGTTAAAATGAAGGAAGAAAGGGTAGTCTAGAACTCCACAGAAGACAGGAAGAAAGTGCAATGACAAAGAATTCCTCATTGAAAAGTGAGTTGTGTACTTGACAAAAATAGTTAGGTATTCGGAAAGTTATTAAGGCTTAATCATACATACTGTGCTCATGTTCTTGTCAAATCAGACAGAAGAATTCAAGTGAATGCAGTGATTACACGTTTAAAATGTTTACTTGGACGTGCTACGGAGCAGTATGCATACACAAGGAAACTGAATACTGAACAGAAAAGGAGCTCATCTTGTGAAATACTTCCAGATACTGTTGTCAAGACAGGTGAAAGATATTACAAGATTAGGTGGCAAGAATAAAAGCAGCTGGATGTAACACCAGGTTATATGATGACCTACTTATAGGCACAACTCCATTAGGGAACAAGTTTTCATGTCATAACAACTTGTAGCTTTTAATTTGCTGATGGAAATATTTTTCCACAGTTTTCTGTATAGAGAATACAAAGTAAATTTAAATCTCTAAACGCAAATTATTTTTCATTTTTTTCAAACTAACAAGGCATGAAGGATAGTGGGACACCCCACTCAAAAAGAAAGTCTCAGACTAGAATTCAGTTATACCCATAAAGCTATGGTAATGCTTTCTCCCACATCTTCTGTTTGATTTTGCAGCAATGGGAAGAAACAATAATAGTGAAGACAGGTAAGTTCTGAAGTATGTTTTCTAACAAAACAGTGGGATCTGTTTTGACAGTGGGATCTATTTTGTCTATCAGACAAAAAAAATAGATCAGACTTTACACACAAAAGCTGCATCCATTTATCTAAAACTACTGATGCTCAGACCACCCTTTCCCAAATCAAGACCAAACTATCCCTATTCTTACACATGACTGAGACCAATTGAGAGGAGCAAGCAAAGCGAGTTTCAGCTTTAGTCTCCTAAAGCCAATAATGAATAATCTTGGACCAAGCCTCTCACATGTGCAATGACACATCAACAATACAGGCAGATCTTCCCCTTGTACATTCCGCAGAGATAGTTTCCAGCATCATTTCAGGCAGATGTAGGAAAAAAGTGACTGCATTGTGACTGCATCGTTTTTACAAGTGTCATGTTCAAGACAAAGCAAACTGAAGTTAGAAAGCCACAAACGCCTTTAAAAAATATACCAAAAAGGATAAATTATTAAATCAATTTGATGTCTACTTTCAGGAGTTTATTACTAAGATGTATGATCAGGTCACATCTTTGGAAAAGGTATCTTCATGCCTGGTCCAACTCAGGATGAAGCAGCTTAAATTTGCCAGCTAGAAAGCTAAAGATTTTCCTTAGTTCTGTTATCTCCTTAACCTTGTACTATCCCGTGCTCTTGCTATATATTTCACTGCTCTGAACAGCCTACTATTTAGCTCAATTTTTCTGACATCTGAGTTTAATAATTTAAAACACAAATGACAGTAAAAAAAAAACCAGAAGGCATAAGCAGACTCATTTCAATCAGATTAATATTAGTCTTTCAGTCTACATAAGTGAAAAAGGCTGCATCATACTGCAGGTTGCTGGCATTGGTGTTAATTACCCTAAGACTCTCAGACATTCATGCCCTAAATGGTACTTGTCAGTGGTACCAAAACCACACAAGCTGCTGATGGTAGCAAATGAATCAAAGATCAAATTCTTAGTACTTTGAGCATGAAGAGAAATAGAAACACTGAACTTTGTGAGCTGCATTTATCAGCACCATTCAATACCAGGTAGGGTAAGATGTTCTCTGCCTCTTTTGCTATCTACGGCCATTCTTTGTTGGAAATGGAGTACTAAACACTTTCTTATCCAAGACATTTATTCAGGGAGGGCATTGCTGCTCTTGATGTGTGACTTGGTCCTTAAATCCTCCAACCAAAAAAAAAGAGAAAAAAAAAAAAGACCACTGAATGACAGTCCCTTTTTTCATTCTTTCTGATGAAGTTCATACTGTCTTTTGATTGCAGCCTCCTGTGGATTCTTACTACTATAGAGTACAGCACTCTTTTTCTTTTACCAAAAACTATTGTGTAGTGTTTGGAGAAAGCCTTTGTCTTCAATATCAGGAGGATAAGAGAAGGGAATTTTACTTAGTTTCATTTCATCCTTGTAGGATTGCCATGAAAAAAATGATAGCCAAAAGGAAGAAAAAGTCATGACTGTAGAAAAATCTGAAAAAGACAAAAGAAGTGAGACCTACCTTATCATCATAGATATTTTATTAACCTTAGTGTACTTTTTACTATTGTTTTACTGGATGCTGCAATTTCAGCCAATTCACTGAATTTTCCTTGGCAACTTTTTTACCCTTATTCAGTGAAGATGAAAAACTTTGACTTGCTAATGAATATACAGCTGCTAAAAGAAATGCAGTATCTCTTTCCTGTAAATTATTACTATTATTATTACTGTGACTATAATAATGATAACTAGGACACTACCTGGTAATAATGACTGATGTCTTCAGATTTGCTGCTTAAGTGTTCTATTGTATGTAAGCCAGTTAAGCATGACTGTTTCAATTGCACAGTCATAAACTGCTCAAAAATATTTTTAAAGTAGATTTAATATTTAATAGAAACGTCTCTATTGGCACTTACAGGCATAAGAATCCTGCGTTGTTGCTATTGTTTCTTTTAAATAAGGGTATAAACTGAACTTTGAAAGCAACAATCCTGTTTTTTTTTTACTTTTAATTTGTATTAGGTTTTTTATAGTAAGTCACAGGATTGGAATATGTTTAAAACAACTTATAGACAAATGTGTTGAGGCATCTTTTCAAATTACACATTTTAAGTAGCAAATAGAATTACTATATTATACATATAAGATACATCTTTTAAAAAAGTGCTTCTTAAAGATAAGACTTCACAATCAAAATGCTGAGATAACACAGGCACCAAGGGGATTTTCTTCTTCCTGATACAAGTAGATTTCCAAGCTGTTGACAAAAAATTCTTACGTTAGTAGCATGGGAACAGAGGTAAAGGAGATGGACAACTAGACATGATTTATTCTGCATTAATTGGGAAATCTGGACAGGTAAGTCATTCCAGACTTTCCAGGTGCTTTCCAATAATTCATGCATTTTCTGGAAAAATCTACCGCCTCCTCCTCAAACAGCCAGAAGAATCATCATCCATGCAGGTTATTTTTCAGCTTTCCCAAAACAGCCCTCTCCTCTCTGTCATCTTAAATTAATGACATTCTTCTATTGCCATCTCCCTTCAAGTTTATTGTATCTCCCCTCATCTCCTACATCAAAGTCTCCTTGATAAGACTTGAAAAAGTTTACCCACCTCTACCTTTATTCTAACTGCCAGCTCCTTCCCCATGTCCTTCCAGCCAAGTGCATGGTAGAGCTCCTCAGCTGGAACAGTAATTCTGAATCAGTAGGCACCTGCTCAGCCACCTCTACCAGAGCCAAGTGTCTTGCTCAAAGAGCAAAGAAGTAAATCCAAAATTTCAGTGTGCCAATTTAGAAGACATATCATCCTTTAATTTTCTTCCTGATAAAATGTAGGTATTATGGATCAGGTTTGCATTTGCAGTTATTTAGAAAAGTTGCTTTCAAATCAGACCTTACCATTTCAAGAGATGAGCCGTCGTAATAATTATGTCCCTAACAAACAGAACTGACAAGAAGGATAGAGAGTCTTTTTCCCCCTCAAGGAAATTATTTTCAATGTTTCAAATTTTATATAAAAATTTGATGAAGCATTTTTACCAACACACAAAATAAAGTTCTAAATGCTGGTTATTGGACAGTATATAAGGCTGCATTCATCACAATTTTGAATTTCATGTGTTTTGCATAAATACATTATTGAACAAGCCATAAAGAAAAGACAATTTTAGATAGTCTCACATCTTGAGTCTCTGAAGAGTTTTTGTAAAAGGGAGAAGTATTGGCAAAGATCAAGTATGTCCTTTTTTTCCTCAAAAACATACAGCACAACATTTTTGTCAGCTGTTCAATAAACTAAAGAACAGGAAAACAGTGCACTGTTGATTGCAGTAACAGTACAGAAAAGACCATTTGTACTAAAGTAATTATTCTCCTATTGTATTATAACTGTATGCAGCTTTGAACACATTGTAAGCTAGGTAGAGAAAATGGAAAAAAGTAATTTCTTACATGATGGATGTTATGGCATTTGCAGGAGCACATTGTCAGACACAAAAACATTTTAAAACAATTTGAATGGCACAGAAAAACTTCTCATAAGAAAAATATTTCTTTGACAGGGAAATCTATCACAGATAATCCAGTGCAGTGTATGTGTTGAATCATCCTGTTGAAATGCTTATCAACAGGGCATTCAAAATAGGCAGTTTAACACTTTTTTCCTGATTGCTAGAAATGGGATTATGAACATCCCAGTGGGCAGAAAATGTTTGCATGTTCCACTTATGAAGCTAAAGATCAGATAAGAAATTCAGAAGGCTACAGATTCTTAAATCCTCAAAGCTCTGCGATTGCATAGATAGTTTGCATTCAGACTCTTTCAAGCCAGATGCTTTATAGTATGTTTCAGTTTGCCAGCACTCTAAACTACAGATAAAAGCTGTGGTATTAGTAAAGAATTTGTGCATATGTTGAAGTATTTTCTCATCTAGTAAAGAGACTTATACACAGGCTTATTTTTGTTCATGGATTGATATGCTTTGCTGAATCTGAGCTACAATGGTCTGCTGAATAGGAAACAACTTTGAAAATGTCCAGTGTCTTAACCAACAGATTTTATTTAAGGGAACATAGCTGGACTAAAGACTATTACAAAAAATAATTTCTGACATTTCAGTTCCATAACCTGATAATAACCTTTTGATTATTCTTTACAGTTCTTCAGAAAACTTGAAGGCAGGCGACTGGATAGACAAAACATCTACCATTTTAATGTAGCCAACTTTCCTTAGAAACCATACTCTTTGTATTTTTAAATATATTATGCTGCTTTTATTTACTATCAAGCTAAGTCCACAGCCTGGTGTGAAAAGGACAGGAGTCATAGTATTTAACACTGTTGAAAACAGGGGAGTTAATTTTATGAAGAAATTTCACCAACAGTAAATCCCATATAAATTCCAAGTGTAAATCATCATAAAACAATTGACGTAGATTTGCATAAAAATAAGCTATCAATCTAAAACTTTAATTCACAATTTTTTAAAATGTGAATTAGAAATGCATTGCAATAAGAGACCAAAAAGCCAATACATTTTCCTTAGAATTATACTTGTCTACCATGTTCCACGTTGAGATTAACTAGCTCTATGTCTCCAGCAGATTCAAAGGATGTTATGGGAAATTAATTTTGAGGCAAACATAACTAAAGGCCCCAGTCACACATTGTGTCAAATCATAGAAGGGGGAAAGGGTGGCAGGAGAAAAAGGAAGGCCTGATCAGTTACTTAATCTCGGAACAGAAAGCTGATACCTAAACTCAAAGCAATTTTTTGCAAGTGGTGTATCAGCTGTAATGTTATTCCTTGCTCTTTCTATGCAACTTTTTTTTTTAATTAGATATAGTTATAAACAGTTTCCACACATTTAATCAATCATATACTGAACTGCCACCTCAACAATAAAATGTGGGCTTGGGGCAGAAAAAAGCATTAAGCATACTGCAGTGCAATAGTTTGAAACATGTTCTGTGAAGACATGAAATAGCTATGGAAGAAAGCAGGACAAAGCGTTATAATGCTTTAGTTCCAAGACCTCCTTCTGTGCTGGAATAATGACAGAACTCACTGGGGCTGAACAGCAATTGTTCAACATACAGTTCTAGTAATTCTCTTAAATAGAAAAAGAACAGGAAAAAAAGATTTCTAGTTACAACATCCGAAGTTACAATTTAACAAAGCAGTATAGAGAAGTAGAAGGATGTCTTATTAAAATTC
This sequence comes from Aegotheles bennettii, assembly GCA_013398125.1. Taxonomy (NCBI): domain Eukaryota; kingdom Metazoa; phylum Chordata; class Aves; order Caprimulgiformes; family Aegothelidae; genus Aegotheles; species Aegotheles bennettii. The sequence continues at coordinate 2,787,998 of VZRW01002458.1, read as the reverse complement.
AAATCAGCAGCATACAGTTTTATGGTTACTTGCCTCATGTATCAGTATCACAAAGTTTGGAGTTCCTCTAATAAGCATGTGAAAAGTTAAGATACATTAAAATTATAACAATTTTAAGTTAGTGAAAAACTACACATCAGTAAGGAATCATAACTTAATTACAAATCTGAGATTGTTCAGAGTATCTGATATTTCTAATAATTACAATCACAATCTATAGATCATAGAATCATAGAATGATAGAATGGGTTGGGTTGGAAGGGACCTTAAAGATCATCTTGTTCCATCCCCCCTGCCATGGGCAGGGACACATGCCCTTGTAATAAGTCCCTCTCCAGCTTTCCTGTAGGCCCCCTTCAGGTACTGAATCCCCTCCAGGTACTGGAGATACTTAGTGAGTGATAAAATATTTAACTTGTAGAATAGACACAAGTTATTTCTAAATAAGAAACAAATAGTCTTACGGAAGAAAACAAAATAATTACAATCTAGTTGCATCTAGAATGTAAGTGCTAGACTTTGTGAAATGTGGAATTTTGAATTCTTTTCTTTATGCTGAACATTTCAAAAGGAATAGGGAGTAAGTAAATGAAAGTCTGTAGGTTAGGGTGTTTGCCCAAGAGCTGAATTGTCTAAATCACCTGGACTGAGAGAGGAATTTACTAGTAAATTCTTGAAAATTATTAGAACTTGATTTTCCTTTGCCTTCCATGTCTAAGCAACACAAAACTCCACCTCAGCAGAATGCAGAATTTTCTACCCTACTGTGCAAGCGTAAGTTGTCCCAACTTCACAGAAGTTTTCCAAGCTCTATCTTCCAACCCACCTACCATCATATTTTACTGAAGTTTCTACTAACAAGAGGAAAGAAGAAAAGTAACTGCGTTCAATTTTTTTCTGGTGTATTTTTAGGCAGGACAGTTGTTGACTTTTATGCAGTAAGATTTACTAAGTATAGTCAATACCATTTTCATTACTTTACCAACAAGATTAATTTCAGGGAATACTCAATGGTAGCCAAAAGCAATGCTGTATGTGCTATTATAGCCAACAATATTCAGCTCAGTAAATTGTCCTTTATTGCAGTTATTACTGGATTATGAAAATCTTATTACTGGATTATAAAAATCTTATTACCAATTGATTATTAACTCAGAATAATGTAATATGTTTTCAGAGAACACCAAACAGCCAGCAAACACAACGTTAAATCAATAGTTATTTTTTACCTCTTTCATTCATCTTTTTCAAATCCAACTACAACAAATACAAAAGGTTAAAAAAACCCCTGTTTTTATCAGTAGCTAGAGATGGAGACTAAATAAATCAATATAAGAGTAAATAAAAAAGAACTGAAGAACAGAATACTAGTCATAATTTTAAAATACAACAGGTGAGAGTATTCAAACATTTAGAGACATTTCTTCAGCCAGCCTCTACTCCTTTTCAATAGCAGGTTTTGTTCATTCAAATCTGATTTTATTCCTTTAAGGATTTGGTCTTGTTAATACCTACTAGAAGATGAAGTGCATTACCCTGGAGTTTATTTTGATCAGTCCCTACCTATTAAGGGAAATTTTTCCAGGAAAGTTTATTTCTCTATCCTGAGTTTGAACATTTGGCTACTCTGAATCTGGTGTGAAGCTAAAAAGCCCCAGGGATAAGGGTAAGAAGAGACCTGCCAGAGACTACACAGCCTGGTATGCAGATACGTACACTACTTCAGCAGAGTTCTGAAAAGTTTAGTTCCGTAATCTTCACAAAGTCCTTTGAGTTTATTGGCTTTAATATACTATAAGAGCCTCAGAGATTACATTTATTTTGCAGAAGTATAACATTACCTCTAATAACAAGCTTTCACTTGAACAGCTACTCAAGTCTTTCTGCATAAACAAGGACTTGTCCCCAACTGTAGATTTTAATTTACAGCCAGACTATTTTGATGGCTGAATAAATCACGTACTTTTTTTCCCACAATTTAAGTTCCACAAGGAACACTTAATTACTATGAATTCCAACTAAACTTAGAAATAAGAAAAGGGATAATTTTGTTTACCCTATACCTGCAAATTACACATGATTTCACCAGTACAAAGGAGGATGCATAAACAACATCCAGAACTGAAAGATGTGCTGCCCAGATTCAAAAGGTGGTCCAAGAGAGTCTTCCAGCTAAGAAAATGAAAATAAATTGGGGAAATTTCTACAGTTCCCATAGCTCCAAATTTTCCAGAATTCAGAGATTCCCTTGGATTATCTGATGGATCCATACACCAGAATCTCTCTCTTTGTAAAGTTTCAGGTTATTAAACACTGTTTCTGTATTTCCAAGTTAAGCAAGTACTAACCATTTGAAATTAGAAACTCTCGTTTTAAATGAACAAAAAAATGCTTATTAATTTTATTTTCTCATGTTATGAACAGAAAAAGACATCAAATTAGTAGTTTATATCAGCCAATACATCTATATTATCATCTGATATTTGCCCTAGACACCTGCTCTTTTGCCAAGCACACAGTCTCTCGGTTAAGGAATAATATATACATATACATAATATACAGTGATCTCCAGTATTCATAAATTCAACTCTTTCCCTCTCCAACAATTGCCAAAGCACACCTTTACACCACTTCCTTACATTAAAAAAAAAAACCAAAAAACAAACAAACTTTGAAAATTAAGTATAAAAGGGAATAATTCAATGTTTTCTTACCTGCTTTACACATACTGGTATAAATAATACTGGAGAATATAATACAACCATTGTTGCTTCAAATATATAAAGACAATAAATATATTTGTAAATATCTATTATACAGTCATTCAAATTTAAGTGCTTATAAATTAAAGCTGTGGGCTGTCCTACCTACAACAACACAGCAAGGGTAGGGATGTTTCTACCCTCATCTTGATAAAGTGCTCCTGTCAGCAGAGTTTACTGCCCACAAATTTCCAGCATGTACATGTAAATGCTTTCCAATATGGTTCAAAAATTATTTAGGTTGGAGAGTGGAATTACAATCATTTAGGTAACCTCAAACATTTTGAGAACCATGTACAGGAGAGGCTATAAAGGAATTTAACATAGGAAATCTGAGGGAAAGGCTCAGCAGTGAACAGCTGAGGTGGTCTCTTCTTCATGTAACTGAGTCACAAAGTGACTTTAGTTCTTCAGGCAATAAATTGATTACAAGGAGGTAAATGATACATGATATTTTTTCTGTGTTAAAAACCTGCCTTTCCTAATAGATACCTCATCCTGGCCAAGAATAAAGATCAACTGTCCTTATTTGAAGAGCTCTTAGTGAAAAAATGACAGAGAAACAATAGACAAATTTTGCTGCCAAATGTACAAGAACAATGTGGGCTAATTCTAGTTAATGTTGATTCAATTGTTAAAAATTACTAGAAGAGAAAAAAGCTATCTACTTGAAATGAAGGATATCTGAATTCTTGGAAAGATCAAGTCTCTTAATCTGAAATAAACCCCTTGCAAGTACAGCCTCGTACATGAATGTTAAATAAGTCAGCAACTCTTGTGGAAGTGCAGTTTAAGTTGATACTTAATATGTTTTGCCAAATTTTATGCAGAGAGTAGGTTCACAAAGGTCAACTTTAGAGAAGGGAATTCTAACTCTAGGCTCCCCCAAGGATAATTTAGAACATCTAAAGTTCGCCTCCAGCTCTGAATTGCTCTCACACTAACGAGCTATAGAGAGACAAATACTGAATGAATGAGAACCTTGAAAAATTCACATTGTGTGCAGCAGCAGAATAGCCCACAAAAGGACTAGGAGACTGCCATAACTTAGGCAATCACTTTGCAAATGGACGTGTTTGCAGTGTGTGCAGACATCCAGACTAGATTTGTTAATGGCATTCAAATTAGCCAGACTGAAGTTGCAACAAAATGGACTTTAGGATGAAGAGACAGGTACAACTGCAAAGCTTAATTTAAGAACCTAACCAAGTGGTCTAAAGATAGAGTGATTCATCCTTACATCTGTCTACAGATGACTGACAAGATAGGCTTAGCTTGGTGAGAACTCAGAGCAGCATCCTAAATTAGGGTCTCTGCATTCATGATAAATCCATAATACCAGTCCTGAAAAAGCATATGCAGATGTAAAAAGTCTCAGAATTGTGTCATTTATATAGAAAAATGAATTCACAACAGTGTATTACTGCTGCAGGAATACTGCGAGATGACTCAGCTGCCTTTGTAAATCTCACCAGCTGGTTAATACTGTTAGAGAAGTTCTCACGTCTGTCTAAATTACTAAATTAAGTTAAATATAAATGATGATGTGGACCTCTCTAGTCACACAGAAATGATACCAGAAAGGTCTTTACCCTTCCTGGGTAAGACCTGAAATTCATACATCAAAAATTGGAATTTATATTTCATTTTCTGAAGGATGCAAAGGAGAGAAAAGTATGCAATTTAAGCTGTGGGAAGGACTTTAGTTTCCTGGTTATTTCTTCTGTTTTTCACGATGTCCCAAAAAGACAGAGATATACTCGGGCATCTTCTGAGTCAGTCAGTGCAGTATCTGTACACACACATAACAAGTGCATCAAACCAACTGACGATCTTGTGGCTCTGCGTTGGACTCTCTCAAGCAGTTCCCTGTCCTTCTTGAACTGTGGGGCCCAGAACTGGACACAATACTCCAGATGTGGCCTCACCAAGGCAGAATAGAGGGGGAGGAGAACCTCTCTTGACCTACTAACCACCCCCTTTCTAATGCACCCCAGGATGCCGTTGGCCTTCTTGGCCAAAAGGGCATATTGCTGGCTCATGGTCATCCTCCTGTCCACCAGGACCCCCAGGTCCCTTTCTCCTACACTGCTCTCCAGCAGGTCAGCCCCCAACCTGTACTGGTGCATGGTGTTGTTCTTCCCCAGATGCAAAACTCTGCACTTGCCCTTGTTGAATTTCATTAAGTTTCTCCCCGCCCAACTCTCCAGCCTATCAAGGTCTCTTTGAATGGCAGCACAACCTTCTGGTGTGTCAGCCACTCCTCCCAGTTTAGTGTCATCAGCAAACTTGCTTAGGATACATTCTGGACCCTCATCCAGGTCTTTGATGAAGATATTGAACAACACCGGTCCCAGTACCGACCCCTGAGGGACTCCACTAGTCACAGACCTCCAACTGGTAAATTAAAATAAAAAATAATTATAAACGGAAGTAATTTAATAAAATCATGTGTATATATAAAAAGCTACAATTATGAAATTGCTGTTACTTTCTAAGTAAATGAACAGAGGCAGCATAATTTAGTGTGGAACTTAAAGGCAAGAGTCCCAAATCTAGTTGGCGTTTTCTTGCCAAGGACACCAGCCAATAGAAGAATGAAGGTGGAGATATCTCTCCTTACAAAAAAAATGGCACAAGCCAAATGGGATCGAATCCACAGGACTCTGGAATGGTGTTAATGGACTTAAAAACATAAGAAGGTTGCCTAACAGATCCAAAAAAAAATCTACAGGCTCATAGAGAATGCAATAGTAAGTGCTGAATGAAGGCCCGTGCAACCAAAATATCCCACTGGAGGTTTAAGGAAGTTAAGCATGGAATTTAGCATTAACAGCACCAAAGCAATCATTGAAGTTCTACTCAAATAATATACAGCATCTAAATCAGACAGGTTCTGATTTTCTTCCTGGTAGCATTTGTTCATCCCTAATTGAACCATTAATTCTTTTTCTTTCCCTCCTATTAGCAAAGAACCATTTGTCATTAAGATGAAATTCCTGTCCAAAAAACCCAAAAGACAACCTTTCTCCCCCCAAAACCACATTTTTTCTGACCTTTACAGAGACAGCTTGAATGAAGGAGATGAAGTAATTGCAAACCTTTCAGAAAGTAATAATGGAAACGTTAACAGCAATCTGGTTTATTCATACAAGTCTTTCCTCTAATTGTTCTCCAGCATGGCCTTGGATTAAATCCAACTGAAAGCTGAATTAAATACATACATTATTGGCATCACTACGTTACAAATAGAGTGGAAAAGATGTGCAGTTTCTGCCTTACATGCAAAACTAATGCAAACCAATTAGAATCTTTTAATTATGGTTGAGCAAACCTGAACACACACGGGTAAGTGTCATGATTCAATTTGGTCCCCTTCTCACCCCATTGAAGTTAATTTGAATCTCAAAAAGATCTATTCTTCCCCATTAAATTTTAAAAAAAACCCAAAACAAAAAAACAGAAAAAAACCCCACACAACAACCCGGAAACCCCCAAAACTCACAAAACAGCCCCCGACTATTTACAAGACAATGTAATCATTAACACACCAAGTGGTCTTTCTGGCCACATTTTGCTGAGTTTTGGGGGCAGGATTAGATTCAATGATTCAATTCAACTATACAAGTGCAAGTCCTAAACATAGATATGCTGCAGAAGTTGCACTTAGCCTAGTCATATACAGAAGCAAGCTGTACTGGATTTGGTGATTGGTTTGGGGGAAATTTTTGTGTGCTGTGCCAGAACATTATGGTTTGATGCTAATTAGTAGTTGATGTGCAAATTTGGACCTTAGATCATCACAAATCACAGCATAAGATCCTGTTCTTTCCATACCTATGCACACTGTTCAGAAGGCAATTTTATTTATAGTGTCACTCTTCTCTGCAGAGCAGCACAGGAACCAGAAGAGATTTTTTAATGAAGCAGCAGCAGAATTGAAAGCTTTTTGCTATACAGAGCAGTATATTGAAACTCTGGAAAATGTAGCTTTTGGGGATGGACTATGAAAAGGTAACTTTCCAACCAAAGAAAAATAAAAAGGAGCATAACATCATACTTAAATAAAATTATGTGGATATGCTCAATTATACATACCATAAATCCCTACACATAGCCCCAGATGTCACAGATATTCATAATATAATATTATGCCTAACTGGAAAAAAATAAAACTCATCTAACTTGTCTTTTCAAAATTAAAAATGTCATGGGGATAGCTATAGCTACTTCATACTACAGGGAAGTATTGAATGTCCCATCACATCCTACCATAACACTTGATAGGGCTTCTCCTTGGAATTGTTTTGATTAACAGTATTTTGTATTGAGAAGAGCTTGTACCTTTTTTGCTTGAAGCAACCAAGCAGAAATAGGACTCAAACAAGTTATGGAGCTATGTATCAGTAATGCAGTTGCACAGTCCCTTTATACCTGTATACAGTAAAAAGATTAACTAAATAAATTAATAAAAATCCTAGTTAATCCTGCCTAAGAAGAGAATTTTGTTATTTATTTAAGCATTTGTTACCTAAAGTTAAAAATACCTGAAAGGAGGTTGTAGCGAGGTGAGTGTGGGTCTCTTTTTCCAAGTAACAAGTGATAGGACAAGAGGAATTGGCCTCAAGTTGCACCAGGGGAGGTTTAGATCAAGAGTGCTGGGTTTCTTCAGTATTCAGAAAATAATTACTAATTAACTTATTGCCATTTTCAGCTACATCAAGGCAGGTTGCAGAGTGGATGAAGACTTATTTTAGAGGTGCAAAATTAAAATGAAAGGTGGGAACAGACACAAGTTAAATCAAATTAGAGATTAGAAAAAAACTTTCAATGATGCAACAGGTCTCCCAGAGATGTCGTGCAATCTCCATCCCTGGAGACTCTAAAAACACAGCTCTTCATGACCCTAAGATACCTAATCTACATTTGAAGTTTGATCTAACTTCAAAGTTGATTCTGCTTTAAGCAAGGGGTGAGACCAACTACCTCCCAAGGGTTCTTCCAGCCCAATTATTCTATAATTCTATTATATCTAAATGCTTTGATTTGTTACAAATGTTACAGTAATTTTGATGTAGATTTTACTTGAAATTATTCTTGAAGCTAGTAGAATTTAGGGAAAAGCACATAGTATAGAGGGTTACAGAGACATTTGTTTTGGGAAAAGAGTACAAGAGACACCACAGAGACACTTAGAATAAAACAGGGCCCCAGAACACTCAGATAAAGGGAACTGGAGAAAAGGAACAAAACAGGTTGTTCTTGCATAGGGATGAGAAAAGTACTCCCACTGGTGAGCCATCACCTTATCTTGGTGAAGAACTGGTTATAGGGCTGGCTCCAGCCATGGGACCCAAGTCAAAACAAATTTTAATGAGATTCATCTATCAGGATTACATCATTGTAACTTTAAATGGAAGTGAGATATTAATTGACTGATCATGTATATGAGTGATAGAATAATGTTAATGTTAAATTAAGATTACATCGCTTCTGTCTATCTGTGGGATACTACCTGGTCCCCTTATCTGTGCAGAACTGGAATAAAAGCAAATATCTTGACTCTGTGTGAATCAGGTTTGCACACTGGGTACTGGACCCACTTTCAGGACAACAATTTAGTGGTTTTACTTTTTATACATGCATAATGCTTATTATTTGTGGAGCTTTATGTTATGCAAAACCACATGCATGCAGGAAAAAATAATCTCAAAAAGGCAATCCCCAAACCCTATCCCCCTTCATAGAAGCTTTGTGGAAGATTTGCTTTTTCTTCTATCACTGGGACTTCTAAGTTACATAAAAGCCAAGGAGATCATTGTGACCATTACCTGGTTGAATAATGTAGTGAAGCAACACTGCAATGTTTGTTTGTATCTTGATGGTTATTTTCCTTTGTTTAAAACTGTCAGACATTTCTGAAAAGAAGCCCAGTAGTTAACTGCTGACTCTTCTAAGACTGTTTCTTGTCAGACATAAGGAATTTTTCCACAAACACCCTCTATACCAGGATTCCTGACTTTGGCACTGAGTTACACTGTCCACATTTGTCAAGATTTTATACCTGCCTAGAAAAACTCTTCTCATTAAAAATGCTGTGTTGAAAATTAAAATTCCCCAGTCTCAGTCAGATGACATCTCTGACATCTAACAAAAACACCGTCTATTGTCTCCACAAGTTCCTGATAAATTCTACTCCTGATCCCAGGAAAGGTCATTTGCATCTAGATAACAGACATGGGACCTTTCACTCCAGAGCACTGGCTAGAATGTCAACCAAAGTTTTCCTCTACTAGCATTCAATGATCCCCTCTGATTTTGAAAATGTAAGAAAGGTCAGAACATGGTGGTTTATTTTTCTCACATACAAGTTTGAAGATTGTCCAACTTTCTAGGCAGGACGTGGTTTCTCATTAACAGTGCACAATCTATATGAACTGAAAAATTCATCTTTTTAGTTAAAGACAGTAAAAAAAAAAGAGTAGTAAGGGAGTGAACAGAATTTCCAGAGCAACCTGCAACCAAATAATACAGTTACAAACTACAGAATTTGAAGGATGCTCATCAAGTATTGCAGATGTGTAATTCTCTGTCTAGAAAAGTCAAAGCCCAAAGCAGAAGCTATTTGGAACAAAAAGAAAGAAGAAAGCGTTCTGATTAGGAGTTATATTCAAACAGGAATGATCAAAAGGAAAAGTTACGTATAATAGGATTGGGGTGGTACAATCAAAGACTGAAAATATATACTTCAGCAAAAAGAAGTGAAATCAAGAGATTTTCACACATTTTAAAGATGTAGCCAGTCATTGCCACCTGATCCTGAAAGTCCTGCTTCAGCCCATTTAAAACTCTTGAAAAGAAAAATAAAACTTAGTTTTGCAAATAATTCTGACAAATATTCTACAAGTAATTTGAAAATGCCAATTTTATTTCAAAATCAGAACTGATGAAAACTAGAAACATCAAAATTCACTATTTTTAGCTCTAAATACCTCACCAAATGCATGACACATTATTCAATGTAAAAAATAATAATTTCAAAAGATACCACAAATATATTTTGGTGATATTTAAAAAATACTGTAATTTCACAGACTAGAAGGAATCCACATGGGAAGTACAGCTCTGCTGCTGCTCAGGGAAGTTCTTGCCCATTCTGATTTTGCATTTTAATCACTAAGACAAGTAACTAAAGATTCTCCCACCTCTAGTACTTAAGCTCACAATTACAGTCTCTGCTCATTTGAATGTCTAGTCAAAAGCAAATTACCTTTTCCACTACATGTGTTGCAATCATTTTGCCTGTTACAAAGATCTATGGCTTAAATAAAAGTGCATCCTTTTCTCAACATTTTCAAAAGCTGCAAACAGTCTGTTACCTTGCTATATCACTGCAAGGTAATCTCAGAAAAACATATTGAACTTGAAAGCACTGTGATAAAAAAAGCTTTTAAAGCATCCTGACATCATGGTAACACAAGCCATGGGACATTAACAATTCTACCATTACCATCCCAGGAACATCTGAACACTGTTTCTAAATCACAATAATAAAAATTTTAAAGGAATACAACAAGATAGAAGAAAAATATTCTGTTTTCTGGAAATCATGTTATATTCATTAGAACATTTTTGATTCTCATCACCAAAAGAGGCTGTGACCCCAAGAGAAGCCTGTGCTGGAGCAGGCTCCTGGCAGGACCTGTGGCCCCCTGAAGAGAGAGGAACCCAAACTAGAGCAGGTTTGCTAGGACTTCTGACCCTGTGGGGACCCATGCTGGAGCAGTCTGCTCTTGAAGGAAAGCACCCTGTGGAAAGGACCCACGCTGGAGCAGTTTGTTAAGAACTGGAGCCCGTGGGAAGGACTCAGGCTGGAGAAGTTCATGGAGAACTTTCTCCCATGGGAGGGACCCCACGCTGGAGTAGGGGAAGAGTGTGAGGAGTCCTTCCCCTAAGAAGGAAGGAGCAGCAGAGACAGTGTGTAATGAACTGACTGCAGCCCCCATTCCCTGTCTCCCTGCACCACTGTGGGGGAGGAAGTAGAGAATTCAGGAGTAAAGTTAAGCCCAGGAAGAAGAGAGGGGTGGCGGAAGATGGTTTTAGTTTTTTTTTGTTTTATTTCTCATTACCCTTCTCTGATTTGATTGGTAATAAATCAAACTAATTTCCCCAAATCAAGTTTGGTTTTCCCATGATGGTAATTAGTGAATGATCTCCCCCTGTCCTTATCTCAACCCATGAGCCTTTTGTTATGCTTTCTCTCCCCTGTCCAGCTGAGGAGAGGAGTAACACAGCAGCTTTGGTGGGCACCCAGTGTCCAGCCAAGGTCGACCCACCACATTCACCCAAAAAATCTTTGCAGCATTCATTTAATCTCATAACTTAGAATGAACACGCTAGGCAGTGCTACTCTCACTATATATTTACATATACTTTTCTTTTCTTACATTTCTACAGATCTAAAAAGCATGAAATATTTTAGGAAAGATCAAATAGTACCAAGAATGAGTAAAATTCAGATTTCCCAATATTTAGAACTCCATCCTCACCATTCCTAACTACTAGCTCCCCAAAATATGCACTCACACAATCAAACCAATCCAGTCAAAACCAAAACAAACAAAGAAAAAAACCTAGCTACTGCCATCTACCTGGTAGCTGTGAAACATCCTCTTCAGATGAGCCAGAGAGGTATGACAGGTCCATGGAGCCCACACGGTAACTTGCAAATACATTTAGCAACTTACACCTTATCCCAGGAGGCAGCAAGGAAGCCCTACAGCCAGCACTGGAACAACAAAGGAGAAGAGCCTTCTTATGGCCATGTGGCATTAATTAGGTCAATCAGTCCTGAGCAAACAGCAGAAATGTTGAAAAGCTGACATGGCAGTAATCACTTCTCTGGAGTGTCAGATGTAAGTCAACAATAGGTACAGTTCTATCGTAAGGAACTGGTGAAATATAAATAAAAATTTCTGTGAAAGCATCAAGAGAAAAAGCAGAGCAACAGTTAAGAGACTATCAGATTCACTGCTGTCAGTCACGTGGGTTGTAACAGGAAGATGCTATCAAGGTTATACCACGTTGTATATGCCACTTCAGTTTCTGTTAACCCAACAGGTAAGTTATAGCCCTAAAGATAGCCTAAATGAGGAAACAAAAACACTGGTTGTCTTTTGTCTAGTACACATATCTCTCATAGTAGAGGACAATTCTTTGCTAGAGATTTCTCCACTATACTGGAGCAATGTTACCGATTCACTTCAGGCATTTCTGTGCCAAGACTACAAAGCAGTCCATAATTATATGAACATAAACATGTAATCCTAAATAAAACACAGATGTATCTTCCCCTTCAGAAAATTATTTCACACAAGTTACCCAGAATTTGAACAACTATGACATTTTTTATAATAGAAGTTCTCTGTACAGTCCTCATAATTGTACTTCCAGTTCCTAAAGTTCTCTTGATAATAAAGTAGTGCAGCAATTACAGAAACTCATTTAGCATTGAAGTACCATGGAAAGAATCCCATAATGCTTTGCAAGCTGACAATAGGCAGATTCTGCATGGCAAAAATTGTCTAGCAAAAATATTTTCATACAAGTGAAAGCTAGTGACAGCTTTATATAGCTGACTACTTAGCTTATTTTTTTTCTACTGCACATAGTATCTACAGCACATGTTCAAATTAACACATTTGTTAACTGTTCTGTTAGGAATATTGCCTCAGTTAACCTCTTCTCCACACTATATATACAGTGTTGGGTTTTGTTTTATTTTGTTTTTTTAATGTGAAGAGCTTCTTCCATTAGATTGCCATCTGGCAGAAGAGCTAACACCACAATCAGTGGTTTCGATTTCACAGTTCAAGTTCTCAGCTGTTGTAATTAATTACGTGATTATGTTTCACATTTTTATCATGCACAGATCAAACCTTGAATGGGAATAAAAGGTACAATGAAGGTTTTTATGAAGACACAAAAATGCATGCAAACAAATGCAAGCAGATAACCTCTAATTTTAAGCAGAAATAAAGTATTCATCAAATTATTGGTAAGATTGTAAAAAAATATATTCTCCTGTCATGTCTCAGCAACCCTCAAATATATCCTGTCTCATTAAGAGACAGATCAGCATGAGAGCCAAAGAACTAACTTGCTTCTTTTTGCCTGTTTCCTATCCATAAAGCCTTAGGTTGGTTGGTTGGTTTCCTGTTTTGATAGAATGGACACTCAGTTTGTTTCACACTCTCCTTACAGGGAGAGCAAGGGTAATATTCAGGTAATTCTCTCTAATTAAGCCATGTCATGAGAGTTTAATGGTGGCAATGCTCATCAGGAACACTCATTCTGATATGCCAGCTACCAGCAAATTATGAGTTGCCAAACATAATCAAGAGAATGAATTACAAGAGCTATCAGCAGTGTCAAGCTGGATAAGGATGCTTCTTACACAGCCACAGTTGAGAGATTAACAGTACAGTGAAGTGCAGAAGATTCTAAATAATAAAAGTTGTGGAAATGTCAAACAAAATTTTGCTCCAACAACATTATGAATTTCAAATAAAAACAAATATTCAAATTATTCATACAGACTGCATTTTATATTTTCTATAATAATAATAATATTATTTTCATATATTGTTCACTGGAGCACTGAACATAAAAGTTCAGGCTGCCTAACAGCTCTAGTATTAATACTATTCTGTTAGAAGACAAAGAGAAATACTCCCTAGTTTTTGCTAGCAAGCAGTCTCCTCATACACATTGGAAAACTCTTCAAGAATGGAATACTTTGGATAGTGGGAGAACCAGGGACCAGAAGTTCAGGAATGTTCCTCTGCGGAATTTTTCTGAAATATTACCAAAACATTAAGATATCTGTAAGAAGTTAAGGCATTTCACCCTCCAGCCCTATACTTTCTGTTGAGAGCATTTTCACTTCAGATGTCTCTCATAGAAACAGCATCAGCAGATAATCAGCTACAAGTTTAATCACCTTAAATGCTCAGTGAAGAACAACTAAAAGAAAATTTAATTCAAGCCTAGGGAATTAATTTTCTTTACTCAGCAAATAAATTTTAGGCACCCTGCCACAATAGCACTTACTCAGGGTGCAAATATTCAAATTCATGTAAGGATTGAGATTCACAAAGGTTAGCTTATTAATCTGTATCAGCCAGGTGGGAATACTCAGTAGGAATCTGTTGATCCCTCTTCCTGTGACTGATTCTCTGTGGGACACATACTAGTTATTATATCAGTGAGAATTACTGAATACTCTAGTGGTTAGAGTCCTTACCAGAGAGACATGAGTTCCAGGCTCTAGTCACATATTTGTAGAAATGCTTAAATAGTTTGAAAGAAACTGAGGTATTCTGCCTCTTAGGAAGAGCCTCTCTCTAATCAATAAACTAAAGGCAAACTTTCTCACTCAGTGTCAACAATGACTTAACTATCCTAAGATAGATAAAGGCTTCAGAAAGGGGAAGTTAAAGACTCCCACTGCAGAATACATCCAGCTAAGTGGTTAGGGCATCTTCCTCTACATTCATCTCTAACTCTACCCGTGGTTCCTTAACCAAGAAATGCTTTAACCCAAATAAAATGTAATGGTAACTCTTCCTTTATTCATACTTCGTGGAGTATTAGATATGTTCAGTGGCTTTGCACCAAGTGATCTGTGAGTTAGCTAATGCACAGCTTGCACCTATACTGGCAAAAAGGCTATGGTTAGCTAGTAAATCCATCTGGAATTTAGGAGATGAGCTGGGTATTCAGCTGATAAATATCATCAAAAAGCTGGTACTTCCCTCCTGGGTTAGACCCCAAACCAAAAGGGTACAAAAGGACAGAAGATGGGAGCATGTGACAAGATACAGGGCACAGAATCAGACAGATGACAGAAAGATCAGGAGAGACCTGGTTTTAGATAGGAGGCAGAGCTCCCAATTCATCAGCTCTCTAATCATCATCCCTTGGACGTGAGACAAATCAAGCAAGATCAGGAGTAGTGAGGTACAATGACCAGACAAAAGGTATTGCTAGCAACATGGCTCAGGCAGGGACCTGGACTGAAATGCAGTCCCAAATGCAAGGAAGAGAGGCTCCAGGTCTCTCCCAGCCCTTTGAAATGTGGCCCAGCTGTGCACACTGTGATAAGATTAAGATATTACTATCCCTTTCCCTTGTTGTTCTGGTCTAGTAATTCATCAGACTTGACAGGCAATCAATCAAACAGTAAAAATGAAATGCAAAAATGTTGAAATCTTCTACCAAACTTCCAATTTTCCAAACAGTTCTCATTTTAATTCACAGTTAGTCAATCATTACTGACTGTGAAATACCCTAGTGAGCCAATAGATTCCTTATTATCAGCTGTGATACCTTGAATACCTACCCATTCACATGATAAGCTTACAGCATTCCTTAATTCTTATGTTCCCACACACCATTTCTGCATAGTGTTTTAATACACAGGCTCTCTCCAACTCATGGTAGAAACAAAATTGTCACAGTTCAAAGTCACTCATGTTCTCCCAGCATTCATACTTCTCTTAATGAAATCTTGGAAATAAATAATATGAAAATAAAAGTGGAAGTAGAAGGAAGAGATATAACTGGCACACATTACCTTGACTTCCGACTATAAAGAACTTAAGAGAAATGCAGTGTTTTGGAATAACAGAACAAGGCAGAACATCTAGAAAATTCTGAAGATATTTCAAAGGTTTTTTCTCTTCTTTTATGTTTCCTATTAAATTCTACCCCTCATCAAAAACTCAGAACAAAAACTGCAAACCATTTACTCTGCTCAATGTTTGTAAAAAAACTCCTGAGCTAGGAACATAGACATCTTTATGGCTAATAAAATGACAGGAACTTCTAAGTATGTTTCAAAGTATTCTGAAGTGCAACAGTCCAAATGAATTGAAAGTCAAATTGTGCCTCCACTGAAAATAAAGAAAGTCCAGAGAACTAACTCAGATATAGCTGCAGTTACAGCTAAATTTATTTGAAGTCAGACATGGTGAATCCCATGTGTATTGTCCCTGTGACACATTCATCTGGGAGAAAGAGTCACAGCTAGATAACAACTCAAATACATATACTTACTTCATTAATTTTGATGGTTGTTTTCATTCCCCAGTCATTAGTCTACATTTTTTAGAGAGTAAGTTTAGTTACAAAAGTATTCTGAAAGAAGAAATGGAATAACTACTTCAAAAGCAGCTGAATCTAGATTTAAATCAGACTGCACTAGTTTTTATATTAAAACTCAGTTAGTATCCTTCCAATTCCACAAGTGTAAATAAGGATCATTATTACAATCACACCCTGCACTCTGTAATGTTATCTTTATTTCTGTGATGTTTATAAATACTCATTGGACATACATCAGCATCACAAAATCTGTCATAATAAAAAGTACCATAAAAGATCAATGATTCAATTTACAGGTGGAAAACTAATTCAACATGGTATAGCTTGTTTCATCCAAGAAGCTCAACTTCAGAAGAACATTCTCTGAAAATTGTAATTCAAACCAGGATCTTAAACTGAATTACTATCTTCCATCTTCAAAACAAAGACCGAAGGCTTGAAACAATTTCTCACCCCTCTACAATTCTTATTTTTCTAGTGTAGAGATGAAATCTCTTCTTTAGTAAAGATGAGCAAAGACCATGAATTTCCTGTGTATAAACTTCACGGTCACAGACTCACCTCACTGGGGATTGCTGATATCCTATTACCATGGTCTTTTGAACAGAGAAGATGATATTAATTTCAGGAAGCCAGCTGTTTTCCTATGATAAACCTTATTTTCTTCATGGAGCTGGAATTGGAAACTTAACTTTGGCAAATTATAAGTACTGCAGTAGTGAGTGATATGAGGGTTGCAATTCCTTTAGGTTTTATTATATATCATTCCTGCTTAAAATTTTAGCTGTTTTGCTGTTAAGCAAAAGGAAGTGGGAAATTAAGCATATTTCCAAGTGTGAATATCTCCCAGGACTTCCAGAAGTAGAACTGTTAACACATCTGCATATCACTAAATACCATAAACAAAATATAAAAGAGTTACTTTTCTAAAGTTGTGGATGCATTTTTTTCTACACCTAAATGCAGTATATTTTCAAGGAAAGTATTCACTCAAAGGAAAAATTCCCTCAATTAAAGTATCTTCATGAAAAAACACCATACAGACTTTGTAGCCTTATTCTAAGCCAAATCGAACAACTTCTGGCTAGCTATGGAGAAACTGTACATTTATTTATCTGTTACTCATGTTTTATGTGGATAAACTGGAATCATTTCACTTATTAAGAAAATAAAGCTCTTGGAGAAGCATAAGAATGCTTTGAAAGAGTAACTAAAAACTGATGACACCTTAGGTAGAGAATGCAGCATGGAATTACCTAAAATGAAAAATTAGTGTGGGACCGAGATTTTCTGCTACAGCCAAAGAAAAGCTTATTAAATTCTTTCAAAGTATCTGAATTCTCTCTGGTTACTGTTCAATCTGAAGTAAAATGTTATTCCTCAAAACCCTTTTGTCATTTGCTATCCACAGGTGACAGGAGAAGACATTTTAGTCTTATTTATGTATTTTACAGCTTTTGTCAATGCCAGAATCTTTCTTCTATTTTATTATTATTGCCAAGAAATAAATTTTTTCAGTGGAAAATTTACTGGTTTGATAGAAACAGAATCCATGTGAAGAAAGTAGTAAATCAACGCGCTAATGTGTAGTTGCATGACTGAATTTGAAAAAATGCAAATGTTATAAGTACAAAAAAAGTCATAAATATCCGGAAGCTGATTATTAAACACATTTAGAAATAAATTTCTCCTAGGAATACTACTTAAACACATCTGAATGGCAAAAGTTCTACTTACTGCACTTGCTGTTTGTTGATAATTCTCAACTTTTACATGCCACCAATTTATGGGTACTTCTAAAAGCTTTGTTATCAGAGCACCATGTAATTTCTATAGGTTGACTAAAACGCAAGAGACTTGATAACTTACTGATGCAGAAACTGTGTTTAATTTTCTTCTTAAAAAAGAATTAAAAGGAAAAGCATAACTTCTCCAGAATTTGTAAAGCATTTCAAGAGCATTGCATTTTTGGAAAAAAATAATTCCATGGAAATGCACAAAAGCACAGCAGAACTAAATTACTTAACAGAAGACTCTGAGTAATTTGGAACACCGGCAGCAATGCAAGAAGTTGTTCACAGGCTTTCTTTAATCCAAACAGCCTTGTTAAATCCAACTGAATGTACCTCTAGCACACTGTAGGGAGATTATTTGCCCAGTCCATAGATGGTTCAATAACTATAGTGGCTGTAATACACGTACAATGCATTATTCTGTGACAGTACTGCAATAGGTGTTAGAAACCACAAATATCTGAGGATGTTAATTGAACAGGCTACACCTTTATAGAATCATAGAATCATTATGGTTGGAAGGGACCTCCAGGGTCATATCAAGTCCAACCTTTGGGAGGGCTATGAGCACTCTTGTTTGGTAGATTTATGTACACAGAAAATAACCTGTACTTGATAAACTTTGAAGTCAGCAGTGACATGTTTCTCCAGAGTGTGGTGGATTCGTTTGGGGGTGTTTGGTTTTTTGGGTTTTGTTTGGGTTTTTTGTTTGTTTTTTAATTGGCCTCAAATGTAAGCAGCTGTCTGGATTAGACAGACTTTCTTTGGTAGCTCTGAAGGATCAAAGGTGCATACGAAATACAAAATCTATGCTCAATGCATCAAATAAGATGTATTGAGCAGAGATTCTGTATTTCCAATGCTCCTTCCACTCCTTCTGTAAGTCATAAGACGAGAACCATTTAATTACAAGTGTGTGTGGTTCAATAATTGGTTTAAGTCTTTGACTTTTGAGTTTGTAGGGATTAGAGTCTTAGGCAAAGCAAAAACCTGTTCCAGTTTGTAAACATTTGCATCCATCTTGTTCAGTCTGCTTTGCAAGTCATTCTAAGAAGTTATTCCGCCAGACGGTGTAATTCAGTAAGACTTTCAGTGTCAGGAGCCAGAGAAATTAGGTGTCCCAGTCAAATTCTAGTGCGAAATTATATTTTACTTATTTAATGCTCCTTCTCTAGTGTACATTATCCTGCAGAAACTACAGTATTACACACCCTTCCTCATCTCTTGTGCTGCTATTTTGGTATTAAACAGCTCTTCTTGCACATGTCAAAAATATTTAAGTTCTATCAGAAAATATCTAGTGAAAAAAGCACACTAACAAGTTGCAGGGCTATCTGCACTTATCATGGCCTTTGCTTAACATTAATTTCTATCATCTGGGATACTCAAAGGTGCTAAAAGGTGGAAGTACACAAGGATGCTCACTGTTAAAATGTCTTTCACTGATCCAAGGTCACATTGCTTTTCACACTTTAACAACTCAGTATAGGAACTATTGTAAAGCTGATTTGCTTGCTTTTCTTATTGATATTGTAGATATTGATTTAGGTTCACAATTCATTTTTCCTTCATAAATACATTTTGAAAGAATAAAAATATATAGTTATTTGACATCCCTCATTTTCAAAGGAATTATTATCCATCAGCATTGATAAAACTACTTCCTCATACACTTTTCAAAACATCCAGGCAATTTCTGTGAATAAAATTTCATTTGCTTCTCCTCATTGTTTGAGGATACTTCTCAAATAATACTTGAGATACCCTCTCAGACAATTTAATGTCTGACATTTCCTTTCCTGCACTGTCTTTCAGTTTTGCATTGGAGAGATGTGTTTGAATAACATACCATGACATTAACTTCTGATGGGCAATTTATTAAATATGTTTGCTAAAAAGGTTTGCTATGAAGGAATAATTGCAATTGTGTGCTACTGTCTGTCTTATTTTCATATTTAGCAAATGAGATTAGAATGAAGAGTATTAGAATACATCAATTATTTTCCTTGTCCTGGTCAAGAGATCTTTGCCATTCTGGGCTTCTGCAGACTTTCCATCAGTCTATGTTCATTAAAATTAATGCATGTGCCTTTACATGCAGCTCCAGTGGCAGATACAGTTCATCAGAAAGTTATCTGAAAGCCTAAATTCACTCAAAAATTATTCACTGATAAACAAGGCCTTATCGTTTCTGTTCTTTAAGCTAGAGAACAGTCTTATTTAAAAAAAAAAAATTGTCTGAAGTGAAATTCGTGGAAAGTTGTCTAGAACAGAACAAGATATTACAAATGAGGACAGAGGTTGTATTTTATCACTTTGCAATTAATTAGATTTGCATTTCTCTGCTCCAATTAGAAAATAATTTATGCACCTAATTGAAGATGGTTCTATGCAAGAAGCCATCCAAATTTTCAATCACAAGGCTACAGATGTGCAACCTGCCTCACCAATTCTGAAAGCTCCACTGTGTTCATCATGCAGTACCTGTACTGTAGTACTTATAGGTTACCAAAAGACAAACTGCAAAACTATAGCTCACTCATGTAATTACACGCTTTGAATCTTTTCTTTTTCTTTGGTGCCTTAGGTCATCCCCCGTCTCCCATCTCCTGTTCTCATTAATGATGCATTTACACGTGTCTGTGGTTTTGTTTCAATCCATAATCCCTTGCCCGTTCCTCAAAGTGTGTCATTTTAAAAAAGTGTAGTTGTTCCCTGTGGTCACACCTTAGTTTTAGGTAAAGCCTTCTGGTGAACAGCAAAATATCATAAAATTATGCAGCAAAGAAATGACAAAATGTTAAACCCTTGGATCATTGATAACTAAATGCTACTTTTTTTCAGATTCAGATTGACATTTGTAATGGTATGAAGCTGCATCAGAGAAAGTTCAGATTGAATATGAGGAAAAAGTTCTTCATGGAGAGGGTGCTTGGTCACTGGAACAGGCTCCCCAGGAAAGTGGCCGTGGCACCAAGCCTGTCAGAGTTCGATGAGTATGTAGATGACTCTCCTAGTCATATGGTTTAGTTTTAGGTAGTCCTGTGAGGAGCCGCGAGTTGGACTCAATGATCCTTATGTGTTCCTTGAAACTCGGGATATTCTATGATTCTCATAGGAAAAACTAAAAGTTACACAGCCTCTTCTATTAGTATGTCTTATGACTGCTGAAGAGATATACAAGTTTATTATTATTTTTTTTTTTCGTAATTGGCTCAGAGATTCAATCCAACCCCCATAAAATCAGACTTTGCTGAACTCCTTGTGTTATACCTTTGGATCATTCTGAAGAGCATTCACACATTTCAAACATTTTTCAAAAAAAAATGGCTATTTGACCAAAACATCTGGGTAACCCTTCACATTTTGAGAGGCTTTGTAATATTCATTGCTCATTTACACTGTAATTTTAATCACTCCTAATTCCCTTGGCCTGTCTTACTATGTTTGAGTGTTAAGCAAAAGAAAGATAAAGTTTCTCCACTGACAGATTTATACTGGTTAAGCCGAGTCAGTCATGCAGTATCCATTTACCACTTCACTGTTCTTGCATTTACCAACTACTTACTAATTATTGCATGATTTATGAGTGTAATTTCTGTCATATAAACAGCATGAATCATTTAAAATACAGCAGACACCACTAACAGGGAACCATCTCATTATCTGATTGTGCAAAAATTAGTGAAGCAAGCCCGACAGAAAATATCTCTAGCAGCCAGTCATTACCTAGCCAGACCCTGGCCACGTTTCAGACTAAAATACTCATTTGGAAATTTTTATAAAATAAAAAATATAAAATTATAGATGCACCTTATTTGCATGCAAATGTCATAATACAAAGAAGTGCACACTGCAATTTAGACAATCTGAAGCACTTGAAAAATTCTGAAAATAACGATATATTGACTTGAGACAATGCCCTATCTAATGGATCTTGTAGATAGCTGTAGCATACATATATTTTAAAAGGGACTTGTTCCACATGCAGTTTTGAACTTTCATGTATTTGTTTTCACCTTAGTAATACAATTCTACAGAACAGACACTACAAGAATACATCTTCAGTGCAACTGGTGCTCACAGTCTCAGCATTTGATTAATTATTTTAGTGTGGCAGCAACAGACACAATGAGGTAGTATCTGTATTAAAAAGCAATCCTGAGATAAGAAACAGAATCAATTTCACTTCTTCTAGTCATATGTAATAAGAACTTAATTCTACCAGCATGTCACATACAACACAATGAGAAAAAGAATGGAACACATGCATAGAACTTCTGATCATGTTGGTTTTACTTCTCTGAAGGACTTAAGGAAACATTTTTCTCTATATTTGTAATAAATTACTCATCACTGGATTTTGGTTTTATAATGATTTAAAAAAAAAATAAAATCTGCAAATAGTAGTAACCCCACCAGGACTGATTAAATATCATCAAAAGTTATTGTAAATACCATTTCTTATGAAACTTAATTTATATGTAACCCAATTTGTTTATTTTTATTTTCCATGTTTTCACTGAGCACCTTAAAAGTATCTTTCAGGATTTAAAAACTATGAAGATTGGTAACAAATTTATCTACTACTGTCTTTTCTTTTTTTTTCTTTTTTTTTTTCTTTTTAATAATGAACTTGAACACCTGAAAAAAATTCAAATGTCAAATGTTCTCCTTTTAAGAAAATGTTTTCATTTGGCCAAAAAGCATTCTCCGGGCAACTCCAGATCCAATTCCACACTGCCAACATCAATCACACACCCTCTGTAACTGAAAAGAAGTAGCTGGCTCCTGAAGGCTCTTAAAATCCCAGAGAATCTCTAACTCAAAATTGCATCCACGTAACTTAGGAAGTTCTGCTCTTCCATTGGTGACTGATACACTCACTTTACTCAGGAAAAAAAAAAAGTACAGACTCTATAATATCAGACTTGCACATGCATAACTGAAATCATAGCTAAGATCAGGACACCATCATACAAGTCCAAGATAAGATCTCAACAGGATTTGATAAAAGCATGTCTCTATACTGATAACCAAAAAAACCCTCAGAGATTCAGATTACAACACTGTGAAATATGTGAGGAACCCTTCAGAAATGACAGGAACTACTTCAGTATCTCATGGTACTATTTTTTCCGCATAAGCAAGAATGTTTTTAATAGTGAATGCCTCTGAATCCTGATACTGAAAAATAAATAACAGTAAACATGACTCCCTGGTATCTTGTCTTGGCACAGAAAGCAATGCTCATTTGCTATTGAAAAAGGTTTTGAATCACTATCTAACAGCCTTGATTTATCTAACCATCCTGAAAGTGAATAACATCAGGCTAAGCATGGTGCCAATTAAATTAGTGCCAGTGTAGTAAAGCAAGTGTTGACAATGTAATATGTCACCTGCAGAAGCATCAAGCAAATGGCAGCTGAGTCCCTGATATAATTTCCTCTCCAAACAATAAACCACCACCAGATTACACCAGGAACAGCAAAATGAGAATATTCAAATAAACTATGAAGTGTTACTGATGAAAGTTTTTTGAATGATACAAGATATTACTTTAGGAAAAAAAAAAAGACTTTAATTAAATTCTTCTAAAGTAGGAGTTCAGTGATTCACAGCTATGCCAAAAAAGAAACCTAAATGCCAAAAGTGCCCAAAAAAGCAGTATCCTGTCTTCAGTGTTTATTACAGAGTAAAACAGTTGCAAGTGACAACAAATACTTCCATTTTAACTACAGTGCATTATGCTTACTTGAGAGAAATACGAGATTAGTATTTTTTCTTAGTTTTCTTTTGATTTAAGTTCTGAATTGAAGGACCACTCTAAACAATGTTAAAACACATGCATAGTTAAAAAATTAGTCAAGGACAAAGTACATACTAGAAAAACTGGACAGGTCAAGAACATCACCATCATTAAGTCAGACATATCATAACTAGGAGACTATTCTAAAAAGCTCTAAGGATTTTCAGGAACCTCTGGGAACCACAGCAAATTTCTGTGAGGAAAATATCCAGAACTGGGACAAAACAAAGCAGTCTATCCAGTTTGATCTTTAGCAACCACTTTTTACAAGAACAGTAGGCAACATGGGGGTCCTAACCTATCTTGCAATTGAAAGCATCTAAACTGTTACGAAGGGCATTTATATCACCTGCATCTGTGATAAATTCTGACATCTTAAATCATCATTTGCAGTTCACAACAGAGGATAGAAAAGGATCTTGAATGTCAAACTAAATAAATCCTGCATCAGACTAAACTTTGATTCATGGAGTATAGTAATGTGGCACTCAGAAAGCTGCAACGCCACATAAGCGGCCGCAGATTTGACAACTGCAATATTGTTATATTAGGTGTATTTAATGAGTACATACCATGAAGTTCCTGGTGGCCACATCTGAGAACCACTGTCCTGGATCAAATAAGTTTATTACATATCACACAACATCAGGAATGTATAACTTTGTGTTGTGGTTTAACCCCAGCAACTAAGCCCCACACAGCCACTTGTTCACTCTCCCCGGTGGGATGGAGGTGGAATTGGAAAGATAAAAATGACAAAACTTGTGGGTTGAGATAAAGACAGTTTAACAGGCAAAGCAAAAGCTGCGTGCACAAGAAAAGCAAAACAAGGAATTAATTCACTGCTTACCATCAGCAGGCAGTTATTTAGCCATCTCCAGGACAGCAGGGCTCCATCACACGTAATGGTTACCTCAGAAGACAAACGCCATCACTCTGAACGTCCCCTCTTTCCTTCTTCTTCCCCCAGGTTTATATGCTGAGCATGTGGCTGAGGTCACTTGGATTGATCAGCCTGGAGAAGAGGAAGGCTGAGGGCTGACCTCATTGCAGTCTATGGCTTCCTCACAAGGGGAAGAGAAGGGACAGGTACCGATCTCTTCACTACTGTGCCCAATGACAGGACTCGGGGTACCAGCAGGAGCTGAATCAGGGGAGGTTTAGGTTGGATATCAGGAAAAGGTTTTTTACCCAGAGGGTGGCTGAGCACTGGCACAGGCTCCCCAGGGCAGTGGTCACAGCACCAAGCTTGACTGAGTTCAAGAAGCATTTGGATGATGCTCTTGGGAGCATGGTGTGACTGCTGGGGTGTCCTGCACAGGGACAGGAATTGGACTGATGATCCTGGAGGGTCCCTTCCAACTCGGCATGTTCTATGATTCTATGACTTCATAAGGTATGGAATATCCCTTTGGTCAGCTGGGGTCAGCTGTCCCAGCTGTGTCCCCTCCCAACTCCAGGCTCAAGGTGGTGGCAACTTGCTCTTTTACTTCGCTTTATTTAGTTTCACTTCTACTATAATCCAAATTTTAGAAGACATTTTCCACATCTGCTAAGCAGAAGTGAAGCTTTGGTCCAAAAAAATCAAACCCCAGAAGGATTCTCACCAGACACAGATCTGCATGCACATCGCTGGAAAAGAAAACCAGATGTTGAGCTTGCATGGGAAACTTCTTCCAAGGAGGAGAACAGTCCAAGGGAGAACATGCACACCTCTGCACCCAGGAAGGCCACACGTGCCAAGTGATGTGCCAAGGCAGCTGCCCAAGTCAGATACACCTCTAGACCTGCACACACAGCTACGCTGACAAATGCAGACCTGTGGCAACAGTAGGCATTGGGGGATCTCAGTCCTCTGGCCCCCTCCCTTTTTCTACAGCACAGCAGCCCCAGCCCGGCTGGTGTGCAGAACACTGCTGCTGTTGCCACTTCACGGGGTCACGCCATGCTGGCCATGCCCAACAGTCACATTCCAGCAGGGCCAGCACCTCCCACCTCTCCAACTGTGCTGGCAGCAGCTGCTGCTCTGTCTGTGCCAAGGCCACCTCAGGGCCAAACTCCACCATCTCGCCACTGCCCAGCTCACACTTGTGGTCCAAACAGCCAGCCTCCAGGTGATGGCCTTAGATCCCAACCCAGGGCATGTTAGGGACCTTCCACAGCTCTTCTAGAAGTTGCATAGTAGGCAGCAGTCATCATCAGGGCAGGCAGAGCTCCTGGCCATCAGCAGCCCCCATCGCCCTGCGGCCTCCCCTCTGCCCTCTCCCAGGCGCTGCTGTGGGGACAGAGGCCAGGGCTGCTGTGGGCGGCCTCCTGCCCGAGGTCTGAGGGACGCTCTTCTGGCAACACTAGCACCTCTTTGACCCCTGCTTCCCTGACTGTGCCAGAAGCTGGAGGTGATCCATGAGGCAGAGTGGTGGCTGGCAAAGTCGGTACAAAATGTGACTGTGGGCAACCTGTGCTGCTCCGGGCCAGAGGAGCTGCAGTGCAGCCTGAGGGAAAATACAGCACGGCTGCTCCGCGGCCTCATCAAAGTCATCCTGCACCCAGAGGCTCCTGCACTCCCATGCAGCCGGGGAGGAGGACAACAGCCCTGCGCCCAGCTCCAGCGGGTCCCGGGTGGGGACTGCCGACACCCGCCTGGCCTGGCCTCCCCCCCCGGCTCTGAGGCGGAGCAGGGAGCCGCCATTTCGGAGGGCGCCCTCTGCAGGGGTCCCGCGTGCCCCCACAGGGCGGGAGCGGCCCCAGGAGGAGCCGGGGCAGGCGGCAGCAGCCGCATCCCCCCCACTCCCGGCCGGGAGCACCACACACCAGCCCCACAGCGGGTACTGTGAGGGAAATTAACTCAACCCCAGTCAAAACCAACACACTGACTACTGACAGTTCCTCACCACAAATCGCACCAGCGTGAAGAGCAGATTTATTACTACGTGCTCGTATCTTTCTACAGACAAAGTTCAGCAACATTTGCCTCAGTCCCTCACTCGGAAACAAAGGGCATCTCTACACGACTAAAATGAGTGACACTAATTCTGGTTGAAATGTGTTCATTTCCTCCCATAACAAAAACCTAAGATATAAAGAAAGCTCATTTAATTTTACTTTTTACACCACTTTCATTTCGCACAGACTTTGTAACCAGAACAAGCTCATTTCAGTTCCTTAGCTGAAGCTAATGAACAGTTTTAAAGAAATATTAGGTCACAAATAAAGAACCACTTTAAAAAAATTGACAACAAAAGACTGATATGAAAAGTGGGCTAGATTATAAATTATATTTTCATAAAATATTATTAGTTTTGAATCATAAAACCCCTCATTTTTTTATTTTTGCTAGGAAAAAATGTGTCTAGATTACTGTCTTTATGTAATTTAGGATCCAAAGGATCCAAATAAACAGAAAGTATTAGAGACATACCGATTTGATATTCAGATACACAAAATAGAAGTAAATATACTAATACATGTACAACCAATGTGAGATCAGAATCCAACCCTATGCATTTAACAAGAAAGAAGGAAAAAAACAAAGTCTTTGCTTTGGTGGTCTTTTCCAGCTTAAGGAAGGGACACGTATTCTGTTTAACAGATTACAAAAAAAACCAACTCTGGGGTCCTTTAGGGCTATTCTAGACTTCTAAAAACTCAGGTCAGATCCACAAGGCCCTAGACCAGCTGTAGCTGGATTTTTTGCACAAGATGCAGTTGTCTAAATCAAAGCTGCTCATGCCTGAGTCCGAGACACCCTATGCAGGGTTAGCAGATATTGCTAACTTGCAGGAAATCCACTCCTTTCTGGAGAAGTATTCTGGAGACCCAGTCAAAGTCCTCAAGTCACGCTGAATACTTCCTGAATCCTGCCTTAGATGTCCTATTTCCCACTCATGATAAAAGAGCTCCTTCCCAAGTAACTGCCTAAACCCTACTCAGCTGGAATGATCAGGCTGCCTAGACTCTACTGGATTATCAAGTGAGGTAAAGCTGCACCTGAATCTTTCATAAAGATGTATGAGTACTCAAAGCACCTACCTCTACAATCACCAACAGGATTTTCATCCCTGCCTGCCCCTCCAATGTATCCATACCCACCTTATAAAGCACAGCTAGCTGCGCTTGGGGGGATGGAGGCACACTCAGACTTCCTCAAAACAGAGCTGCTGGGCACAAGGTTGCCATT
Organism: Aegotheles bennettii; assembly: GCA_013398125.1. Classification (NCBI taxonomy): domain Eukaryota; kingdom Metazoa; phylum Chordata; class Aves; order Caprimulgiformes; family Aegothelidae; genus Aegotheles; species Aegotheles bennettii. Next base: position 2,760,290 of record VZRW01002458.1, on the reverse strand, counting down.
ATGATGACCTGTCACCATCCAAAAACAGTGACTCTTGATCAAAGAGCAATATATCTTCAGGAAAGGACCCTAACATCTGGATCTTCAGAGGAAAGAGATTTCTGCTCAGCCTAGACACCTCAGTTCCAGTGAGGAAAGGAGTTCAGATACATCCTCTGCTTAATACTTCCTACAAGCTGGTCCCAGGAGCCTCCTTTGCACAGGACTCCAGCCTCGCAGCATACAGAATACTTGACTGTAAATTTGGAATTAATTCCTGAGGAAAGAGAACTTGAAAACTAGGTATTGCAGTGCTGATGTTGGCTTATCTCTGGTTTAAGGCATAAAAATCAACCTGTATCAGTATCTAAGATTGTGACAGACTCATCCTATATGGGATCACCTCCCTAGCATGCTCCTTCCATATTCTACGATTCTAACAAGCTTTCTCAGTCAAGGACAACAGCTATCCAATAACTGCCAGTCATAATTATTCATGGTGGTTCTCTCTCACTGCCCCAAGACTATTTTATTTTCCATGAGTACATTCATATATTCTCCTCTGCACCAGTTTCTTCAGTTCCATTACCTATATTAGCTGGCTTATTCCACCACTGCTTTGTATGCACTGTGTCCTGTTTCCATTGATGTTCAGTCTTGCACTTGAATGTCTTCAGTGCATTTTCATCTGCTATGCTTCAAAAGCCATTACAAACAGACGGTATCCCTGCATGAATGTTCATTCAATCTGCCATGATGGTGTCTGCTTAGCACTGGACAAATTGTTTTGCTAGGAAAGTTTTTGGTTTGACATTGGCAGTCACATTAATTTGGGTGCCAAACTTTGACAATGCATGTTGTTAATGCCTTGTATCAAGCAGCTTTTTTTCAGTATTGCTAAATAGTTCTGCATTTCAGGGATTACACATACCCCTTAACCTTTAGCCTGTCCTATTGCTCTACCTTACATACAGTAGTCATGAAAAGAAGTTTCTAGGATGCTGAGAATTATATGTTGATACATTCAAAAACAGACAGGATTAAGATTTTGCTTTCTGTCAATGATTTAGCTCCTTTGAGATCCAGGAATCAGAATTATTATAATAATTTTCCCACCACTAAATAATGCAGCTGACTCTCTAACACCACAAGCCAACATCACCTTCCCATATATCAGCAAATGATCTGAGACATCTTCCAAGTTGGTAAGGTCTGAGTCACTAACACTTGAATTTGTTTATAATCATGGGTAGATGTAAAGGGACAACATTTGTTTGGTCTGCATTCCAGTGACTGAGGGCAATAAGAGCTTTTAAAAGGAAAACTAGGGAAAATGTGGGCCCTCTCCAGAATGAAACGGGAGATCTGGTCACCCAGGATATGGAGAAGGTTGAGGTACTCACTGACTTTTTTGCCTCAGTCTTCTCCAGCAAGTGCTCTAACCACACTGCCTAAGTCACAGAAGCCACTTTCCCTCATATTTGAGAAGTCATGGTGGTCGGGTGGAGTTCCCACTGACTGGAAGAGGGGAAACATAACCCCCATTTTTAAAAAAGGAAAGAAAGATGACCTGGGGAACTATTCAGCACAACACCTAAATCAGCTGGTCATAACAGCTTTGCAAAGTGTTCTAATTTGAACCTACAATACTACCTAGTTATTTAAAATTCTAAAAGATTATCATTATGGTATTTTACAAATAAACTCAATTTCATAAGGTTGCTACAAATACTCATCTTATTCAGAGAAATATTAAAAAAACTTTGTATAGAGAAAGTAAAAATAAACCCTCTTAAAGACTTTTCCAATTTTTTTTAAAAAAAGGATTTTTTGCATAAAAAAAAATTTCCACAAAATATTTGAGAAGCTTTAAATGGAAGGAGGCTTGTTGAATTCATGCAGACACAAGATTTGATCTGATTGTAGCTGGTTGCCTGGGTGAAAGAGAAGCAGCAGAATAAAACAGGAGCAGAAACAGTAGAGAGCAAGGAAGGAACAGCATAGCCAAAACACACTTATGGCTTGTCCCACACAGAATTCAAGGTTTAAATTTGCAAGCTCTTTCCTGTTTGAATATTTCATATTCGAATAGCAATTTATGTATCTTCTAACCAAGCTAGCTTTCAAAAAATACTGTTTACCACTTATAATAGGCAGAATAACTCCAAAAGAAACAACAATTTGGCAAACCATTAAGGTGACAGGGCAAGGCAGGCAAAAACTCAGCAAGAAAATATTACAGGCATCAATTTCCACCACTGCTGCCACTTATCCCAGACTCTAGTCCAAGATATAGAGAATAATATTTCCATAGTATACATCACCCTTAAGAGGCCTGATGTTCAAGACCCTGAACCACATGAAAAAGTCTTGGGAAGCAAAAGGCTGATCTTCCTTTCAGAGACTGTGGCTGCACCCTCTCCCACTAGTTACTCTGATCAAAAGTATTGTTTTATTTCACATGACCAAGGAATTTAGTGCCAACTCACCTACTGCCAGTCTTCAATGTCACTTTCTGGACACAGACCAGTAGCTTGAAGAATCCTCAGCGTCCTTACACACTAAATCCTTGGTCTTGAAAGGTAAACTTGGAAAGATGATCTGAAATCACCTCTTATTACAGATAACTTCTGGATTTTTCACAGCCCTGAGCAGTCCACTTATTCTATAGATAGGGAATTAATGATCTCTTTCACACAGAAATATTGAAATGTTTGAAAATGTTCAATTGCAGCACAGGGTATTTCAGATGTTTACTCTGGTGATTCTCTCACAGCCTTATAAATAATTAACTTCTATTATAATACGAAGCCTCTCCATTTAATAGTACAGTCACCCACCACTAAAGGGTAATTTTCAGCCCGATGATACTGCAATGCTTGAGGTACCAATGATTATCTGGACATCCCTCATTTTTACGATCCATTACAAAACAAGACAAAGGACTGGAAAACATGCAGTAATCTGGAGAACAAGATTACACTGGCAAAAAGCTGGATAAGATGGTGGTGTTTTTCTCTTCATGAGGCTACTACAGGTAAACTCTAAACAGTGCAATGTAATTCCAAAATTGCTTTCTTAGCATCTCCATATGCTGATACAGATATCATTCGTAAGGTCTTCCTTTGTTTCAGTGTCTCATCCTGGCTTGTCTTTCTGGTATCTCTTCCCTTTGTTTCTCCTAATCAAGTTACTTATGAAGGAATTTACGTTTCAGGAACTACAGTGGAAATTTATAGACTTGTCAAATTAAAATCCACAGGAACCACTAGAACATTTAGAATTAATTCCAGCATATTACAAGCTTACCTACCTCCACATTCAGCCAAACTGCTTAACTTTGGTTAAGGATGCCTTCCAGAAAAGCATTCAGTTTTATATACCACACAGAATGAAGAATTCATTTTTATCCTTTGTTAGTTTGATCCAAATGTTTATCATCCTCAAAGCTATTTAAAAAGTCAGATTTCCCATTTGAATACACCTTTCCTTGCAGAATTATAGAGCCACTTAGAGCTAAGCATTTTTTTATCATTTCTCATGCACCACAATAAAGGTTCATTTCAATCCGCTTTCTGATAATCTTAAGAAATGGAGATCTTAAAATCTGTCTGCTGCAATTTCTTCTTTTTCAAGTATTTTTGTGACTCTTTTCTTTCCTTACTATCAAATCCTTAATAAGTTTGAACATCACAGGAAAAAATGCTAAACTTTTCTCTCCAAAAACTTTGGGTTTACTTCCCCTTCCTCTGTTTACCTATGCAAGAGTTACATCAACTTAATTCTAGCACATCATCCTACAGTTTAACTCACAATGAATTCCTGGGACACTATGACCAAGGAATACTTTGCAGATTCATCAGTTTTCAGAATAATCTATTCCATACCGTGGAGTATACCTGCATTTTTAAATCCTATTTAATAAGCAGTCTTTCTACACTTACTCAAAAAGTCATTGATGAAAATAAAAACACAGGGCTTCATATGAATGCCTTCAGACACTCACCACAAACACGTCCAATTACTAGTTTTCCTTAAACCACTAACTACCCCAAAAGAGATGATTTACATATTTTGAAATCATCTTAGGAAATGCTTCATTTATTCTTAACTATGTTACAGAATTCTTACCCATATTTATGAAAACAATTGCATTCACAAACTTACATGCTGACCATATTTATATAATATTTTTTTTAAAAAATAAGCCGATTTTTAAAACATTATTTATTTTCATAAACCTTCCCAAAGTCAGTCAATTTGAAAACAAGCCTACAAAAGTAAAGGTTGCAGAGTGATGTATGGGGGAAGCAGTGTTTCTAGTTGGTTTTGCACTCTGGGTCTAGGGAATAAGTTAGGGCAATACAGAAATAGAAATCTCTGGGTAGGAAGAAAAGGCAAAAGCCACTAAAACATGATTCAGAACTCCTTTTCAATACCCTGCCTCCCATAGCTAGAAAGAATGGAAGTTTCACTTTATCACAGTGATTTAAAATGATCTGTTAATAAAATTAATGTTATATCAATGCATAAGTGATTTGTTCAATAGGCATGAGAGTTCATTTATTTCAATAGACCATGCACATAGAAAGTTCCTATTAGGGAACAGGTAAGAATCTTGCTTAGCAGGGAATAACTAAAAGAACAAGAATAAACCCACTATCTTATACATTTACTTCTAGTAATTATTTGAATGTTTCTGAGTGAATTAATTTAATAATGTTTGATGAATATCTGGTTTCCAAAGTTATTAAATTAAAACACCACATGGCTCATATCTCCTTTTTCAATACAACTGTATGATAGATTATATCAAAAAGAATGCCTTACAATTACTGTAATATTCAGAAATAAACAAGTACAAAAACAATTATTTCCCTCTAGAGTGGATCACGCTTTCAGTTTAACAGTCACTAGCAAAGTAATTTGTGAAGTTTATTAAGACTATGGCTTTACAGGCCCTAATTTACTGAGACAAAGCCTCATTTATGCAGAAACATTAGGACATACTACTGACTCATTTTATATCAAATATTCTTCCTGGAAGAAATTTTTCACATAATTACAATAAGTAAATGAGGTGTTTATAGTCGATGAACCATCTCCCTTTAATCTGCTTCTAAAATAATGCATATTTATGGAAAAATAGCGTAAGCTTTTTCAAACTGAAAAATAACTTGATAGTGAAACAGATCAAGTAGCTGGTATTCCTAAAGAAATTCTTTTACTTGACTAAACATATCCCTACATAATTTAAACTACGTAACTATGTTATAACCACATAATGGGTAGGTCTCAAATTGCTTACTGATTTCTCGGATTGTTGTATAGACAACAATTATTCTCAGATAAAATTCCTAAGTTCTTGAGAAGCTTTTTTTTAATCCATTTTCACTGGACTGGACCAGACCTCCTGTGAGTAACAGTGCAGCGTTCAAACCACCACCTAAATGAAAGACCAGCCACTGAAACCAGTAAATGTTATCGCAATCTGCAACATCTAAGCATCTGCTCCTGCTCATTTAAATTAGAGGAATCTTGAATAAATCTTGCAGAGTAGATACATGAACCAAGCTCTCTGTGCAGTCTACTCAGTCTTGCTAAGAGGTCTGATTAATCAATGATCAGATGAAGCTACCTGCTTCCTATGATAAACTGACTACGTGGTTCCTGAGTCAGGTTGGGTCATCTCATCATGCCTATGCATCGTACTTCTGCATGGCATAGAAGTGGAGTTCCCTGGATAAGGGAAACAGAAGAGTATCAAAAAAGTTGCTAGTGGACCATTGCCTCATTGTCTTAAAGATATGGTACTTTATTCTCACAGTGACATTTTGTTTTAAGTAGTCTTCGTTGCTCAGTCATACCCAGTAAAAAAAATTCTTTATGTTCCCGTGTTTCAGCTTATGCCCACTGCCTCTTGTCCTGTCACTGGACACCACTGAAAAGAATCTGTTCCATATTCTTTACATCCTCCCTTCAAATATTTCCACATACTCATGAGATTCCCCTGAGCCTTCTCTGCTCCAGAATAAACAGTCCCAGCTCTCTGTCTTTCCTCGCGTTCGAGGTGTTCCTGTCCCTTAATCATCTTAGAGACCCTTTGCCTAATATCCTAAGGAAATAAAAATCTTCCCCTTAGTTGGGGGTAGATTGAGTCCCTGCCTGGGCTGAGATTTGGCTGCTTAAGTGTTCCAATTGCTGCCTGTTTAGGACAAACAGGTATCTTGTGACTATGAGAAATTCTGCCTTTATAAATCTTCAGGTGCTTACAGAAAACAGTGAAAAATGTCACATTAAGTTCAACTGGTAAGACTCTGCTAATCTTCAGTGTACAACTCCACAAACCAAACTAATTTCTGTATCTACTGTCTCAGGTGGCAGATGTGTTTATAATATATCAGCACCCTGTAGGATTTTCTGTATTGTTATGTTAATCCAATAAATGGATAACATATGTGATTTACACTAAGAGTAATGTAATTCTAAGAGCTCTGCAAAACCAGCTTTCATTCTCAAGGGTTTGGTCATTTTGGGTTTGGGTTTGGTCTTTTTTTCCTTTTGTTTTGTGTAAGAAAACTCAAATAACTGCATTTTGCTAGGAATGAAAACATGAGAATGAAAGAAAGGAAACAGAAGTGTCACAAACTCTCTGGGAATACAGTAAATTCAGTTCTTGGAAGATTAGTGAAAACAAATACAATTAAAATGCTCTCTGTCTTCTGTCGTACCGCTGACTCACATTGCTTCTTTTTAACAGAATAATAACTGACTCCTGTTAAACTAATAAACACTGCAAATGCATATATGTTACTCTCTTTGGAAGCCAGTATTCAAGAATCTAATCTAACCCTTGTTTTCCTCAACAAGACAAATATCTTCTCATGGTAAAAACCAGCCGTGTTGGGAGCAAAGACCTAGGAGTTTATCACTATGGAGATAAGTCTTCCTTTCATCATTCACACACGCTTGCGCATACATGTGCACCGTGGAATAAGGTATTCCTCCAGATTTACTGTAACAGAAGAAGAATGATTCTCAGAGTGCCTCTGCTTCCCAGGGGAAGAAAATTTAATAAAAATATTATTTAGAAGGACATTATGTAAGAGTTGGTTAGGAAATTATTTTGTGTCATACAAAACAGTAAACCTTCCACGATTCACTTCTTTTTCAAAGATATAAAATGATATTTATTTTCTCAATAACTAGTGACATAAGCCTGAAGATTCTTCATATCATCAGGACAATTTTGGATTTTTTCTCTTATTTCTAACCAGGAAATCCATATAGGCTTCTGCCTACTCCCATATATTATTTGATATGACAAACTGAACTGGTACAATACCTGACTATGAAGAAATGCAGCTACCAACATGGAAGGTATCAGTATTTTGTATGTTTGAATCCAATCTTCTGCAAGGTCGAAACATACAATCACTTTCAAATTTATACTTATAAAATCTATTTTCAAACTTAGAAAACAACAGCATTTCAAAATACTATTTGCCCAAGAGCAGCAAGTGTGTTAAAATAAGAATAACATATGTTATCAGTTCTTTAGGGGAAATTTGTAGTACAGCCAGCATGGCACATAATAAATTGCAATCTTTAAATGACAGGAATTTATTCTATTTAAAAAAGTAGCCTAGGTCTCTTTCTTCTGTGTGAGGCTCATTTTTTCTGTATAGTTGATTAGTTAGTATCCATGTCCTTTCTTATTGAGTCCAAATTATGATCATATAAAAATAAGCATAGATTGTTAATGTATTTTCATTTGGTATATTGGTTAATTTAAAAACATCTCAGTAGGAAAAAGTGTGATCAAAGCCATGCTGGTCCAGCAGGTGGTAAAGAACAAAACTGAAATAAATCAAAGAGGATGTGCAACAGTTGCAGGAGCTATTATATCAACTCACTTCTAATGTGATAGTTGAGGTTTTAACTATCAGTTTCGTTAGATGTTACTATTCCTCAGTGTAGACAGCTTTGAAGTGAAAACTCCTTTGATGCACATCCTTGGAAATTAGAGTCCTCAGCTAAGAGAAAACATCTCCTCCCATATGACAAGCCTGAGCTTTTGGTTATGTTTCTTCCTTAAAAAGATGTAGTTTTTAAAAAATTTTCATAGTTCATCATTAGCATGCTTGCTTCTAACAAGTTGGCAAAAAGTCTTCATCTCTTGTCCCTGTTCACCATCACCCACAGAAGACTCTTCACAGGCAACTATTTTTAATAGGGGACATCATTTATTTTACACAGAAAAAGTAAAACTATTTTTTCAAAAAAAAAGCACGCTATGCCTTTATATTCCTCACATTACTTTTATATATGTTCTACAGCTGAAATTCACCACCAATTAAACTAATGCAACGGACGTGATAGGATTGTACCTCTTAGAGTAAACAATTGTATTCGGTGACTTTCAAATTCTGTTCTTAGGGAGGAACTATGCAACTTTTTATTTTCTACTATGGAAGTTTAAGGAACTAAATCCTGGAGTCCAGTACTTCCTGTGGGCTACTGGGAGTCATAAATTAAGATCCTGTTCTGAAACACCCACTACAGCAGCTTCTCTGTATGCACCAATGGTAGTGTTCCCACAGTCCTGGCCTTTGGTGACACAGCACATGCCTCCATGGCACATCAGTAACACAGCAAGGGCCAGAGGGGGACAGACATACCATGCCATGTAAACCTCACTTCTGCAGCTCAGAAATGGTCACTCCTGAGATGCCACAGCTGATGCCCTGATCATCGCAGGAAGGAAAGTAAGTACTACTACTTAGTGCCTTTTCACTAAGAGCAGGCAGTATGGAATACTTCACCAAGAGCCAGACTGACTGCATGGCTGGGAATTCGCTGCTAAAAGAGAGGAAACAACTTATTCCTCACTGATATCAACTGTTAAACTAGAAAAGTACTAGGACGTCTTTGTACTTCTTGGGATAATGGAATTACCCAAGAAACTCAGAGCAGTTTCTAAAATTACATTTCAGTCCTGTGTAATCTAAAGATTAACTTCTGTGTTCCTTAGTTGCTCCTCTGTGTATAACACTGTTTTATTGACATGTAAATTTGCAGGGGAAAAAGAAATCCTCAGATGTTCAATATCTCTAGCAGCAGAGCAGAAAAAGTAAAGCAGAGGTCATGCAGTAACTCAATACATGGGAGCCACAAACTAATATATTTTCCATACACGTTCCCAGAACTCTGCTGAGATGACTGCTACACATAGGAGAAAAGTAAATCCAAATGAATGTCGACCAGAAATTGCCTTTTCCTGTACTTCATCTTCAGAAACACAGGGAGATCATTTCTAATGAAACTTACCCTTTCTCATTTAAAAAATTAATCTGCAGGCAAAACTAAAAAGTCTTTTCCCACCCTACCCAGAAAATCTTAATTTTGGTTCAAATACAAATGGATCATTTAAACTCAAAACCTTTCCTCCTTTCCCAATGCGTATGTTAACAGTTCTCCATCAATACTCCTGTTTAGCTGTTTGATATAGTTGTTATAGTTAATGTCAAACCCATCAATGTGCAATACTTCCTTAAACTATTCAGTCTTCTACACTACAGGTTCCATTGCTCATCAGTGATATATTTTTTTTTTAAAACTATCAGGGTATTTCTACCTTATTGGTTTCTACTAGCAAATTTCTATCACCTGTGAGGAAGAAATCAAGAAACAATGAACGTCTACTAAAAACACCAACAGTGTTGGAAATTATAAAGCAAAAATGTTTGTTTGATTTCTCAGGTCACCTTATTTTGTGAATATATAGAATTAACTATCATATGTACACTAAAGTTTTAATTGAGTACAAAAATCAAATTACTAAGATGGGTAACTATGCATTGTGTTTAAACAACTTCTTTCAGATTAAGTTGGTGGCCTTTTTGTCTCCTGTTTCCTACATATCAATTTTATTAACTTAGTATGTTCCACCAGCAGCCACAGAGGTTTTGCTGAAAATACTAAAAACCTGGAAACAAGCCATAAAAATAGTTACCATGTGGTAGGGAATATGCAGAATGGATTTAAACACCTTGAAGCATTTCTGCATTTCACGTTTTGAACTGGAATCTAAAACAAGCATATACCATCCTAGTCTATATATGTACATATTAAGGTACTGCAAATCCTCTCCCCAGTGAAATGCTATGACCCTGCCCTAGAAATTGTCTAACCCCAGTGCTTTTTCAAACTTCAGTAGTCACTAATGTCTCACCAGAGTCTCACGACAAACAATGCCCAGACATGCACACAAATCATGATTCATGTTTCAGCCAGATGATAGGATGAGACCATGCTATGCACATCTCATCGAAATGAGAGGCCTGTATGTTCTTGTCTTGAATGCAGTTGCTGCTGACCTTCAGAGTGATGTAAAACCATACTATTTATCTTCTCTGCATATCGGGATATGTTTAATGCTATAAGGTATTTTTTTCACTGTTCAATCTGTCAACTAACCCTCCAAAAGAGTGCAAAGCTCCACTTATTTGGCAATTACTTGGCTGAGGACGGGGGATGTGGGAAATCATCCTTTGAGAGCTACAGAGGGTTTAAAGTAGGGAAATATTAAAGAACAAGCATCTAAGTAATGGAAATTTAACACACTCCTTTAATCCAAGGCTCTAGTTATATCAGAGATGTGCCTCTATCTTATTTTTGGCTGATGATTTCCAACTCATGTTGTCTTCTTTACACTTGTATTGGCAGCAGTCTCGTTAATGAGCAGTTAACCACAGATGGCAGGGCTCCAGTCCCAAATGTAAAATTTTGGGACATAACATATAGATAAACCTGCCGGTAGCCTAAAGCAGAGCTGTGAAAACTTGTTTTTATAGTGAGTGCTACTTTGCATATTTAGCTTGAAAGGCAATGCCACTCCAAATAAGGATGCAGGAAAGGACAACACAATGGTACATTGAAGAAGCAAGTCTTTCTGTACATGATTTAGCTCTCTATTTGTTCCAAATGACACCAACCTCAACTGTCCCAAGCATCCATCAGTAAGAAGATTATGATTCATACATATAAAAATAATTTTTTAAGATAAAATACTTTCAGTTTTTCTCTGCAAGAACATTTATTATCCAAAGAATGACTCAATGTCTGAAAAATCAATCAAAAAAAGTATCCGAGTACACAACCTAAATACACAAAACCTAGATGGGAGGAGTTAGTTGACTGCAAAGGACAAGCCATAATGAAATGTTTTCTTCTGGGCACACCAAACCCTTTAATTTAAATAAAAAACCAAAACATTGTGCTTTTACATGAAAATGTATTAGACTCCTACACAGGGCTCCCTATACAAATCTGCAGATAAAAAGATTTCCATCTGCTTTTATTATGTTGCTTAAAAACATGCACTTCATTTTTCTCCAGAAAACAACTTTACAAATTAGGACAAAATGTGCTTACGTTAAGGACTTCACATTTGTGATTCACAGTTAGGAAAACAGACAACTAGCTCACTACTTACGTGACATATGAGTTACTAGCAAAGAAACGAGAACAATTGACAATGAAGTCACTTTGCAATCCATTACAGAAAACATATGTCACTGGTTATATTTACGAAGCTTTATCGCATCAATTTCAGAAACATATCTGAACAAACAATTTCTAACAAAACTATGTGTGGCAAGACAACCAAACAGTTTGAGAGTATTTAGAACTGAAATTTTGTCATATACAATGGAATTTCACCAAAGCACTTGAAACGTTCTCAGTCTCCCTTCTACTCTTTCTCTCACCAGTACCACACTGGGTGAAAAGCAGAGGTTTATTTCCCAGGAGATTTCCCTTTCATTAAGAGAGATGAATTCAGAATATTTTCTTTTTAAGAGGGCTGAGCACTAACATCAGCAAATATAAGAGCTGGTACAAGGAAATGTATACCCTAGGACAGCAGCTTACTTAAAAACCACTAATATTTGTCAAGCACAGGTTCCAAGAATACAATTTCAGCTGCAGAGAAATCTGCAAGATTTCTACTCAAAACACTTTTCCAAGTGTGATATACCTGGTCTTGTATGTTCAACAGTAAATGGCAGCAATATATACAAATCCAGCACAAACTGTGAGTTTGGTCATAAGACCTTGTTTTCTGAGTTGGAAAACTCAAGGTATGCATTTATAAAAAGAATACGATATGAATTTTACAACTTTTAAATATTTCTCTTAAAATATGAGAAACAATCATTTTAGTCTTATCATCATGGAGCCCTCCCACATTCTCATACCATAAAGACTACCTTAAACATGGTCTGCTCTGCAGACACAATCATGATCCTGTGTCTCATTTGCACTTGTGGTTAATTCTGGTGGATTGAAAAGGTACCAGCTACACTGTTGGTAATCTATTCTTCCCATTTGGTTGGATCATAGATCGGCATCACTGGTGTCCTGCCAGACAGAAGAGCAACAATATCTGGCAACTGAAGAGATTAAAATAATTGATGGAAATATACCAGCTCCAAAATGACTGAAGGTCTGGCTCCTGTGCAGTTTTTTAATGAAGTGCTATCTTAATTACAAGGTTTGGGCTTTTCTCTGAGCATAGTAGGATTTATTTTTTTCTCTCTCCTTTTTCTGTATAGCTACTGAATCCCAACTGTTACAGGATTACCTTTTCATATCTCAATACTCCAGGCAACAGAGTCATAGAGAAGCTGCCACTTGAGAAATAGGAATGCAGGAAGGACAATTTCCACAGTCAAACAACATAATGAGCTCCAATTCCACAAGTAACACTGAGAATGCTCGCATGTACTGAGAACACTGGTGTTCTCTGTATGCATCACTTCAGCTTATAGAATTGCTAAATTTGTTAATTAAAATCAGCTCTTAACAAAATTAAGGAATTAAAAAGATTATAGACTATAGTGTTTCATGAATCAAATAGGAGACTGTACTGATCCAGGTATTTGATTCCAATTTCCCCCGTCTCAGTGTATTACACCAGTTTTGTATCACTTGCTAGTATCCACAGACACACTCAAGATATCCACCAATGTGCACAGCAAGATCAGAGCAGATGAAGGGAGGAATTTTCAAAATGGTAATACATTCACGTGAGGATTTCAAACACAGACCTTCTGTGCTTACTTATGTGTATCTTCATGCAACTTAAGGTGAAAGGAATTCATAGAAGAAACAGGTACGACACTCGCTCAGCTTTGTTTCCTCTGTGAAAAATCCTACTTCCTTTTATCAGGACTAGCAGAGCTGGGCAATTTCAAAGATACTCCCAGTGTTTCTCTAGTGAATCTGAAGATACAATTGTGCATTCAGGATGGAATATCGCAAACAGCAGTAATGCAAAACCATTCTTAGCAGGGCAAAATGCATTGCTACATGCAAATTATTTCAGTTTAACTTGTGTTAATGTCAAAAAACCCCATATAACTAAGCTGTCCTATGTTCTTGTTATGATTTAGGGAGGGCACAGGCTAATTTTATGGTATCAACATGAGGACCTAGAGAGAGGGAGTTGTTTAGGACCCTCAGAGATCCAGGGAGCAGAACAGACAGGGGTCCGTATTCCCTCCCACCTCCCGCCATACTCTGGAAAAGCCAGGAGGGTAGGAAAATCCATTCCTTCCTGCGCCCTTCTTCCTCCCTGTGCCCAGGTATCTCTGAGAGAGGCTCATGCTCTTTGTCTTCAGCTCACCACAGGCTCTTCAGGATCCAACTCCACTGGCTGCTCAGAAGAGCCCGGCCCCTTGTCCCAAGTCAGCTCTGCCACCAAGGACTATCAGACACTTCTACCAGCGACCCTTGAAATCAGACCTTGTATATATTTGTACATCTTTCATTATTATCCCATGTGTTACTCTCCCTTCCCTGTTCTCTTAAACCTGTTCTAGTTTTAACTCCCAACCTTGAAGTCTCTCTACCTTATTTCCCCCTCTCTTCCCCTGGGAAGGTGGTTGTGGGGAAGTAATAGAGAGCAATTCTGTTCTCTGGGTTTCGGTTAACCCTGACCACTAAAAGGAGACAGTTCTCTAAGCAATTTTACTGGGGATGGGGTGAGAGAAAGTGGGCAGGAAGGACTGAAATTAGCAAATCAGACTTCTCAATACAGAAGGTTAAAAGGGAGTTCCAGTCACAGCAAGTTAGTCCAAGTCATGAATGAAAGTAGTAATAAAAAATACATTCTATTATTTTATTCCATAAATCATGGACACTCACTGGAACTACAAATCCAAAAGAGCATTGCCACAAGATGTCACGTTAATGTGCCAAGCCAACTTTGCATAAATTAACAGCAAAACAACTTCCTGCTTAAAAATGGAAAAAGTCCGAGAAAAATTGGCCATATAAAACCAAACAGAACCACTGTAATGGTATTATTAGATCAAAAGCATAATATAAATAACAGAGATTTATAGACAAACTATAAGCTCTGCTTTAGAAAGATCATTCTAATATAATGATTTCAGATGACACAAAACTTTGGTAAATTGTTCGTACAGTCACTGTTAATGATTTGGGTCCTATTTCCTACTTGAATTTGTCCAGTTATTGAATCATTTGTTGCTTCTGTCTTCTAGATTAAAGCATCCCAAAGGAAATTCCTTGTTTTGAGAATATTAGGAATAACTGGAAGATGATGATCAGAGTATCTCAGCTCCGATTTATTTTTTTTTTTAGCAGAACACTGTATGGAAATGGAATTGGAATGCAAATTAATTTGACCAGCACAAGAGATAAATTATCAGTGATTTCCTATATGCTGTACAGCACCACTAACACCAGCAGCACTGATTGTTCAATGGATAATGAATCACCTACTCAGCCTAAGCATCCGTCTCAACCTAAGCATTTCTCTCTGTCATCTTGGCCTTTCTGTGGCTCAGACAAGCTCACCTAAAACTTGACTTTTATAAAAACCGTAGTGCTTTGATTTAAATAGTTGCAGCTTCAATACAGGATGACCTCTCACTCATCTTAAAGCCACTGACAGACTGTTATGCAGTGCTGATACTCCAATGAGCTTTATGAAGTCACATCATATCATGTAAAATTTCTTCAAACTACATGGCATATCATCTGTAATGCATTGCACTGTCTTCTCACAAAATGCTACATTTTTAATAAGTCCATAGGCTCAAAGAAAGCAAATAATTTTACCTGAGGGACAGTAGGCTCTCTGCTTCACTGCCAGGACTGTAAGCAGCCATGCACTCATACAATTTTCCTGTTCCTCCCTTCTTGGGGGTAAAAAATAAGTTAATAACAAATGCCAGCTTCTACAGCATGCGAAAATTTACTTTTCAAACTTCAATTCACGTTAGCTTTTCAGTTCTCAAAGTCAGGATTCCCCGTTGTGAAGGGTTAAGTACTGTCCAAGTACATCACATTGCATGGTAGTATGTAACCCAAAGTCAACAAATGCAAAGTAAATGCATGTCACACCACCGACTTCAAAAGCTGTAGTTTCTTTCAGGTGGGAAATTCAGAGTATGGATTTAACAGCCTGATTGATAAAATCCCCTAAGAATACAATCCTTCTAAGGATATAGTCTTAGTCTTCATTACAATGCATAACAAGCACTACACACTGACACTTATTTGCAGCCCTCCTCCTCTTCTTCCTCCAAGCGTATGTCACAGCTCATGTTATGGTATTAGAAGGGAGATGGTAAATAGGTTGCCCCAAGCCTTAGATGATAAGGGACAGGCACCCTCAGGGACCAGCCTACAGGTATGGACAAGTACCCAGTACAGCAGCAGCGATTTGTGTGGAGGTGACCTCTGGGAATCTAGCCTCACTGGCAAGTGTTCCTTGTTTCAAGGCAGAACACACCTGCTACCTCCACAAAGCAGGTTAGTATTTTTTTTTTAATCTTTATTGATACAAATCTCGTATTAAACATATAGAAATTAAAGGAAAAAAACACAGGTACACGAGGGGTCTCCGTTCTTTCATGAATCTTCTGTAAGCCTCCCACCCCAACAGCATCCAAGTGTACTGTTGTCCTGGTCATAGAACATTTTCCATGATTTAATACATGAGGAAAGAAACACTAAACTTCAGATGGTGATCAGTTTCAAGCCTTTTCTTAAAATCTTACTCTCACAGCTTCTTATAAGTAATTAAAAAAATATTAAACTGTGCAAATTTTTACCATGTGGAAACACACTGTGCTAGGTCCTAAATTGTATTTGGACACAAACGAGTATACCTTTTGCCAAAGAAGTAAGCCTTATCCCCAGACTCGAGACTCCAAGTAGAACTTGCAGTTAATTTACTTAATACTAAAAATCAACACAACAATCTGTCTTCAGGCTGAGATATACAAAAACAGGAAATAAGACACTTTCCATGGAACATCTTTTATAAGTTATGTCTAATAAAATCAAACATATATCCAAGTCTAACTTAAACATACCCAGTAGGATTTGCACAGATTATGGTTAAATTATAACAAAACAGAATTTAGAGACATGAAAATTTAAGAATTGAGAAAATACTGCTAAATATCTGTATGCAGTAAAATGTGGCCAGAATTCATCCATAGACTGTGTACCTATTCTGACCTGCACAGAAGAAAATCTGGTACACACAATGTCAGTAAAGGTCTTCACTCAAGTAAAATTTAATTTTACAATCAGAAATAGCAAGAGAAAAGAGTGGCTTGTTAGAGAGAAAATTATGTATCCTTTTAGTTGAAAAAGAAATTAATGATTTGGAACATTACATTAAAAAAAATGTGCTTTTCACTCTTAACTTCAGCTGAAATGCACTGTGCGTTCTCCATTCATACTTGGAAGGCACCCCAAATGCTTTGAAGTTCATCAGCCTAATGAGGAAGTCCATATAGCTGAGGCATCTGCTGCATACTTAGCAGCTTTTAAAAAGGAGAACCATTTATTAACCTAAAGGGATGGTTATTCAGGTACAAACATAAATTCACTTACTAGCTCTGCTGCTGACATGACTCATTGGACTCAGAGCACCAGATTTAAATATAACACAGAAAGGTATTACAAAAGTCATTGTTTTGATTCACTGCAGCAATGAACAAGATATATCTACAGCAAAAACAAAGCTACAGCTTTTATAAAAGTTTTGTAATCTTGGCATCAGATATGTGCAATTACTGCACTATCTCAACGCTTCTAAGATTTCAGCATGACTCCTGAATAAAAGAGAGCACTTTTTAAACGATCTACCAATGTTTTAATAAAAAATAAGCCACGTTTGCTGTGTTATATTTCTAGCATTATACAGAATTTGATCTTCTATTGAATGCCATAGGCTTAGACAAAGTCCCATGACTGAAAAATGAGTAAAAGTAGAGTCTTCTATTGATACTGAAACACACTGTGGATAGTATCCATGTCTGGAAATTACCTGTAAAGCAGTTAATCCCTTAAACTCTGAATTGCATTTTCTAATCTGAAAGTACAAGAAACTCTTACTTACACCACCAAGTTGTCTTTGTAAATTCATGAATTTGGATCACATTAGGAGAAGGAAAAGTATAGTATTTTCATGCTGCATAATTCCATGAAGTCATTCTGCAACCTGCACATTCTCCAACATGTACATTTTTGTTGCTTGTTTTTTCTGCATTCCTAATTACATTGTAGCTGAATTTCTTAAAAGAAAAAGTATTTGGAAGAAACAGACCTCTCAGAGACAAGGGCAGCAATTAAGCTGGAACTGCCTGCTTTTTCTTCAGCATAAACTGAAGCATAATTATGTAAGTGATGTTTCTACCATACCACTTCATTATCTGTGTGCCAGCATAGAGGGTTTCTATTCCTGCTGCATGGAGGTACCCTACTCAATCTAGGCTGTGCCAGCACGGAAGATTTTAAGTTGCCCAGTAATTCAAAACACAAATATAAAGAACTGAAAATCAAACATGAAAAGGGGTATTAATAGATACACGTTTCCTGAATACCCAAAATTGTTTGGAGAGAAAGGCTAGCAGAACTACCCCAAAATTTATTTACAGGATGCAGTTTCTCTCTGATAACTTTAGAGTGTGTTGTCCTTCTGCTTCCCATGGTGCACATAAAACCAAACTCTGAAGTTTGCAGACCATGACAAAGAAATTCTAAAATAAGGTACTGTAATTGAATGTGTTAAAGGGCAAAGAAGGGAATGAGATAAAAAGTCACTCCAGTTGGCCCACTGATGTCAACCATTTTTCAGTTAAATTCAGAGTGCCTACACAGCATAACACGGGATACAGCACTAAGATGACACTTAGGCAGCAGTAATAAGACACACAGTAGGCACTTACACTCACACAGGCTACTATATTCAGGAGCACTTCAAGTCATGTAGTTAGGTTATCAAGTGCAATATACATATACAAATATATATTTTGCTCTGGTGCAATAGAAATGTGTATGCATGTGTCTGAATGTACATATATATATATATTAATTGAATCTCAAAAATAACCTTGATAAAATATGGAAAGCAGTAAAGGCCTACCTGGGATTAAATCTGGCACTGAAGAGGAACAGAATTTTCCCTTTCTGAGACTGTGAATTTGATTAGAAAGGAGTAGATTGCCAGCAGCTCCCCAGAGTGCTTTGAGACAACAGAAATAAAGTGATAACTTCAATAACTGTAATATACGTAACTCACGAGGCTTCCAGCATATATGCAACTTGTCATTACATTTTAAACCATCCAGACAGAATCAGACATTTCAAAAACCCCACTCCTGCTGTCTCCCATATAAAGTGCATTAGACAACACATAAAATTTGCTGAAAAATAAGCTTTCACTAAAAAGTTAAAAATAAATCTTGAATATTTTCAAAATAACTTCAACTTCTCTCCTTCTGTCTTATTATATTATTAAGAGTAATCATTTAAGTTTCCAAGATAGAATCAGTTATTGCATGAATGAATAGGGGAGTAAATTCTAACTTGCTTGTATTTTCTTTTTTTGTGTGTGTGTGAGCATAGGTACCTGTTTTCTTAGAATGTGAAATTATACTATGAACACTAATCCATGCTGTCAAACTGCAAAGTAAACTAGAAATAGAAACTACAGAAAAACTGTAGAACTTTTCTTAAGTTTGTCCTGGCTTTTTGCTGCCTTCTCCCAAGTTTATCTCATCAATTTGCATGTTAAGCATGTTATTAAAGTCACAGCATTCCACAGATGTCACCATGTAAAACAACTAGAGGATATAAAAGGGGAGGAGAAAACAAAGAAATTTAACTTTACATACACAAATAAATAGATGGCAAAGATGGCCATGAAAGTAGATAAGCAGATAGCAAAAGAACAGGGAATAAAAAGTAAAGAACACCATCTGTGTGTCCTGGATGGCATCAGTGTTCTATCCCCTCCATCCAGCTGGCCAGGGGCTGGGACATGGTACAGCTAACACTGTTAATGTCTTTGGGAAGCTTAGCCAGCTCTGCGCTGCCCAGCAATCTGCATGTTGGGCTGCAGCAGAAATGAGGGCATTTTATGTGATAAAAATGCAGTTTCTGTGAATCAAGATCACTTTCCTATTCACTTAAATCAGCATCAGATCAAGCCCTGAAGTTAACTGGCTGAACACCCTCCATCACTTTGAATTAAATTCTCTTTGGATTGGTCACTTCTTTTAAGGACTAACTTCATATAGGAGAAGATTGAAGGAAAACATGAATAATTTTCCATATTTGCTACTGCGTAGAAAAAGTCAATAAACATTCTCTGTGTTCATTAAGTACAGAGAAGACATATGGGGATTTAAGTTGAGCAAGGGAAATTCATATTGGATTTTGCCATATTTCCTAACAATTAGGACAGTGAACATTGATACAAATCATCTGGGAACGCTATGTGATACTCAGAATTGCAAGTTCCCAAGAACAAGTTAGAGAACTTTTGAGAGAATGGTTTCAGGAAAAGACAACAGAACCATTGGAATAAGATAAGCTCCCAGAATCCCTCCTGGCTCAGATTCCTACAACTGTGATATCCTGGGGTAAAAAAAAAAGATGACGTATATTTGTTGAGATGACTACACGTTCTATAGCATATCACAACACACCACGTATAGATACAGCCACATATGGATGCGAGTTTCAGCATTTTTACTTTAAGTTATAATATAGATTGCTGTCTTCATCCTTCGGGAATATTTTTTTGTTCTGCTTCTTAATTATCTCTCAGAATAATTAACATGTCATAGCTTGCAGTCTTTCCCCAGTTGTAATCACTGCTAATTTGTCTGAGAAAAAGACAGCAAGTTCAAATTTTGCAAGAATCTGAGAACTATGATGACCACCTCCAGAGAAAACTGCAGCACAGGATGTAGAGGTACTTTATCTGGAGTGACACTTAAACTTTAAACTTTTTCACAACTAAACAGTTAGCATTCTAAACACAATAATATACTCTCAGATAGACTATTACCCTGCCTGAGCATTTTTCCAAGTCAAGAATGGTGCAAAGATGATGCTGTTGCTATATACAGCTGCAAGGGGTGAAGTAGGTGATAAAGTGTTCAAAGAAAACTACTCTGCATTTATTTTTCTGCACTGTCCACGCACCCACAAATTATCCCTACTATTTGTCATAGCCACATTCCAGAGGAGAAGTAGGCAGAGCCCTTTGTACTCAACCTGTGCTGACCAAGATCAAGCTAGTTCATAAACAGAGAGGAAATATTTCTTTCTTGTTGTAGTACACATCAGTTCACAGTAGACAGTTGTTAGTCAAGAAGAAAGAGCTTCCTTTCTAACACTGATATATATATTACAGACATTGTACCATTCTGTCCATCACACTTCCTTGTGTTCAGCTATACCCCAATAAAATGTATATGTGACTCGAATATTACTTCTGAGAAATACGTGACTTCATTAAATATCCCTGAAATACAGTGTGCAGGTATAATTGAACTGGTAGCTTTTTCCAGAGAGATTTCAAGAAACATTGCCAAATGATACACCAATTGATATGATCAGGAACAATAATTCCAATTATAATAGCATACAATTGTCACCATTAAAAAGCTATTTTGTGCCAAACACTAATGAAATGCTTTTAAAAAAGATGATTTAAAATAGATGTTAATATGCAAGATACGTTGACACCCTTTAACAAACTTGCAGTTTGAGGTTGTCAGAGTGTGAAAGATCAAACAGAGGTTAGTGCAGATTCCAGGATGTCAAGTAATACCTAACAAATGATAAAGAGCAAAACTCTGCAGCTCATTTTAATTTGACATTAATGAGGGCTTTTGCCTTAGAATGGACCAAGAAAAGTGTGCAAGATTAGTGCTGGGAAACGCGATAACAAGACATTTCAGGCTAGAATTTAGTAGATATTTAGGTATTGTGCTACCAATTGGTGTTTACAGTGGGATCTTTTTCTACCCCAGGAGGTCACAGTTGTAAGAATTTGAGCCAGGAAGGATTCTGGGACACTCTGTCTCCCTGGCAGTGTTCAAGGCCAGGTTAGATGGGGCTTGAAGCAACCTGGTCTGGTGGGAGGTGTCCCAGCCCATAGCAGGGGGATTGGGACTGGATGATCTTTACAGTCCCTTCCAATCCAAACCATTCTATGATACTATGATAAGAATAATCTTACTTGGGTATTACAGGGCATAAAGAAATAGACGTTGTTTGATTAGACTAAGGCATAATTGCCAATGGCCCTTCGCTTCCCCCAGTTTATTTGTTCTGTTCCTTTTCATGTGATCTCAAGTCAAAAATCTATCAGTGTAGGGCCAGAAGTAGCTTGGGTTTCCTATTTGTTGGTCACTTCCTTCCTCAAAGCCATGATGTTGTTTCCATTATTACACTATCTAGAGGCTGTAAGTGGAAGTAATGCCGTTTAGGCATTGGATAAATCCTCTATTGAGAGCTATTTAACATGTTTATTTTTCTTCTATTTTCCCTGTAATTCTCCTTTGCTAATACTACTACAGAACATAGTCCCTTTGTATAGACTTTTGTTTCAGTACAACTCCACTGAAGTCATTGAAAGAAAACTGAAGTTAGCAGTTCTCCAAGGACAGTCATAGTCTTCTAGTCCCATTTTATGATTCCTGTGAGCTTAAAGGGGTGTTTAATCAGGCCTTCTAATACTAAAACGTCCACAGACATAGTTAATTATTTCAGTTTTGCTGTCCTTGTCACACCAGAATTTCTATTAGCTGTCTAGTGGTAACTGACCATTCCACTTCACCCTAAGGAGTTTACTTGTTATCTGCACTTGCTTGAAAATGCTAGCAACTGTAGCAGGTTGTCTTTTGGATTTAAGCTTTCATTAATAAAAAAATTCCCATCTCTACACTTGAAGTACAGAGAAACACTTGAAAGAGACAAATCATCCAGCATCCAAAATCAAGGATGAAGTTCTACCCAAACAATGTCTTAAATTTAATTATTTTTTAAAAAAACCCTGATACCTTCTGAATGCCACAATTTGACACTGCCAAAAAAAAAGTGCAAAAAAAATTATGAGAGAGTCTGCTCAGCACGTACCATCAGCAGCATAATACTTCAGAGAGACTACATTCTTTCTCTTGTAGTACTACAGTGTGGTAACTTATTTTTAGCATACACATATTTTCCTTAAGATAAATCATTGAGCTTCTCAATGAAGGTTTTTCTCTCTGAAGTGTATTCAGAGGCCAGTGTAAGCTCATGAGCAGGTGCCCATCACAGGGACCTAGGAGATGGCTCTTAGCTGAATCCAGATGACAGAAATAGCTTTAGCTGAGATCAGTAGCAATTCTGGTGTCCAGCTAATTAATACTTAATCTGTATCTGTCAAACATTGCATCTCTGTCATTGAACAGAGATCTTGTCATGCATACAGGATGAGATATCTATGACAGTAAGTCTATCACAATGCAAATGAAGCCCATGTAATTCCACGCTTGGAAAGCAATGCTGGGCTGCTCTTTGGGACTGTTCCATAGCTTTACAGCGAAAACCCCTAGAAATTCACATGATCTGGTTTGAATTTTTAAGAAGAAAAAAAATGCCTTAGAAAATCTCATTACATTTTGCCATCACCACTGGTTGACAACTGCAGAGGTCAGCAAAGCTCCAAGCCTTATTTACTTTCCCCAGAAATTAGTCAGAAAATTTTGTGCAGTCCAAAATTTTCAGTTTTAGGCCCAAATGCTTCTAGCTTAAAAAGTACATCTTCCTTTGCTAACAAATGTTTATCCTGCACTTAGGACTGTTAGGATCTATTGGCACATTACCAGAGCCACTGGGCCTAATTGATACCCTATAAATACTGGATGCAAAATAATGTAGCTACAATAGTACAAATTTTACTTACAGTAAATAAATTGTTTCTGTATCTCTCAACTACATTTTACCCCAGAATCAACAATCCCCATGCATTCTTCCTACTGGACAAGATTATTATTCCTACTTCAAAACAAAATCACCTAGAGAAGATGCAATTAGGCCCAGAGAAGATGTGTTCCAAGTGTACACAATTGGGTCTTTTTCATCCATTTCATCCTTTCATTATGTTAGCTCAGAAAAGATTCAAGCAGGCAGTCTCATGACCTCCTACCTACTGACCCACTGCACTAGAATATCTTCTCTTTAGTTGGCTTTTAAATAGCAAGATCTTTATATAGTTGAGATTTTAATTTTTTAAGGTAAAAAGAGTTTCTAGATTGTTACTTTTAGACAGCACAGTCAGCTCAAGATGTTGCTGGCACCGTGCCATTCAGAGGTATTCAATCCTCCCATGAGCTACTTTGGCACATGTACAGTATGCAGTGTTTTTGTTCGATAAGTTCTTCTTAGCTCAAAAATGTAAAAATGAGGTGCTTTAGAGTATTATAATTTACAAAAAGGTTCAAAGTAGCTAATCCAAATAACTTCAGGATTATAAAATTTATCTCTCCCAACACTGAAGTGGTAAAATGAGCAATAGCTCATAAAGTAATAGTAGTGTTGGAATCCATTCATTCTCTGATGACCTTCTACTGGCATTGAACTTCATTTGGCACTGAAATGCAGAAGTGTACCAACAGTGCTTACTGATGAAATACACAATTAATGCAATCTGCTTTTTGGAATATTTTGTACCTTGTACAAATGTTCTGCTTTTCTGATAGCTCATGAATTCTTCCGTTGTTTCTGTTTGAAAAAACCTAATTTTTAATAATTTGAGCAGCTTTTTGTATTGCCTTAAAAGTCTTTATTACTTGCTTAAAGCTTAAAAAATTATCATGATCCTGATAGAAATTCCATAGCCATTAATTTGTTAATATAAAAAAAAACTATAGAACTCATTTTGACCTGCTACACAGTAAAAGCTAT
Source organism: Aegotheles bennettii (assembly GCA_013398125.1). Classification (NCBI taxonomy): domain Eukaryota; kingdom Metazoa; phylum Chordata; class Aves; order Caprimulgiformes; family Aegothelidae; genus Aegotheles; species Aegotheles bennettii. The sequence continues at coordinate 2,736,011 of VZRW01002458.1, read as the reverse complement.
TACAATAGATAACAAATTATGCCTTGCAAAACTTCATCTATTTTGTAGCCTACTGTACCTTAAATAGTCTTATATTAAAAAATTTAACTCCTTCAAAATAAAATTTAAGTAGTCCATGTGCATTTACTGCCTAGCATAATTGCATTTCTATTTTTAATAAAGTGCAGTCACATTTTTAAAATAATGTTTGTTTTCTTCCACTGATATAATGAAATAGGAATCAAGATCACCTAATGTTCTAGCCAGCGGGCTCTTTTGATGCTTATAAGATGAAGAGAAAACAGATGACACAAAAGTAAAAAAAAGATGCCTTTCTGTACTGCCATGAAATATGATGAATATATGACTAAGAATGTGTTTAAAAAAAGCAAAGACAGATTGGTAAAATTATTTGAGTTTGAGGCTACATGAGTGCATGTAGCACTATGAACATGCTTATTATTTTCAGGAATAGAAGACAGTATCATGAGCTTTGAAAATAATGAAAACAAATGCTATTGAACAGGAAGATAGTCTTAATCTCTAAAGGCTTTAATCGGTTTCCATTAATTCAATAGGGTCTACCAGGCTCTGTTTCCAGATACTGAGCCAAATCTGTTTCACAATACCATTCATTGTATCCAACAGAATCACAGAAGGGATTAATTTTACTTGTCTGTTTTACTGTTTTTACCAAATTCAGATAACATGCTTGTAGTGAATCAGTTTACTAATTTGAAATGCTACATCACTGAGTTGGTAACATTACCACACAGAACTATGCTGTCTTTCCGTTATGTAAAGGCAAGTGAAACACCAAACTGTTTACTGGTTACTTAGGCAGTCCATGAATAGCAAAAGACAATAGTACTGCTCACAATGTTGGTTTTTGTCATCCATTTTCTACCTGTATTTGAATAGAGGACAGCTTTGTGAGCTGAACATAAATGTGAACACTTGAAGTTTTCAGTACTGTGCTCATTTTATCTTCATGTCAGTTTAGAATTTACTTGCTGATCTTGTTATGTCATATAATCAACTAAGGGAACTAAAATTTAAAGCTAGATACAGCTTTTTAACATGGAGTGTGTCTACAAATTCTGATAGAGGCAAATGGAAATGGCCAATATGACAGAGAGGACAAATGTCTTAAAAAAGGCAGTAATGTAGCTCCTGCAACCTGAGTAATTATCTGTAAAGTTAAATGCATTTGCATAAAATATTTTTCTTTTAATGATACCACTGAGAAATTAATAGTTTCATAACTTCAGTGATTTTCAGAGACAGCTGTGCCTGTGATCTTGTCCTTTAATGAATAATCTTAGTCAACATAATTTCTTACAAAAAAAAAATCCAGGAGACAATTAAAATATTTCAGCCCTTTCTAACATAAATTTACAGAAAAATCCACTCCACAAACAAATAGGTATCTGAGAAGAAAATCGGACAGTGTTGTACGAAGTAAGCATCACTCTACAGTTTCTGAAAAATCACACCTGAGTGCCAAGGGTAGGAAGACCTCTCTCCATCAGTGCCATTCCCCACCTTATGGTCCACAACTGCAACTGATCTGCATCCTGTGGGCTTGCTTACTTCTGATCCTACTTCTTCCCTACACTTCATCTGTATGTGCAGATTTCACGCAACTTCACTGACTCCCAACAGTTTATAACACCCTTTCTTGTAATTCTAATCTCTTCCTCTTAGACCTTGGTCCCCAGGAAGCACCTCTTGGTACAATCAACCATGGACCTAGCAATTAACTAGGTCTGTCAACACTTTTCAAGTAAGAACAGTAAGAACAGTTGGTTTAACTGCATTTTCTGCTTCTCTGCTTCTGTAACACTTTGTCTGCCTACATGAAAAGTGTCTTAAGTAGGAACTAGAAGGACAATTAAATGCCTTTTTGATACTTATGGAGAAGTTCTGAATATATAATTATCGTTCTGATATATAATTTTCAGGGTTATTCAGAAAATTGGATCCTAGGAGGGTGTTTTTATAGGATTAGTCCCCCTACTCTCACTCAAAAACACCCTACCATAGTCACATCTGATCATCTCCCCTATGTTACTACAAATCTAGAAAAAGAAAAAAAGTGAACCATTTCTCTGATGAAAAATTTAAGAGTTAAAAAAAAAGTCATATCTCAGAAAGAAATACTTTTTACCTCTAGAAATCTATTTCAAAAACTAGTCAGAAGACCCTCCACATAAAGCTACATGAAGTAAATCTGGAATGATTTGCAAAAAAAGCAAAGACATCCTCACATACCTCATACAGTAGGGGAAGAACCAACTGAAAAGGTCCTTTTTCTTCCGGGCAACTATATTCCTGGAATCTAACACAGTTTTATATAAACAGAATTGTTTCTGAAACCGTGTATTCTATTTAGTGGGTTACAACAATGTAGTTCCTACCTCTGAAAGAGCTGCCAGAGTAAGAGTCAAAATAACAAACTGTTATGTAGTGAAATTACTCAGTATTGGTTAAGGTTTCACACATCTGGCCAAAATATTCCAAGAACTCTGCACTTTAAAGTTGTAATAACATGTTAAAAATTAAAAGCTACTATGCAGGTTACGCCAATCCGATGACTCAACAAACTCAATGTTCCACTGCTATCGAGGAACTGTCACTGGTGCCAGGGAACAGAATTCCTTTCTAATGGACAATCCTGTTAATTTACTCGTAGGAAGAAAAGTCTTCAGTAACGTGAGACAAGAGACATACCATAAGATCAAAAAAGGGGGAAAAAGCAGTAACACAGCCACTAGTCTGGCATGTGTTTCCATTGCCATAGAAAAATAAATGGAAAGGAAAGGAAATTAGGAAAAAAAAAATAAAACTAACAGACAGAGGTATTCTCTGGGTGAGGACAAAACTAGATGTTGAAGACATCACTCCCAAACATTCATGTATTTGCATCTAGGTGTCTCTCATCCACAAAGATTTTTATACTCAAAAATGAAAAGCAGGGTCTATTTTGAGATGCAAACACTCCCCTTTCTAACACAGAAATGTACAAGCAGTAAGGATAAAAAATAAAATTTTAATTTCCTGTTTGATTATCAACTTTTCTTCTACATCCAGTCTGCGTAACAAAGCCATCAGAACTACATAGCGTTCAGTTGTATCTACATCTATCCCAGTAAAGATATAAAAAGATATTTGGAATTTCCTTGACTTCTTGGCAGACATAAGAATACAGACACCTTTATTAAAAATTGCAAATCACTAGTCACAGCATATACCATTGTCTGGCCTGGAATATCTTGTCATGGAAATACCTAAATGTCTTGTGATGCTTTAGGAACATGTACCTATTGAAGTTACTTCCCTGTGGACTGTCTTCATAAAATCTAAAAAAACGTGGAAAATACAACTATGCCACATTGTTTTGTCTCCACTCTGTATCAAAAAATAGATGCAAATGATTATTTTTGTTTGGACAACCTGAACATCCATTTATATTACTAATAAATTTAGTCCATGTCATCTTGTAATGGCAGAATTCCTATTCTACGTGCCAAACATCTCAAGGATAGTTCACTTACTCCAATTTCTAATGTTAGTATTTTCCATCTTAATGTAATACGCTGTGAACTAAAATTGAACTCAGACCCTTTTTTCATACAATTCACAAGAAACTCACCGTGCACACTGATTTCTGCCCCTCTCCCAACAGGATCAAAGTCGTCTACTCATTTAAACAAGATGCTCTAGTTTTCTAGTCATGTTAGCTGAGTCAATTTTTTTTACTTGCCTTTAAGTTTTCAGTCTAACACAAAAAATTCTGATAAATACTAGGATTCTTCACTTTTCAAAGGCTGAACATAGCAAAATACATATTGCAAAGTCTAATAGTGGCATCATATTACTAAAAGAACACAATAAAACTTCTATTTTACTATAAGAGTTAAAGTTTCATTTAAATCAAGTCCATTTGAAGAGGTGGAAAGAGCATGATATTAAAGTGTTTATGTTAATGTATTCCACCCGATAACGCTGTTTATCATTGTCTACAGTTCAGAAGTATCATTAGCAGTAAAGCAGACAAACATCATAAACTGATTATAAGACTTGAGTGCTTTAGCACAAGTAAGAAAAAGGCTTCACACTGCACTGAATTTATATTACAATCTCTCAATGATTTCAAGATGAGTGCACACATACACAATTAGAAAAGGCAGAACAGGTCACAAATTAGCTCTATGAATTCCACGTGCCTCTCTCTTCATAATGTACTACACCAATAAACTGTTAGAATATCATGCTGGTGCCAAAGTTCCCACTGTATTTAATAAGCTTCTCCATTTACAAAGCAAGTGCAGTCTCACGCAGGCACAAAGAAACCAGAATACTTAGTGGAAAATATTAGTTCTGATGCACCAAAGCTACTCCTGGGTCCACAGGAGAAACCAGTACTGTAATGGCCAAATCATGGTAATTTGTATCACCTAAAACTAACTGGTGGAAAAGGTTCAGTAAGCTTTACCTATTATTAAAAACCTCATTAGCTTGACTTGGCTTCTGTTGTCAATGTTATTTGCACAATTCCTATCTTAACAAGTCACTGTCCTTTCACGGTCTTCTCTAGGTTACTTACCACGTTACAGTTTTACTGTGAGATTTCAAAAGAAATGAGGAAGCCCTTGCATTTCAGAGACAGTACATAGTACAATATGATTCAATTTCTCTGTCTTCATTCCCTTCCTTAAATGGACTAATTTACAAACTAAAGATGTAAAATAACATTCACACATTCCTTACAACTGAAATAAGTTTTAATTTTGCAACTGAGCACAAGATTCCCACCTAAAAAAATGCTATTTTAAGCAAGGAATCAATAGAAAAAAATCAGGTTATATATGGCTGGCACTGATTTCCCACTATTTGTAGAGACGTTCTTGCTGCATTAATTCATAAACCAGAGTCCAATTGTTGTTTTGGGAATCACTCCTTATCTTGGGTTCTCCATAGCAGAAAACAAATCTATTCAGTATCAGAATAAGGTCATTGTCACACCAGACCCATTCTCAGCTACCTGTCACAACTTTGGTATTGTCATACTCCTTTGTAATGCAAGATAAAAGAAACACATTAGTAGCTGTCACCTGAAAAGGAGCTTAATTCTTCAAAATTAAAAACCAATCAGCTAACACCTACCACGGAGATGACTTTGGAGAAAAAACAAATCAACACTTTCAAACATAAAATAAAGCCTGAGAACTTGATGAGCAGGAATGTGCCATCAGCCACAAAGAAATTGCTACTGACAAAACAGAAAATATTTTATTATACACTGTCATATCATTTTGTTGGGCTTTTTTCCCCTCACTTTTTAGTTTCTTTCTGTGCTTGTGATTTAGAAAGAAATGTTACAGCTAGACACACACAAAAATCCATCTACAGACTACTTTAAGCATTTTCTGTGATTCAAATGGAATTAAGAATAAAGAGATTTCTTTATGATTATAATGCTCTATCAAGTCTGCACAACTGCTGCTTCTATTTGAATAATTATTCAAACAGAATATCCTGTAATATTGAGTTAAATGACAGAAAATTTATATTAGAGAAGGAGTGCTGATATTAGGCAATATTTACTATAGCAAAATCACTTAAAACATTTGTGACAAATCAGGTATAACTAATTATACATTCTGTCTCCCTGATTTCAGATATATTGCGAGGCAACTGAACTCCCTCCAGACAGATCTGAGTAGACTTGTTAACATCCAGCAAGGTAACATGGTCTTTCCCAAAGACACCCATCCATTCACAGGATGTATCATTACATCCTCCCACATCATGGAAAACCTGATGGGTACTCTGGAAGAGAGGCTTTTGTGTTCATGTAGATTTTGTTTTCTACTTACTAAATTTGATTTGGGATTTTTGCTTTTAGGTACTTCTATTTTGCGTTTCAAAACACTGTAAAAACACAAGGATGTACAAGCTCCATTGCAAACATTATGGGACTTAATCAAAAACTTGTTTTCCCCTAATGAAAGACAGAAGATACACAAAATGCAGGTAATAAACTACAGTTACAACCGAATTCACTTCTTTGCATCATTTTCATAAGTCACATCAACAGTCATACTTACTTACTTCCAAGCATTTGGAAGCTTATGCTTTAAAAGAGGATTTAATGTTCAAAGATGGCAATTCTGGCAACTGAAAGCAAAACACGTAAGTTCTGACCAGTAGCACTGTTAGGAGTCCTTTGTGACTGGACTACAACTAAGAAAAATACAGAGACCATCTAGCTGATAATACTGGCAATTATATGTGATTATGATAATAACTTCCAAGAAATAATGCTGCAGGCACAGACATCCATTTCATATAAACTTAATTCAATGATTAACTAAACTGCACGGAAGTCCAAGAAGCAAAATAAAGGACAAAATAAAAGGAGATACAAGAAATCCGATCTACTATCCATATGATGTTACCTGAAGGTTCTACATTCCCCAAACCGCTCCTTGCAATAAAAAGCTATTGCAGTTTTAGGTGCACTGAACCTTTTGTATTACTAACCATGCACCAATTAGCGAGTTGTTTTCCCCTTAATGCAGTTAACAGGCATTTGAACAGAAAATGCATACAAAAAACTGCTCAGATAGTGCAGTTACTGACCTTAACTCACTTAAGCCTATCAGTCAAATCAGGTCTATAAATAGACAAAATTAGTAAATAATTCTTATTTAATGAAAAGCTATATAAGAGAAGTCATACTGACTTCAGCCAGCTGGTTGATGCAGGAGTGGACATACATGGACAGTGAATGCATTAAAAGGATTATGTTCAATATACTCCGCTGATGCAGTGATTGCAGGATTTGACAGTGCAGAGGGCAGAGCCAAAAATATTTAAATATAGATTTTCTATACATAGTTTAAGCTTTCTGTATTATCAGCTAATGTGTGGAAAATACAAGTTCAAACAATTGGCATGAGAGGATGAAATTACATAACAGTAAAGTAAAAAGTTTCAGGATTGCACCTTTTTGAAAAGCAACTTGCTACATAACAGCTTATTCTAGAATTTAAGTCATGCTTTCTCAGGCTCAAGAAATGTTAAGACTTTATGAAAAAAGGGAGAATCTTAGAAACCTAATTTCTTGGAAAGTACACAAAACTCAAAATTGAGTGTCACAAACATGTTAAGAACAGTGTTTATTACCAAAACCTCTGTAAAACACTGATTAAAAAATACAAATAACTTCTAATAGCTAAGGGACAATCTGCTTCAAAATGGAAAGTTGTTTAATTAAAAAAAATCACAGAATGAAAACTGTGAAATTAACAGTACTTTTTCAGAGTTCTGAGCATAATTTGTGGAATGTAGCAGCTTTTTTTAATTCAGTGCTCTTCAGGTCAGGTCTTGTGGCCTAATGTACAGTAGCAAAGCTTCCACCCAGACACATCAGTAATTCAATTATCAGAAAATGACAAATGCTGACTCTCGTATCTCAGATGGGACACACAACTCAGGCACTCAGAACAGCTCGGCAGACTTGAAATTTCATGCCTCTATGTTTAGCTCTATATTAAGCTGATTAACACTACTAGATGACGACCAAACTGGTATCATATGTCACGGTTATATTCCTAAGATTTCCTTTAAGAGCCATAAGGTACTATTCCAGTGCAATCTCTTACTCATATTTCTTACAAACCATATGCCAGTTTCAACACATCACATATATACTGCATGTACATTGTTTATTTGGCTGCATGCAATTTGTAGCCTTTTTCCTATGAGTTGTACACATAAACGCAAACATCTAAGGAGAACTGAGGAATGTAGACCTGGTGGAATCCAGAATCAAATGAGCAATCACCAGGGCAACAGCATCTGCTTACATCCTTCACTGTAGCAGTTTCTCTGGAATGAAGGGATACAGCATAATTTCTCTGACTCATAGGTATTTATATCTGCTCATTACCCACAAAAGTCTACATCCTGCCTTTACCATGGAAAATAACGGGGGGTAAAACACAGTCAGTGATGAAAAACCAAACTGCAAATTTTGGTTTTGCTTTAATAAAATCTCAAATGAGGAAGATACATAAAAGAAACTATTTTCAAGTCCCCCAAAACAATATTTCATATTTTACATGATGACTTATACCCCAAATGTTTTAATGCAGCTTGATCTGTATCTATGAACTCCTAAGATGAACAAAACCACCAATTTGTAAATTACTAGTAGACATAGTTAATGATTTCTGAAAATTAATTTAATTAATCCACTTTCAGACTATTCAGTATGTATTAAAGTAAAATTATTCTTTAAACTACAGTCTGTGAGCTAATGTTTACCTTCTGCTCTTCATTACACTACATCATAGTTTTTAACAGCTCTATACACAGCTCAGACACTAATTCATCCTTCATTTTCCTTAGGCACTCAGTTAGCCACCCTCTGCTTTCACTTTTCTAACTGTATCTAAATGTCTTTCTTGACAAAGATTTCCATAATGGTTATTTTATTGTTAATGCCATTTTTTCACAATCTCCTAATTTCTTTTGCAAAAGCCTCTCAAAAAAATCATAGCAGTATAAAAGCAATAATCAATTTTTTTGAAGCATCTAACTTTTTAGTTACTTTCAGTATTCCCTTAACATCATTACTTCTGATTCAGGTCATCACACTGCTGCTCTCTGCTGTTGGCAAGAAGAATTCACAAGAAATTATTACAGAACTGGCATTCATTTTAGGGCCTGTAACAATGATGTGGTCGCCTTGAATTTTCTCATTTCTAATTTTGCCTTTTCACAAGAATAAGTTTGAATTTTTTCTGGCAAGAAAACCCATGCAATTCCAAATACCAGAAGGTAACAAACACGAGAAGAATCAGAACATTTTGCAAAGCAATCGCACTCACATTTGAATTGTGTGTGGACTATTGTGTACCCCCTTATATCGTTGCACTCTTAGCCCCTAATTCTTTATTGCCATTATCACAACCTCCTAATAAATTCAACCAAAAATTCTTTTCAATATGTACTGAATGCAGAACTAGAAATTTCCCCACCAAATCCTACAAATTATCTCTACGTGGGCTGACTTCAAAAGTTCACAGAAAATAACTGTCACTTAACAGCAGTTTGCATATTTTTGAGCATGACAAGACAGACAATGAATTACTAGGAGATGTTTCTCTTGGAGAAACGGGAGACTTGGTTATGTTAGCAGACAACTTTTAAACACAGGAAATGCCTAGTCAGCCCAAAGATTTAACAATAGAAAATGTAAAGTACTACCATTCCTGCATGAAGTTTAAAATTGATCATTTGAAGTCATTAGAATGAATACTCTCCCAGGGAAATAATTCTCCTAAAGGGAGAAATCTTTCACAGTAAGACTTTATACTGACCTGAGTTGTCCAATTTATGTTTTAAGAAAATATGCTGTACAAGACCAGAAAACAATTCTTGTCAACTGATGGCACAATCTGTGATGTATCCAGTTACATGAATACATATATTAGGTACAGGTCTAGAACACACACACAAACACAAGAATTATGTGAGAACCTAGACGTAGCCTGTAATAAGAAAGAATGCAACTTGAAATTTGAAATTACAGAAAATGTTCCCCATTTTTATGGATTTATTCTCTTGAGACTAAATTTATGCTGCCCCTTTTTCTCTCCTCATCATTTACCATATTTCTGCATCATGAGTCAACAATAGCAGCTGGATTGTCCCCAACACATGGATGGGATTAGTCAGCCTTCCAGGTGCTCATGGCTACAAGCAATAAACAAAACTGTCTTAATTACGATTTAACATAAATTAGGATTAGTGTACACAGGATGGCTTAGTCAGTTATCAGCAGTATGCATTTTACCTAAGCTAGCATTTTGTGTACTGTTAGTTAAATAGTCCATTTATGTCCTCAGATAGGTTGACTCTTACACAAAAGCATTTCATGATAGGTAAGGCAGGATTTCTCAAACTCTGTACAATCTAAATCTAAAAGCATTACTACCCAAGCAGCCAGGTATTTCCTCTAGCACATGGGAGCAGACCCAAAAAAACCCAAAATCATGTTATCTTTCTTTGAGAGAAAGGAAAGTAAATCAAAGTATGAAATCTTAAAACTTAACGCCTTTACACCAAAGTCAACTAGATTTGGAGATACTCCTCTAATTATTTATTTTTAATTAAAATGTCTACCAAAAAATACTGCTACTTTGAAGAAAATACTCCGAAGTATTTCCCTGTTCTTGCCAGATTCAGCCAAAATATCATGGACTGCTTTGGCAGAGTTGTCATCACCAGGAGGGTAACAGTTCCACACAAATATCAGCAACTCCAGCTCTCTCACACTGTAGAACTACAGAGAACAGAAATTCTCCATAGAGATTTCAGACCACACGCTGCAATTCTACACCAGGACTTGCATATAAGACCTTGCACTTTAGGACCAAAAGACTCTCATGCGTGAGGTTGGATTTAAAAGATAACATTAAGTTTTTATCTCTAGATATGTTTTATCCAAATAAATCATATTTTGCAATTCCTTCAGCCATTGATAATTATTCCAGGAAATTACTGGAAAGGATTTGATGCTGGTGTACGACTTCTCTCGACAATATGCTAACAAATCCATAAAATTATTTATTGTGTGATAATTCTTCCATATTAGAAAACCAGGACAAGTGGGAAAATAAATCAAAAATACTAAAAATCAATACCTAATTCTGGTTTGGCTGGAAAATACTTTCAATACTATATCAAGAATGTATTATCAGAGGAATCAATAAACTTCAAAGGTAGTTTTCTGATGTAAAAAATTGAAATAATAAAACAGAAGTTTCTTTTTTTTAAAAAAAAACAACATTAATTTTGATGATATTTTAGGTTGAAGTTGGTTTCAGACTGTGAACTGGTTCCAAGTTCCATTCACAAAGCTAACCTGATGCATACTCCTAAATTACCTAAATTTTTAGAAAGCTCTGTATCAGTACAATTCCTTAGCTACCCACACTTCTTCCATGTGCATGTACAGAATCCGCCAAACAAAACACAACTCACAGTTAAGGTCTTTGATTTTTCTTAGGTATACTTAGATGAACTCTGCCATGAAGACACACAACTGCATTTCCTGAACCACATCCCAACGAAGTCACCACTTCTATGGGTTGTGCCAGGCTGCAGAAACAGCAGCCCCGCAGCTGCTCACCTGCCTTCAGCAGCAAACCTTGCGAGCCTGGAGGCACCCACAGCTTTGGACCCCTGCCTGGGGTCACCAATTTTATTCCAGAAAAAATATGCTCCAGGTATTCCATTTTTTGAAAACAGTGCCATATCACTTTCAAAAAAAATTGTTTGCTGGAAGTCTAAGCATCCAAGGAAATACTCGGTCAGGGCTTAAAAGGTTTCTACCTTCTAGTTATTCTCTCCACTACCAATATGCCATACAGCTCCTATTGTACTAATCCCTGATCCAATGTTAAGCACCTGATTTTCAAGAAGCCACCTGTACACTTAGGCCTACACTTATGCAGGTAACTAAATGAGGATTTCAGCACTCTCTCTCTTAAGAAGCTGACCTAGGAGGTTTATTAAAAGAGGATGACAATAGAGCAGAAAGAATGAGGAAAGCAATATACAAGCCGTTCAGTTTGGGAGATGGAGATTCCAGTAATTGTAATTGATGCACAACATAAATGGGAAGGGTCAGTTTGCTTTGTTATTTAAGACCAATTATTATAGTACCTAAATGGAAACTACTGAATTGCTTCTGTAATGAATTAATCGTTTGCTCTTCCCCCTTTGGATTCAGAATTAATTCTTGGCCTGTATTGACATTTCTCTCACTGCAAAATGTAATTTACATCATTAAAGCCCTGAGTCTATTACATTTGCAACTGACACAGATGTGCACCAGAAAAAAACTGTATAATTTTGGTAAACTTGTTAATATGATTATTTTAAGTATTATATAAAATTCTACTTAAACATCAATAATCTGCTTTAGTTAAAGAAAAGCTTATATTAAGGCCAACAGACTTCTCACTTGGATTCTGATTAAGTTTGAACACATTTAACATTAAGGGAATTAAGTGCTTTGCTGAACATAGACCTTCAGCAGTTCTATGGTGGCATTATGACTGATCTTACTGAGCACAGGACAAATACCTACCACTCTCTGGATGCATTGCCTGTGACAATCCCAGCAGTCAGTTATAAAAAAAAAATTGTAACTTGATACACTTGGATTTGTCAAAGGGCTTCTTCTTTATGTCAATAGCAAAAGTGTGAACATTTCCATAAAAACATGATCATGCCCTTAAAACAAATTACTGTGAGAAGAAAAGAGACTGCAGTAGTATTCTGTTAGATATGCTGCTTGATACCACCACGCAGCTCTGGTGGTAATCACTGCCTAACAATTCCACCAAAATGAATTTGTTTCCTGCATCCCTTTATATACTTTCAAAAGAATGACTATAAGATACACGAACAACAGGCTGACTGTGCATGATACATTTTGGGTACCTTGCACCAAATACAAAAACTTCCTGAAAAATTAACAGGCTGACATGAAGATAAGACACCTACACTAGATGTGGAGTGGTTTTATGCATGAGTAGGTGATATGAGGCTATCCTACATTTAACAGAAGGCCACATTTTTATTTACACCTGAAAGGAACCAATTAAATTAATGTATTGGAAACAACCACATGTAATATTCCACTGTAAATCTTTATGCAGTACTGCAAATATTTTAAAGACTTTTCTTCTCCTTTGTTCTTCCACAATGTCATCACAACAATTTACACCTTCCCTCTCACAGGTCAGACACTGGCTACAGCTTCAGGACAGAAAAAAGTATGATGCTGAATAGTAAAATCTGTAATTTGAAATTATCATCACTGTCCATGCCCTTAAGAACATTTGCTCTGGAACACCAGCAGAGAGTTGCTCTTTTCCCCTTCCTCAAAACAGAAAGTATTTTCCCTTCCAAATGGCTGTTGAAAGACCACAACAAAAATATGCAGAGCAGCATGTGCTAAATATTCACTGTAAATCAATCCTCCTTAAATTCAAAAGACTCGATGCAATAAGGACATGCACTACTTATCAGAAAAAAGTCCTCCAAGAACTACTATCACTCCAAACTTATATTTAAACTTCCAGTTTTGGTCATATTTACAGTAAACAGAGATTCATGAATAAACTCCAGTTTAAAGGAATGCCATCCATTTGAAAGCAGCTTTGGTTTCAGTATTTCACCTACACCAATGAAGACAACCACAAAATTATTATTAGTGTAAGTGATCACATTTTTCTCTGATTTCCAGTTCTTTATTCTGCTCACATGACTGCACTCTGCGCTAGTCTCTTGGCTAACAAAGACTGACTTTTCTCTAAGACTTCTCAGGAGGTTTACCAGCACCAGCTGATGAAAACTAAGAAAGAAATCTGCATGTACTGAGAGATTATCTGCAGTGACAATTCTGGGGTTTGTTCCTCATTTCCATACAATCATTTTCATCTGAAATAAAGAACAGAGTTCTGGAATGCTCGTAATAACACTGACATAAAACACTGGACTGGTAGTACTCTCTGGATGGCTCAGGTCAGTCACCCATTATTGCAGTCAAACTCAAAGAACAGCCCTCAAGAACAAATTTGGAATCAAAAAAATTGGAATCTATCATACCAAAACCAAACCAAACAAGTTACTGTTTTTGCACTCACTGCTATGAAAAGTCTCAATCCTCAGGTGGTTAAAAACTGATTTATTTTTTGTCAAATCCACTGAAATTGCACTATATATTGCAATGAGGATATACTGTAATATAGCAAGTGGAAAACAGTATTACAAAATTAAGATTTACTTCTTTTCTTCCTACTCCTACTAGGCCCCTTTGTTAAACATTACTTAACTCTTAGCAAATAAGGGGCTTCCTGTGGCCTTTACCTCCTGCTAAATCCTCTCAGCAATATCATCAATCCAGGCCCTGTGACAGTAACAATCAAGCTACCTACAAGTGAGTGATAATAATACAAGTGGCACTGTAGGTATCTTGACACCAGATATAGAAACAGAAGACTGACAATCAATACCCACGTGTTCCCAAATAAGTTACCTTTATCAAACCTTGTCACGTTGTCAAGTCCTTTATCTCTGGGAAAGTATATTAAAGAAAAGCAAGCTCTAGCTGGAACTTCTGAAGGTGCTGAAGTGCCTTAACACTGGCAAAGTCAAAAGGAATGGGCTAAAAATTTAATTAATTAGCAAGGGAAGTTTTAAATAATACAGATCATAGTTTCAGCTACTTTCTAAGTAGAAACTATCAGCTGAGAAAACAGTTGTGTAAATAACAGAATTTTTTTATGTAACAAGAAGTTATATTAGCTATTCAAAACAAAACATCTGTCGCCAATGCTATAGTTATTTAGCTTTGTACTTATAAAATAATGTTAATTATTTTATTTGCATTGCAGTAGTGCAAGGCAGTCCTAATGAAAGATTATTTTACAAACCTGCAAAATAAGGAGTGCCCTGTCCTGATGCTTTAATAACTTGGCCTCTAGATCCCATAGGATTGATTCAACTAGGTAAGTTATGCTAGCACACGTCTACAGCTCAGCCACTTTCTTCAGTAAAGCATCAAAACAATGTGTGTAGAATGCTGATCCCAGTGAAGACTTTGGGAACTTTACTACTCAGTTCTTTGGTACTCAAATAATAGTCAGTCATTAAAAATAAAAGCTGAACATATGTAATTCCAAGGGCCTGCGTGGCCAGAAACATTTGACCAATTATCAGTCTATTAGGGTATCTATCCAACACCTGAGAGTGCCACGCACATAAACAAGAATACATTAATAATATAGTTTTGGTTAGAAGGGGTCAGGTTATCAAGTTTTACTCTTTTTATTAAGTAGGGAGTAAATAAACTGAAAAGTAGCAAAGCGTCAAAAAGAACTCTAAAGGTACAATTTGACAAAGCAGAATTTATGTTTAGCTATTATCTCACCCATTACATTTTATGGAAAATATGTTATTTCCATCAAAAGATTATGTAAAAATACCAAACATAAAACACTGCTATTGAAAAAGCCATTTTACCCACTAACCATAATTAAAAACTATTATTTCCATTTAGTAGGTGTGGACAACTAAATTCATTCTGAGGAAAAAATTTGCTGCTAAGAAATCAAAAGCACTCTGAAACTATTACAACCCTTACTCTGAATAGTCTTCTGCCTCATAGAGTGAATTAAAAGTCGGATTGTACAAACGGCTATCATTCAGCAAGGCTCTTACTATCCTAAGTAATCCAAACAGATACTAAGCAAATTGCAGCTCTAACACCTATTGGTAGTGGCAGAATAACATTAACACAATGCATTTCCATTGCTATACTGTTTAGGAGCTATAGTAATTAATAAAGGACACTTTGCTAGGTAACAGAGAAACAGATCAGAGCTTATAAACTCTCTGAGATGGAATCCAAGTAGAAAGCTTAAAAGATAGCTTAAAAAGACAAGTTTTACATTTATTCAATCTGAGACACAGCAGCAAAAAGAAGGTGAGGCTGTGGAAGAGATTTTCTTATTGTATTTTACCTTTGTCACTTACATGAATTTTGCATCACCGGAGTCGGGATAAAAAAGAAGACAATGGGATGGGAAATGATCACATCAGATGTGCCAAAAAGAAAGTGTGGCACCTCATTTTTGTGTATTGGCTGCTCTTAGACAGGATCATGAGCCTCTCCATAGCAATGCATATTCAGGTCCAGAATATCTTTAAAGCTCAAGCATTTCAGGCACGTTCTTATTTCAGGTTCTGGGTCTGTGGCCAAAATAGATCTAAGTGCACAGTCAAAAGGCCATTCCCTCTTGTCCTATTACTCGTCACTTGGGAGAAGAGACTGGCCACCCCCTCACTCCAACCCTCTTTCAGGTAGTTGTAGAGAGGAAAGATGAGAACATTTAGACATGTTAGGTACTTAACTTACTAGACTATGTTAGATGCCTAACAGTAGTGTAAGTTTCAAGCATGCTGCAGCATTTAATAAGTTTATCTCACAATATCCATGTAAAGAAGAGGAATAATACTAAGCTTTACAAAGTGAAATTGAACAATAGAACAAATGTGACACTTTTAAAACATATTAAGTATTCAGTTCCTACAAGCACTGAGTGCCTAATTACTGTTAAAAATCTGGGTATACATGTTTTAGACTGAGAAAAACAAATCTGTTACAAAAGTGATACAAATCTGGAGCTTTACACTCACGTAACTACCACTATTGAGAATTACTACTGCTGCCTGCCTGCTTTTTCTGTCTCTAGTGAGGTCTAATTTACAAAAAAAACCCAACATATTTCAAACATCCTTCTTTCATGCCTAGTTGAAATATGGTGACTATGGTATCTCCTGGTTACACACATCAAGCTATTCAAAGTTTGCCAAAACTGTATTTCAAGTCACTTCTGCCTAACCTTGCATGAAATCCCTGAATATTCTAACCCAAAAAAATGAGCTGAATTTTATTGATGCTTTAATCAGTCACTGTCATCATACAATCCAAAGACGTAAAAGTAAAGTTTACTTGCTCTGCAGCATCAACTTGTTCTAATAGTTTGTGCCTACCAGCCCTGTTCAACATCAACAATCAGACATGAGATGGCCTTTTTTTAAATACAGTTTGAAAGAGAAACACCAACTCAGCAAAGCACCTCTCAGGATACATTCACCTGCAGTCTACAAAAACATGTGGGTTAATGTAGAAAGAAATCTCTGCTTTTCTGATGCAAAGCTGTGAGCTTCAGATTACCTTAAAGCACAGTCAATTCACAGAGGAACTACATATTCAGATAGTTTCAATGAATATGCATACATTAGTCTTTTTATTATTCTCCTTAAGGGAAAATATTGCATCAAAGCAAAGCTAGTTTGGCCTATTACAGAAATTATTTGTTGTGTATACTTCGGGGTGTTTCAGAAACAAGGTTTTCTTAGTAAATATTTTTTACAAGGAGGAAGAAAATTTTAGTTCATTATTTTTCAAAAGAGTTACAGAAATAAAAAGGCCAAAATCTTTATTTGGTTAAACTATTGTGTTTTAAACTAAGCAGCAATAAAATAAAACAATCACTTCAACAGAGTAAAACAGAATGTTTTGTAGGGCTAGATTCTTATGTAACTAGCCACAGGACCATGCATAAAAAAGAATCAGGAGTGTCTGAATCTCATGCTAGCTTCACACTATTTCCAGTTATCACATACTCCACAACTTCAAGAGTGTTCTAAAGTATCATCTCCTTTGTCTTCTTTACATCTTTCCAAAGGATACTTTACATTTCAACTTCTGTAATATCTTACAGAATAGATGAATAGTTGCTCACTAGCAAGTTGAATACATTTTATGGCTCGTTATTACAAGTGAGATTGAAAAACTGTTCACAGTACATTCTAGACTTGTGTCTCTTCTTTTCTTGTCATGTTGAGATGTGACTTTGATTATCCTCCTTTTTCTGTTGTACCTTTTGTCACTGAAGATTTCCCTCATGTATTTATTATAGCATATATTCTACCATTTAAAGTTATTTCTATGGTAAAATATGAGGAAAAAATTCTGAACCAAAAAACCAAGTAGAACGAAATATAGAATAAAACATTTTAAATGTAAGCTCATAAAATTAGTTCTGTGTATTGACAACCAAACAGATACTACTATTACTACACTGAACTGTAGCAGAGGCTTAGAAGCCTGAAATTGTTGGACAACTGCATACAGATGAGTGTATTATTGAGTGAAGCAAAT
Source organism: Aegotheles bennettii (assembly GCA_013398125.1). NCBI lineage: Eukaryota > Metazoa > Chordata > Aves > Caprimulgiformes > Aegothelidae > Aegotheles > Aegotheles bennettii. The sequence goes on along the minus strand of VZRW01002458.1, from coordinate 2,718,211 downwards.
ACGAGATGCCTCCTAAATTGCACATTCTCTCTTACCAGAGGTTGCTAATCATTCCCGCCGGGTTAGCTTAGAAGAAGGTGTTGAATGAACCCTGCTGAGATGCCTCAACTGACATGTAAAAATTCAAGCTTAATTTAGTTTGGTGGGAGTGAAGAGGGCTCCTGTCTTGAGGAGAAGGTCCACTCTCTCATTAGGCTGCCTTCTGAGAGACAGAAATCTCCCATACAAAAAACCCTACAGTTAATTTAAATCTATCTTAATTTCATCTGTAATAGTGGTCTGCTTTTCTTCTCCATTACCTAATGGATCTCAAAGTCCGTTTTCTATGTAAGCAAGAACATTTCTTGCCTCTGCTTGCATACCCTACGAAAGCAGCAGCCCTTGCATACACTGCTTATCTTCTTGTAATTAAAAATATCAAAAAGTCAGAATCTGAACTAAATACTTTGAAGTAATGGAAAGTAAACCTCTTGATTGCCCAAAACTAGCATCTTCTATAGCCATACTTACCAGGTTTTAAAGAGAAACAGACATGGAAAAAGAACCTGATCGCTGTATTTATTAAAATCATCACAAAGCAACAAACCACTATCAACTGAAACTTCCACTAAAGTTATATTTAATTAAATTCTTTCCTAGACTGCTCACTTCTATTCTTAAAAAAAATAACTCTTTCTCTCCTGCCAATCCCAGTTAAAAAGATGGGGGGAAAGTGCTTTGGAGGTAACATTTCCCCTTGGGTATGTTTCCATGACACAGTAATAAGTTGAAGCCATGTTCTGCTGGACTCCCAGGTTTGACATTCTGCAGAATTGTCAGCTGCTGCTGCTTTGGATGCACCCTCCACTTCTTCTAGCCCAAACCACATCCCCACCTAAAGCACAATGAAGATTTAAGTACATTAATGTACACAACCTTATGTTTTGCTCAACACTACAAACACATTCTGAAAGTCTATAGAATCTCTCAGCATTTATTTGCAACATAAAAAATGAAATTATTCTGAATTTTAACCTAAAGGCTTTGCTCACAATTACTGCTAAACTTGAAAGTAATTAAACATGACACAAGGTGGTGTCAGCTTGGATTAGCTTTAACAAACTACAGTATCAACAAAGAATTTCTCTGTTTATGTTAGCGGTAACCCTTTGTACTATGGCATTGCTTCTGTAACCTTAAGAATTAATATGAATGAACTTGAAACAATACAGGCAAACCCCAGACTTAATTCTACTCACTAAATTAAATCAGGTATGAATTCACCCTTCTATAAAAAGCAAATATCCACATATTAACATTTACTGACGATCTCCCCAACCCTGTCACTTTTTAAGTGACAAAGTACTTCAAAAGGAAAATAAGGAAAAGATTTAATTTTTGAACCACAAATATTCCTTCTCATCTTCCATGAAAGTACTACAGACAAGAAACTACATTGCAGGAACTACAAATGCCAAAATACACTTTCAGATAATCCTGCAAAATCTGCTCATAAACCCATCCATCAGTGTTTGGAAATACTAAGAACTCCATTCGCTTAGGTAAATCATCCAAACAAAGCCACCCCTATTTTTAAATCGAGGACTGGCCATTCATATAAATTGTCACCTTGCACTGAACGTAGAAACTGGCAGTTAGATTAAGTCAAAAAAAACCCCCACAAATGGAAGTTTTCACTACAAAATACAGCAATTGCCATTTACTTTAAACTCCAAGTTCACAGCATTTTGCTTGTGGCACTGGGCAGGATTTCCCATTTTATTTTTGTAAAATCATACATATGTTAATTACACAGAAGTAGAGGCAATTCATATAATATTTCCATCTGCAGCTCAGCTTCTTGTATTTGCAGTTCAGATAAAAAAATTGGTAGAATCAGCTCAGCTTGAAGTGTAAAAAAAAGAGTAAGCATAATATGCTTTTTTACACCACAAATCTGTCTGCCATGGAAGAGAGAACAACTGCTGTATGTAACAGAGAACCACAAGCTATGTAAGACATGTAAGGGCTTTTAATATAAAATCATGGACAGTGTCTAAGATGGTAAAACAGTAGTAAGCAGCAGTATTTCCAGCAGTAACCAATTATATAGCTTATGACAGTCACCTCTGGTTTGCTGTCCTCTAGTTATGTTTTACATTTGGGGACAATCACAAAAAACTTGGAAAGAGCAGAGCTCCACACATATGTCCAAATCCAACCCAGTTTTTAATGAGAAAACTTTCATGAGACCTTTAGTCTAATACACACAACTAGAAAAACAAAAGGAAAAAAAAGGAGATTATCTAACCCTGAATGAAGTGCAACATTCGTAAACATTCAGAGGTAAGCTAGAGTATCCAGAATAATCGTGAATAAAATTACATTTAAGTTTTATTTACAGAGTCATTGCTTTAGAAACAGGCTGCCTGGAGCAACACTGGCCTGAAAATCTAGCCCTAGACTGAACTGCTGTACTGCTGCAAGATTTGGAACAACAGAAGTTAAATCATAAATGCTATTTTTTTGTTCTCTCTCATAAAGTCCATAATTTTGGTCTATCCTGCAAAATTTCACTAGGTAGATGGTTTCACTATTTACCTTTCCACAGCTAAGAAAAGGCTTTCACTGTCTGAACAGAAAGATTTTCCCCAAACCCAAACTTTACCTATGGAATAAAATGCTATCATGAAAGCTTTTGGCTATCACAAATATGACACATGTACACAAATAACATATTGGGCATAAGAATGGGCATAAGAAAATCTGCTTTAATAAGCTAAACATTTCAGAATGTACCTGAATACATTGTTCCTAAACCATAAAGGGTTGCCATCAGTGTATTTGCTAAACATTTTTCAAGAAACAAACTTATCATTCAGCTATAAACTAATACAAAACTAGAAATACTGAGAGACAGGTTCCAGGAAGTCAAAATCCCTCACTACTCAGTCACAAGCACTATCAAGTTTCTCATTATTTGCTCATGCAGGTACCATTTTTCTCAGTTAAGCTGATGTTCTAGTAGAGCATTAAGGGAAAAGAAATTTGTTGTTAATATTCAATTCAAATATAGCTAGCAAGATACTATTTCTACCAAGAACAAATACTCCTCACAAAGCATATTAAAGTTGTGTCCTTTTTTATACTTCAAAATCCAGAAAGAAAGACAATTATCCGAACAATTCACACGCTGTCTAATGGAAAAGTAGCTATTTAATTTTTTGATGTGTTTAATGCATCATAATTGTACATGATGCATTAAAAATACAAAACAAGATAATTTGCATAGCTCAGTAACAACTCAAAAGTACCACTGTTCTTCATCAGTTACTTTTGGGAGCTGAAGCAGGTAATTGTCTTCATCATTTTCACAGCTCTGAGTTTTTCTGGTGTTCAAGCAATATTAAAAGAGATTTCAAGAAGCCCCTGTGTTACAAAACTACAGAAACAAATATATTGCCAAATAGAACCTTATTTTGAAGCAAATACTACAACGTGTATACCAAAGCAAGGTATTCATGTGCCTTCACAGATATGTTTCCTAGAAACTGATGTAAAATATGGTATTCTTTTTAAATTAGATTTATTTTATCTGCACATTACATGATGAACTCCTATAAGAATTACTTAGAAATAAATATCCTTGTCCCTGGCCTTACTGTAGTCAGTATTGCCCGTTTCCTTCTAATTAAATTATCATTTCATTTGCAATTCATTTTTACTGAAACATAAGACACATCAGTCTCTGCAGAGACTCAGGTTGGGTATTAGGAAATCAGGGAGAATAGTTTGAGGGAGGCAGTTTAATTTTGAAGATCTATTATATTTATGAAATTGGGACCTATCAATGCAAAGTAAACCTAAAGCAATTTGGCAAAATTCTGATCTGCTATAAACAGGCTGTTCAGTGAATAAGCAGCTATTTCAAGGGTAACATTTGAAAACCTGCCAGAGAAACACATTTACTGATTTATAACAATAAAAAGGACATATTTAGATATGTGATACATCCAAAGTCCTCTAAAGTCATAAAAAGTGTTTTCCTTGGCTTGAAGGGGCTATGCTTAAGGACACTGTTAAAAATAATACAAGGTTATTCCTTGCAGGACCACGTAATACCAAGAAGATAAACATAATCACTGCCCTTAAAGAGGACAGATGTGGTATGACTAATATTGACTTTTTTACTCTGCATGTTGAGTGAAAGATTAGTATAATCTGCCATTTATTTTGATACTGAAATGAGAAAGATTATATGAGATCATTTTGTCCTAAAGTCATACAAGATAGATGTAGAAGAGAAATCTCTTGAGAGATCTCAGGCTTTTCACTCGCATGCCTACCTCAAAGAAAGGAATTAGATTCTTTCTTACTTCACAGAAAAGATGCCTATCTGACTTCAACATGACCAAGATTACTGAAGATATTGTGTTAGTCCTTCTTGGGATTTTTATCAGAAGACATTATTAATACTGGTTTTTGAAAGCTCCACCTGGAGACTTGCAATCAGACGAAAGTCTCAACTGCCATTAAAAAAAAATACAATAAAACCGCAAACCAAAAAAACCAAAACCCACACTTAGTATGTCATACCTTCAAATTTGTTGAGAGAAAATTCAGTTGTAATTAAAACATACTGTGAACAGCAAAACAGACAAAGAAAAGTTATACAAATTAATTTATATTTAGGATCAGAAATTCATTACTTCAGGTGCTGCAAAATATTATTCTGTGAGATGATCCATGCCAAACATTGACAACACAAATAGACAAGACAAGCAGATTTGTCAGGGAAAACAAAGGCAAAATAACTTGCTCGTTGTCACACAGCAGGACAGGGGCAAGGGGCTTCTAAGATTTAATTCCTAGTATATCCAAAATATTTTATTCATTGATCTCAGACCTAAGTAGATGATTTTAGCAGGCACTGCATCTATATGTGTGCAGCTTCAAAAAATAACTACTGGACTGAAAAAGTTGTCTTTTTTGTGGCTGTTTTATAACAAGCTAAGCTAACAGCTCATTCTTTTATGAAACCAAAAACTTACAAATTCCACCTATGGATTTGCTTGGCACCCTGCTCTGACATTGTTCTATAGTTTCTGGTCCTCAAAGGGTTTGACTCAGACTTGGTGTTTCTTTCTCTATGTGTCATGTAGACCTACCAGTGGATCTGAAAAAGTAAATCAGCTTGAGTGGGTTCACATACCAGATCAGTAACAAAGACAGGAATAGAAATCAGGTCTCCAAGTTCCAGAATAACATTCATCCTGTGAATTACATAGTTACCAAAGCAGCAAGGACATTCTAAATAGCTAAATACCCTGATTGAGCCAAGATTTGGAATGCTTCATAGATAAAAACAACAATACATATCTACATGTGGTTTAAATTAATTAGCTACCATAAGACTTTGATTTTATCCCCATATAAGCACCATGCAGCATATTTACTGCGCTTGCTGCCTATTTTCAACAGCACCACTGCAGCACCGAATGCCTTTCAGAGAAATACTGGTAAAAAAATATAAAAAATTTTTTAAAAAATAGAAAACCCTCCGACACTGACTCAGGATTACAAGGAAAAAAAAAATCGTAGCCCAGCACAGCTGGTGCACTTACCAATGCTAAAGCTCATCCAGAATTAATTCTCATCCAATCTATTGGAAGCTCCCCTCTTGTGACTCTGCAGGAAAAGCCCTTCAAAAAAAGAATGTGTACTGTTAGATGTTTTCTCTTTTTTTCGTCTAGTTTTGCAAGTTTTCACCTTCATCTCCTCCTACAGCTTCCAATGAAACATCAGGACTAGAAGACAAGATAGAAGAGTTCAAAATATCATAGATAACTCTCCAACAAATTCTGTTCACATAATATACTTACTATGCCACTCAAAGTCCACATGCACACAAAAGGGTATGTAACATTAAATTCTTTAAAAGACAAGAATTTTCTTAAGTTTCAGAAATTATTTATTATCCAAATACTCACTGAAGTATCTGAAATAAAACTGAGTCAATGGGGATAATTTGCTTTGCCATCTTTTAATGAGGAAGTTCACAATATAATTTTACACCCTAGTTCACTCCACTTCAATGAAACTTTTTGTGTGGTAACAGCTACCCAACACATTTAGTAGTTCCATAATATCCAGTTTTACTGACAGCATCTCAAGGAAAAGTCATGCAATTAGATCAGTTTTAATTGATGTCTTGCAGTTAGAAAACCACAAGCATGAAAAGAAAATAAAATTAGACATTATTCAAATTGAACAAAATAATTGTTAAAAAGTAGCTGTCTCCTTGGACTATTACAGTAATTTATATTTTTCTCCATTTTCTCTTGAAAAGCTACATGTTATTCTATTAGATTTTTATTGATATTCAATAAATGCTGTAATAATTTGAGTACATCTGTTTTTCTATTTTATTTCTACCCTAGAGCTTGAGTCATACAGAATTTCTCAGAAATCATAAATATGCATTTCCAAGTTAGTACAGGATTCATAGCTCAAGGACATAAAAAAAATGGTTTGTCTTGCAAGGTTTTTTCCATTCTGTGGCTAGAAGTAGTGTCATTTCCCTTTCTGAGGTGAGTAAGGTCTTCCTACTGACACAAAACACTGATAGAACTGAGACAAGGTAGAGGTGCAGATCTGCAGGGAGAGAAAAAAGCACAGCAGTATGAAAGGACACTTAAGTTATCTGTCAAATATTAAAGTGTGTAAAACTATGACACAGTTTAAAGTTACTTTCTTAGTGGTCCATACGTGGCAATCATTACTTAGCCAGATTCTTCCAGTGTTGATTATCAGAGAAGAATAGAGCTAAACTGCATAACAGATGTGAAAACAGGTTTACAAATAGTTGTGCCATAATTAAAACTATGTTAATTGGATGGATTACGGTAGTATTTTCTTGCTGTGGTTACTTTTTCTCTTATTACCTCAGAAAATTTTGATCACAGGGCCAAAGCAGGCAGGTTGCTGATTACTTTTACCTTCCCACCTGTGTTCTTTGAAAATTACACCAATTAGGCAGTAGAATGGGAAAGTTTCAACCTTCTGTAACACAATCCAAGAACTGGAGATTCACAAAGAATTGCTGGCCAAAGTGGAAAAGATAATCACTGCTGGTATCAATCAGTGCTTTAGATTTCAAAGCAAAGCCTAAACCACAGAATATGCTGGCTTAATGACAAACACCGTGGTTCTAACACACTTTGAATGTATGAATGCATGATCCCTTATTGTAGCAGTCTAGCCTATTGAGTGTTTAATTATTTCCTTTTTTTAGGGCAACAGAGCTATTTCATGTATGCTTTTAGCTGATCTCAACTACTTTCACTAATGATTTCTAATCGATGGAACTTATAGCAAGATCTCAGGGCTAATTGTACTGTCATATGGTGCTATAAAAGGCTTTATTCAGAAATGCTTTATCCATGAATGATAAGACTCAGAAATAGATAAAAATGAAACAGTTAAATCACTCTGCTTTCAAAGTTACAGCCTATGGCTTATCACTCTCAATGAAGCAGGAATCTTTAAACTGAAATAGCCTGAAGTAATGTATTGCTACACTTAGTGAGGAATCAAATGTAAGCCTTCTATCCAGGAGCATAGTTTATTTAAAGATGCTAGAATCTCAAACTCTGATTCTCCACCCACTCACAGTAATTTTGCTTTGATGCAGCCAATGGATTTCCAAGATGTCACCATCAATTTACACCAACATCAAGAGTATTTGATCATCTCGGAGTGAACTGATAATGTAGGGAAAAGAAAACCAACAAGTCCAAACAGCAAGAGGATGACCATTTAAAAACAGGATATGCTCTAAAAAATTACAAAGAATGCCCTGAAGAGCAAGATTCTAAAGCGCATTTATGAAAACAAAAGCAAGCCAGAAGTAGAAATATATACCAAAACACACTGGGCAATGCAGACTGAGAAAACCTTTAACACACATTTGCAAGGTCAGTACGTTGTGTGGTTACCTGAATGCATTCAGAACTCACAAAGATGTCAAAGCAATGTATTTTACATTGCTGGTAATAGTAAGTTTGAATGGAAAGACTGGTCAAAAAAAAATTTAAAAAACAATTTTTAGCAAGGTAACATAATTGAAAAAATCAGTACCCAAAGCAACGGCTGTGATCCATTTAAAACTGCTTAGAAATTTGCTTGCTCTCCAAAAGACCAAGTAAAGTCTTTGAGGCCAGCTATCATGTATTTCCATTAAAGGTTCTACTTTATTTTAGCCTTTTACTCATAAAAAAATTGATTACTAAATCGGAAAGCTACACCACCTCAAAAATAAGTAAATGTCAAACACTTGCTTTTGACTTTCCTTTATAATTACTTTTGTACATTAAGAACATTGCCTGTGTCATGGGATGCAAGCCAGATGAGGCAGACAAAAACAGCGAGACAAGATCAAGGCCTAACTACACAACATGCCCTTCTACAGCTTCTTGCAAATAGAACTGTTCTTTACTGAGGAATCTCTCACATTTTGGAAGCTTTGGTGTTATATCTCTGCATTGAACCTCTTCTCATCTGAAGTTCAGAACAAACCACTTTGTTAAAACAATATTTAGGCACAGTCAAGCAGTTCAAGGAACATTTCCCAGATCAGATTTCTCACCCAACCACTGCAGCAAGCTCATGCCTGTTTTACACTGGCATAATGCAAGAATCAGGCACTAATTGCACCTTAATGATAGATCTTATGTTTTGCTGTTTACAAAAGTTTACAAAATAATTTATGAAATCAGAAGGAAATATCCCTACCTGTTCCCTAAAATACTCCTTTCTTAAGCTGCCATTCTCACTTGTTCCTAATGACCTACTAATGCAGCACTGTAAGGATTCAAATGCAATTACCTTCTTTCCCCAGTCTCTGACCTCCTTATTACCATCCTGCAATCCTCAACCTCATGTACTTTGTCCACTTCACACGTAACTGTTCATCTAATACATTTCCTACCATGATCAGCGTCTATACCAACTCTATTTTATCCCTTGGTTATATTTATGATATTGCAATCTTGGTACACAAGGTGTTACGTGCACTTTTACATGTTTACTATTTACATTGCATTAAGCACAATATAATTTTGCTTTTAAAATTTCAAAATTACTTTAAGCCAATGGGTTATGCAGTGTGCTCAGTTACCTGGAGATTATTTATTCCACTTCCCCCATCTCCCAAGTTTTCATCATGCAACATTCACATATTCCAAAGAAAAAACAATAACTTCTACTGAAAATGTAAGGATGCAAATTTGGCAGGATTGTATAGGAGGCAATATATTTGCTGCACATCAGAAACATCTTTAACAACTTCAAAGTGATTTAATTCTCCTACATAAAATGTACTGAAATATTTCTCTTGATAAATATGCTGCTCTAGAATAATAAAATTTGGGGTAAAACTTGACAACAGTTATAAATCAGAGGCAGCATATGATTAATATTGGTTTTCAGATTAAATATTCTCCTTTCTTATGCTCAATATGTTATAAGAGTCCTTTTTAGAAATGCACATACACTTTATACCTCTGAAAAACACTTACAGTTTCCCATAGCTGCTTTACCTCTATGTGAAAAAGACGAAGCGTGAAAGGCTGCACCAAGAATGATGGTAACCCAGGGCTGCCAAGGCACTGGTCCCTACTACCACCATTAAAATTTTAAAATCACGTTGGCAAACAAAAATTCTCTAAAAGAAGAGCACATGACTGAGTCTTTTCTATCTTCTCTCACTTGATACCATGAGTGCTTCTAGACTACATGAGCTAGTATTGCCATAAGTTCTAAGGAGTTCTTAACACTGAAGTAGGTACTAATTACACACATGCAGATCAGCCAGTCAGCACTAATCACTAATGAAATTCTTCCTCACCTCCCATTACCTGAGGACCTCTTCCATCCTTTCCATCCAACTTTTAAATATCCACGTATTGTAACAATGCCACCTCCAAAATAAAACTCTATCTGAGATTAGGCACTGAAACAAGATAAACTGTATTATCTCCTATTGTCTAGAAGATGATCCATGACCAGATTTCAGGCACAAGAGTATCACAACGATTAGGCTCCTGTTCCTCAATCAACACCCACCTTATTTTCCATGGCAGACAAGCACTGCACTATTCTACACTTACTCCAATGCTACTAATTCTACTATTGCACCTAACAGACCTACTTGATCTATGGTTTAAAGAGAACTAAGTTACAGTTCTAAGCAAAGAAATCCAGTTGCACAAGTTGCACAACGTGTGCATCTGGCCACTGCCTAATGACCAGATTAACAAAGGTATTTGGGCACCCAATAATGCTTGTAGCTGCCTACTGGGATTTTATACAAAAGATCCTAGGCAAGCTAGGCAGCTAGTGTTCAGTGAAGTTTCATAATAAATGGCAAAAAGTGTATCCATGCCTGTCCCTAGTACACTTTCCAGATCTTCCCACAGTGGACAATTGGTTTAAAATACCACTGATGGGGATGCAGGGAGAAATTCCACATTTTTGGGTGTAAGGATGGCACTACATGTTTAACAAATACTGTATAAGATTACACGAGACATTACAAGATTAATAATGCCATGTTTTAAAATTCAGCATTATATTTTAAATTATTTACTGATTTACTGTCTTTTAATCACATATTTTAAAACCTGAAGAGTATAATCAAATATAATTGTATACACAATTGACACACACATATAATCACCATATATATTAAGAGTTTCTGTTTAGAATACAGAAGCTAAAAAGACTAATCAGTATCCAGGAAGTGTTAATTACACATTGTAAGTTTATATTTTATGGGTAACATTTTGAAAAGCACCTAGCTGATTTACAAGGCAATGAAAATTGAAGGCACAAACTGACTTGTAGGTAATATATCTAGTATCCACAGCATTTTTGTGAGGAGTAATTCTTTTGAATACACTTTCTCATGGGTGTATTTGTGTGTGTGTGCATGTAATGCTGAATTAGCATATAAAATAACAACAACATTTCTCTGAGGGGAACTTATTTGCCTTTGAAGAATTTTTTTTTTAAGTTTAAAATTGTCACAGTGGATCTGAATGAAAATCATGTACAATCCTGGTTGAGATTCAGGTTTTAATAGAATTCCCAGATTTGATAAGTATAGAGGAATGTAAAAAGTGATAAATCTTCTCTTATCCAAACTCTTTAGCACATTAAACATGCAGCATGTAACTCATGTTTTTAATATAATCCTAGACAAATAGTATCAGCACTAATAGTGTGCTTACTCTTTTGAACAACTTCAGTGACTTCTTTAAAGGGGTAAATGACATATCATAGGAAATTCTAAGCAGAATGTTGGGACTTGGCAAAATCATATTGTGGTTACACTAAGAAAAAACCTAAATAAGCATAAAATGGCTAAATATCAGCACAATATGGAAACACTGATTATATAGCATCGTCAACAAGGCATTCTGCCTTTGTACTCTTATCAAGTCAAACTATGTACCTGTGCAAGAAAATACTAGAAAGGAACAAATTCCTCTAGACTAGTATTAAGCATATTGCTGCCTGGGTAAATACAAACAAACACAAAAATCCATTCCACTAAATCCACTAAAACTGTTGGAGGTGACTTTTCATAATCACAGAACCACAACATAATTCAGAACAGTAAAATTCAGAGATAACAACTACAGACCTAAGCTGACACATCTTGTTAAACTTAAATGCTAAAAAGAAATTTTGATCAGCCAAAAGCAGATGTTCTTAGAAAAAGCAATAGCATGTAAACTTTTGTAATTAGTTTATTTAAAAATTGAAACAGCTCCATGGAAAAAAAATGCATTAAAATAATATATAGAGAATACTTTACTGATACATACTTTGTAACAAACTCCTAGTGGACTATGGCTTTCAGGATCAGACACTGAATTACTGCACAGTAATCTACACAGTGACCAAGTAAATAAACTGTGACCAATTTGCCATTGTAATATATTTGCTATTACACAAATGCTGTTTATACAGACAAAGATAGAGGAAAACACAAATTACTTATGTGTACAACATGAAAAAGACAAAACAGCAAACAATGCAGCACAGCAGTCTACCAGCAGTTAGGTACCTCCTGCTTGTTATCAGATAATTAGAAAACCTGATATACCCGGTTCATATCCAGGCCTCTGAAAAGTTCTCAGTGAGCAGAAACATTAAGCAGTTCTTCCAGGTTTCAATCAAGAAAAGCTGCAGTTAGTGTAGGCTGTTTGAACAAGTGCTATTTGAACAGCGCTTTCATGACAATGCATCTTGAAGAGATGGCACAGGATCTATTAAAAACCCACTAACCTAAGAGAAGAAAGGGAAAAGCTGACCCTTGGGTTGCAAGGTTGTTATAAAATGTTTCAGGTGCTTAAAATGCATGCAGCTTTTACAGATACTGTGAATTTAAATGTGGTGTTTTCAGAGTCACACCTGCATCCTAAAGGCAAAGTCAGTTCATTCCTTCAATGGATGACTGTGTAGAATCTTCCTTATGCATCAGACTTAGACCACCCAGTTACAGGCTTGTCTGAAAATTGTCTCCATTTATACACCACAAATATTAATTGCTTGATGCCTTTTACTACCAAATCCACCCCATTCCCAAAATGCTCATTTCAACACTTTCAAAATACAGCTTTAGAACAAAAACCAAGTTAAAACTTGAGTCTGAGATATGACAAGCACCTGCAGTGACTAATGGAACACAACACATCACTGGATCAGATGCACAGTAAGTACATGGCTAGTGGGCAATTAAAAATAAACATGCAACATCTTAACCAATAAAATGCAGTTCAAAGTATCCTTTATGACATTCCTTCATTCAATCCTTTTAGTATTTCCTTCCCCAGGTTTCCCAGCAGATAGGTAGCCTCCTGCCTTTTGTGCAGTTTAAAGCAGACCAGAAATTTGAGCCACTTTCAACAAGGCAATATTTATATAGGCCTGTGCACAACATTTTATGTAGCCTGGAAGCAGTTCAAATGGCATAAGAAGAATGAGAATAGGGAACGCATAAAAAGTAGCCATTCATGTCTCACTGCACAAGTTACAGGTATTTTGTACTCTAGTCATTTAAGAATAAATTCAGCTTGACTATATTGAAAGCCCCTGGATATGATTATTGTGTATATTACGGCCTCTGCCTTGCAGACATTGAATGGGGACTTTCCAGGACCAAGTATGCAAACTGAACCAATTAGGAGGTGTTAACAGCACTGGGGTGTCCATGGCTGGGAGTGGAATCGCTGGGTGGCATGCCAAATGCAGCTTTTTGACAGCGTTAGAGGCCAGTATTTACAAACACATTAAATCTGCAAGTTTCCTGGATGCTGGTAGCCTTTTTGATATGCCTCTAGTGAGAAAACCATACAGGAAGTTTTTGTGGATTTACTTAAACCCTAAACAACAACATCATGAACATTCAGATTTCTCCCAATACAACCTTCAGCCTTGCTTTCTCTGAATTTTCAACATCTGAATCAGCTCTTACTAGACAAAGCTTGGAACCATTATTCACCTGGACCTCCTTTGAGGTAGGTCAGCTGTCTCCAGCATCATAATTAATAACTAATAATTCATTACTGTCCCTAGACATTATAATAGTACACAAGCAAGCAAAATTTCACATTACCCTTAAGGTTCTACTCCTGATTTTCAAGTTATTCTGCTCTAGTAAGATATTGGTAAATTCAATACCTGATTTAGGGTGCTCCATTACACATAATGAAATATTGCAATACTGCATTTTGCACCAACTTCAGTGACTTTTCTGCATGTTGACAAATTCTGTAATTCAAATCCTAAATCTTCTGGACTTTTACTCATTTTATTTTCTTCGTAACTTCTGATTTTAAAAGGAAAGTGCTAACGTGTAAAGTTGCAAGCTTTCTGTTTTGTCACTATTTTGTCCACCTGAAGATGGACAGGAGCACAATAATGCTGTACCAGCAGAAGTTCCCAAATCAAATAAAAAACCCTCCTGGAACAAATTAAGTGACATTTACTGTATGCTTCCTTCTGCAACTATAAAACCACCATGGTGTCTATATCGAGCCTTTAGAAGAACTGCTTGTCAATGTGAGATTCTTTCCATCAGCTGATATAAGCACAATTCTATATTACAGGGCAAAGTAAAAAAAAAAGATTGTGATGCAGATGCATCCATTAATCTGCAAGTGCAAGGAAAAGTGTTCAGCTTTTCCAAGATTAAATTCATTATCTTCTGTAGTTCACCAGCTCTGTAAAAGCTGTCTGAAAAAATTTGCATGCTACTGCACTTGCACTGTATTAATTATAAATCAAAGCACTTCCATAGTATCTTCCACTTTAGAAGCTTGTGTTTTACTAGCCATGGTTTCATTGTATGCATCGTATCCTGAGAATAAGAACTATCAAACTTCAGAGACCTCCGCTGGTGGAATAAAAGTTATTTTTACCTACTTCTTTCATTGTTCTTCTGTAATCACTTTCTAATGATTTAAAAATCTTCTAGTTTTGTTTGACAGAATTGAAAAGCTGCTGCTATATTTGATCACAAGCCTGCTTCTGGCAGGAATCCAATAAAGGGTTTCTTTACTAGTCCTGGTAAAATTCTCTTTGCTTTTATGACTAACAAAACCGTTTTAAAAGTTTTTAAACTAGGCTAACTTCATGATAATTTGTTTAAGGCTTTTTCTTTGGTTCCTTACAGCCCTTAAAATCAATGATGTAGAATGATTAGTGCTAACCTTACACTAGGTTCATTCCAGAGACTGAAAAGCAATAAATGCATTTTCAATTTGATTCATCACTGGCCTGCACATTACATACTTGCATACATTTAGGCAGAATGGTTGTTGAACTCTACAGTTCTGCTGGTTCAGGGCAATAAAGATTCTTAATTTCACACTTGTGACAAAATACAGTTGGTGTTTCTCTTATCTTTTCTATGCATGTGTGGATCTTCAAAACATTAAGAATTTTAACTGCACATTATGCCAATGCCTTATCTAGTTACAATTCTATCATTAACACGGAATTATACTGAGTATTTCAAATATAATGAGGCTATAAAAATCACCATGATTCTGTAACACTGAGAAAAATTTTCTGGACCTTAGCTCTCTTGTGGATTATAACCTGAAGCATAATACTCAATAATCCATTCAATTCGATACGCAAAAGTATAAATTTCAACATTATTTTATCCATCTATATCTCTACTCTCAATCCTAAAGAATTTTTAATGTTTACAATATTGGGTGTCAACGAATTGCAAAACTTAATTTTGCACTGAAATTTTAAATACATGATTCATTTAACTGCAATAAATTGCATTGCTTGTGAAGTGGTCTGGATGGTGGTTTTTAATTTCAGATGCTTTTCTCTGTATATTGGACAAAAAAAGTCTTTCTGTCCATTCATTATAGCTGTTGGTCATTATGACTTTTTTTTAAGGCAACGAATTTCCACTCAAATTTCTATTCCAGAGGTTAAGACTTTCCCAATATTCAACATGGTTCTGATCTAGATTTCATTTCTTCTCATTTCCAAATGAAAATTTAGCAAAGGGTGTTGATACTCAAAGGTAGGAGTTAGATCTAATTTTAGGAAAGCTCTTCCCATGATAAAAAAAACAAAACAAAACACAAAAAATAAAACAAGCAGCACAAGCTTAAAGGTGAAGTAAAAGTAACAAACTAACCAGAAACTTTGTAACCTGAGGGAACTCAATGCCACAGTAAGAACAGGTACACAATTGCTTTAATTAGAGAATACTTACTGAAGAACTAATTTTTCATCCATTCTGTTCAGGTTACTTTTAGCTCAGATACTGTGTATCTGAACATAAAAGGCACATGTGCAAAACTAAATGTATTTTAAGCAGAAAACCCTTCAGCTACTTTTGGGCTGAAGTAAGTACTAGTTATGATACAGTGTCTAAAAAAGCATGGAAGAACATAATATTCTATGGAAAAGTAGATAATGATAACATGGTAGGCATCATTCATTAGGAGACTGATTAAAATGTAGCTTATTAAAATTAAAAGTTAAGATTAAATGTAGTGCCACAATCATTGGACATGTAGGGTGTAGGACATTTAAGAGTGAATAGCCTTTTGTTCTGGTCATTTTTCAAGCTTATATTTCAGCCATTTACAGAAGCATGCAAAGGGTATCCACGGTACCTGGATGCTAATATGCTTGCACTTGCTTGGTCAACTGTCAAGAGGACGGCAAAATGGTTAAAAAGCTGTGTAAGCTTTGTCCACAAGCCCCAGATAGATGCACTAGCAGTAAAATAGCCATCCCTGATAGCCAAATTGTCACAATGAGATTTCAAAACTAATATTCTACTGACAGATCAGAACAACACAAACTTGCCTTCTGCCCAAATACTGAAAGTATGAATATAGTATAAAACACAGATTGTTTTCAGAAACAATTTTTGAGAAACAATTCTAGCCATATGGAGAGGATTGACATTGGTTACACTATAGCAGTTTTATGGTGTTTGTGTATGATAATGCATGTACAGAAAATTATCACATTTAGCCAAACAAAACCATTTTCAGAAAATGAAACAACATAAAAGTTTAAATATAAGTCAGTTACACTAAGTAGTTATAGCAGTTGTAGTAAGGAGTCAATATCTAAAATTTGCCATAACATCCTTTATTAATATTGCAAATACTTTAATATTTAATATTAAAAGCTTCCAGGTACATTGCATAATGAGATCCCAGAAAGGACGTAAGGATTCTTTGCCTGGCATGTCAAAACCAAGTGTACCATTTCCTCCCTAGCTTGCAATAAAATAAGAATCTTTCAGACAAAGAGATACCATTCTGCAAAGAGCTCATGGTCAGATCTGTAGGGATAGATTGCATAGGGGTGAGGTCCCTCTGCCACCCAAATAATCCAACATTCTCCACGGCGCTCTGAAAGCTCTTATGAGTTCAATTCTCAGATATCAGTCATTTTAGTTTTGGAAGGATTCCCACTGTGGAGATTTAGATTAGAAATAGGTATCTGATTACAACAGAGAACAGAATACATCTGTCTGTGGAAACAATACAGTTATTAGTGCAGCACTGGTAATAAACCCTGTTTCTGAAGGGTGGAGTGACACACTCAGGCACTCCTGCTTTTATGTTCTGTGTAACGTTGCTCAATACCAGTACATGTGTCTCTGCAACTTGATCAGCTCACAAACATAGGGAGTTTAAATATTGCACCTTAAAGTGACAATATCATGGGTCCATTTTGGTCCAGCTCACATGCTGTGGCTTCAGGCCTGTGATTTCCTTACACTTCTTGGGAATGATTTCTGACTTTAGCCTTCATTACTTCTAAGAAAATCTGTAGGAGATTAAAGTGATTAGCACATCTTGGTTTTCCTAAAATCTGTAGCTACTTTTGAGCTAAATATGATCTATCATTGATTTGGCATTTGATTGCCAAGTGAGTTGCAACAAAAAATTACGAAATCCATGGTTCACACATGGTATTACTGTGCTCTTTACTAGGAATGGAAATTGATATCCAATTGTCTACAGTGAAACAGAGGGGTTTAGCTTGCAAAGTCACTTCTCCTTAAGGCACTTGTCTAGTTTTATTATAGATAACACTGCTGATAGGCAAGTTCATTTTGCTCATATATTTAAGCCTTCTAGTTTGGAGTAGGAGCTTACAAACGAGAACAATCTGGCTGATGAAGGTAAATTTTGCCCTAGCATAAAAATACTCTGCGTATTCTATCCATTAATTGCCCTTAGATATATTTCCCTAATGATTCACTAAAATAAATTCTTTGTTTTTTTCCCCTTACTGCAGATGAAGAGAGTAGATCTCTGCCACAATTCTCTGAAGCAATACATTTACATATGTAGCAACTCTCATTAATTTTCATTTTTCATGATTCAAGACAAACTGACATTCTTCTCTTCACTAGTTAAGTAAATTCTTTTCACAGTATTTCAAAGGCTGGTTTTAGCCTATGTTTTTGTCAGTACATTAAAGGCTTTCTTGTGTTTGAGGTTGACAAGCATTAGTATCCAGACATTTACATTGCAAACAATCTATTCATAATAAAAAGTTTCAAATAAAAACACAGAAGCAATAATAGTGTGATTTTTATCACCAAGTCAGACTTACACAGCCACGTTTCAAGGCCCAGGGTAATTAAGGTCCCACTGACTCACACTCAGCAGACCTCAACCAAATATTTAAAGACTATTTAAAAAGATAGAAAAAAATAAATCCTAGCAATCATGATTTGAACTTAGGCTACAAAATAATGCAGATAAAGAGCTGGTCTAGTAAACCTAGAATCAAACAGAACACTCAAATGCATCTCCCAAAGTGGAGTCTTTTAATGTATTAGTTACCTTGGGTAACAATTGTGTCTCTGTTAAAAGACCCAAGAGAACCAACACGCCTTTTATTGTTCCTACAGCTCCTCTATACTCTATTCCTCTCTGTATTCAGGCATCTGTCAGACACCTCAGACTTCTCCAATAAATTTAAAAGTACTGTTGACCACAGTTTATTAGCCTGTGATAGTTTTTCTAAATCAAAAGGGCATGCTCTTGAGTGAAATATGAATAGGGAAGAATACCCTGTCACTCCTCCCAAATAAAAACTGAATCTGTAAGCTTTTCTCATTAACCAAAATAGGTTTTAATTTAAAACCTTGGAGACAGTAAGAAATACTTAAAGTCAGCCTCTTTTCCTGATTTCTCCTGGGATTTAAGGCAGGCTGTGTAATCCAGCTGCTCTAATTAGCACAGCAAACTGCAGTTTTGCTTGTAAGAAGAAACAAATTAAAACTTTATTCTTCTGCTTCTCAGTAAACTGTATTCCCCAAATAAAACAAATTCTCAGAAGTATGAAGGTTCACATAACTTTAGTTTGACAGAGAGAGGAAAAATATTTCCAATTTTCTTAATACATCAGTTTGATTTTTCATTGACATTGATTTTCTGTTAATTTTAATCAAACACACATGCAAACACATGACAAATTGTACCAGTGACTGGAAGGTCTAAAAGAAATAGGTCACTAAGAATAGAGCGGAGAAAACCCTGTACAGCCTCACCAGTGCCATTCAGGTCTGTACATTATGTACAAGGCTTAGAGAATGTAAATGAAGTCATCAGCACATCATCTGGTTGTGTCTTTGGCATTAGACAGCTGGCTATTGGAAATCTCTGAAGCAGAGTGGACTAGCTCAGTCAGGGACAGTGGGGATGTGTTTGGTTAAGGCCACAGAGCTGCAGAAAAACTCACATTTAGCACAGTCACCAAAGGAAATGAAGGCTTAGTCACCATGTGCTTGGAAGTGGCTCATGAAAGAGCCTACTGCTCACAATGACAAAGTGAGACCTACATGCAGCATCTTCCTCTACTTGACACTTTCCCAAACCCTCATCACCTACCACTCAGAGCAGTGCCAACCATCTACTGCCAAGAAACAAGGTGGAACATTCTCCATCTTTCCCTCTGGAGACAACGGCAGGCCCTATAAGCCTGAATGCCAGGCGTAAGAACTTGGGAGGAATGAGTCTTAAGTCAGCATTTCTACACCCAGGAATTTCTCCAGCTTAAATTGCATTAGATTTCACACTAAATCTAAAAGCCCGAGACTGTCATCTCCTAGAAAACATAAATTTGACTGATATTCTGACTGATCTAGAATATTTTTATTCAAGCAACTTTGTGCCAGACTAAAATTTTTTATCAGAATAAATACTTTATTAGATCTGTAGGTGCTACCACATTAATGCATGCCAGGAGGGAAGCCCATATAATTAAAATGCTATGAATAGAAAATTAGTAGAAACACAATTATGAAGTACTTCAACAGAAAACAAATAACACCAAACCAGCATGAACAGTTTGATACAAAATCAGTATTCTATTTAACATTCATTAATTTATTAATGATATAACATGGCAGACGTCAGTCACCCAAGTAGTGTGATTTATATTGTGTCTAATAAATTATGTGTCAATGTAGGAAGAATATTGTTTCTTAATTCAAAAGCAATTCCACATGTATTCATAGAATAACCTCATTGAGATCACTGGAAACAAGAGTAAATTTAGCCCACTACATAATCTTTACTGCAAGCAATATGCATCCTGCAATATGAATGCAGTATGAAGGTGTGAGTAATTTTACACCAGTTATAAGGCTTTCTAGACAGGCATTTAAAACAAATCTCAGACAAGAAAATAAGAATTCCTCTATACCAACAGGAGGCAAAAGAGAAGGAAGATAAAAGACAATGACCACCTGGGAAATATTACAACATTTAACCGTCATTTGTTCCAGCTGACCAGTAAACAATTCTCTATGTAAGGAAAAAAAGCAGGACTTGAGGTGGTAACTACTTTTTAAATCCATCCCTACAATAAAGCCTAACACTACAAAAATAACACCAAAGGTATGGACTTGTGTTTCTCCTCAATTATCATCTCTGTTAACGCTTTTACTATATGATCTTACATTCTTCTAATCAATAGGGATGCCATTAGTGAGTGAAATAAAAAAGTCAGTCCTTTTATTTATCCTGCACAAATATAAGTTCGTCCTTACTTGAACATTACACCAAATCAAAGCAGCATACCAGAAATTCCAAGCCTCACTGCATTCCTTTTTAAAAACTCTTTCCTTTCCGTTCTCTCTTCCTCTCTCCAATAGGATAATGAGAAAATATGGCCCACACTATCACTCCTTTTCAGCTGACTAATTCTGATCTTTTCAGCTACTAAAGCCTGACCTAAACTTCACCAGAATCAATAGTAAACTGTCCAGTCCCATGCACTGGAGCTTAATGCATTGACTGTTTCATTCAGCAATGGTTAAACTATTGATACATAAGATGTGAAACTGCAAACATAACTCTAGTAATTTGTGAAATTTCCTTGGCTTAAATGCACTTGTTCTGCTGATAAGATTTGTTTGATGAGATCTTACTAAACAGCCACTAATGGAGTACTAGAAATGGCAACTTTCTCATTTCCTTATTGGTTTTTCCTCTTTCAACCCTCAAAAGCAAATGCTTATAAGTTATGTTGTATTTCCATGTTTGGAAAGTCATTTACCATCTACTTCTTGTTCTTTATGTTAAAGCAGTAACAGTGAGGAAGCAGTGGAAGCACAACAGTTTTGGTGTTTTCCTTTCTCATGCAGCCATCTTGATGAAAAATAGTTAGCCAGTGTCAGCAAGGATATGATCAAAATCTGAGCTGAATTTCATAAACTTGGCAGAGCTGGGACCTGTTTGTGTGTTTGTACACTGCATGGCATTGCTGGTCTTTCTTCCTAATGTGCACTGAAGTTCTGAGCTTCTGAAGGGAACAGATGGGTTTGCACCAACACCGATTTGTCTGGGTTTTGGAGCTGGATGTAAATAGAATACCCACAATACTGGCATGAGAGCACAATTTCAAAATAACAAATACATAAATAAGTAATTTTTTTAAAATCACACAACACGTGAGGTTCTGCAGAGAAGACAATGCTTTTCAAAGATTTTCCCAATCATATGCTCAGACTGTTAATTGTGGAGTGTTCAAACGCCTCAAAAATCACACCACTCTTATACTGGTGTCAAATGATAGGTTTGGGAGGCAAGCTACAGGCTCCAGAGGCTTGGAAGCTTTGGCTGCCAGAGACTAAACTGCATTTGCATAGTATGAAAAATGCATCATCTATCACAATATTTACAAAGGATTTCCTGACACAGTGCTCTTTTCCCCACTCCAGAAAACAGATGTTTTTGCCTGAAAGCTGAAGCTAATAATGGGGAGATAAAAAGAAAAAAAACCCTCACAGAGCAAAAACAACACCCAAGCAAATTGGTGCACAGATTGTAAAGTTAATATGGCCTGCTCGGCCTCTTTGCAAAAATCATTGTATCTTGAATGCCAAAGATTATTCCTAACCTCTAATGAAAAGCTTTCTGGAGACAGCATGATCACACTGTTGCTTCTTATGGGCAGATGATAGAAATTTTCATCAAGAAACTATTTAAAAGACATTGCATCTCTTTCTGTATTGAAAAACATGACCTCTGAGGACAAGTAACTGTAATCACACTTGTTAACCTGACTTCAGAACTAAACAAGAGAGGTATTCATGATAAACTCCACACTGCCAAACAAGCTATATATAACTAGTAAAAGCAAAAGTGGTAAAGTTCAAATGGTGCAAACTCTTTGGAAAGAGTGCTGAGATTTTGAAATGGCAGCAGCTTGTGTCCTTTGTGCTGCGTGTCTAATCAGTAATTTCTGGGTTTGGTGTTTTCCTGACAGCTGGTATATGGACAGAAGATCAAAAAACTGTAGGTGTAAATAACATAAGATTTGTTAGAAATGAGATTCCAGCAAAACTACCTCTACAAAAGGAAAACTAAAAGCTTATATTGCAGTTTCTGTTTGAAAGGTAAATCCTGCTGAACCTGCATGAATTCATTAAAAACCATTCTACAGAATATTGATTTACTCCTCATTGCACAATCTTTACATATTTCCCAATTAACCATCATCTTTCAAGTGCACAAGGAAACCCTGTCATCAAACAAGTTCCTTTTTATGCTGCTTAGGAAAGAGCTCGGGAAATCTCTGCAGTTCCAAATTAGGCTTGATTCTCTCTAGTTAGATAGCTCTGGTTTTTCTTATTAAAGTCCCGAGTTCAATGCTTCTTTGGTCAGTCTTCACATCTAGAAATAACTGACAGAACAAGAGTACAGAGACAGATACAGAAAAAGAACAAAACCAGAGGAATGTAGCAGACTGTCCCACAAGGCCTGAATGTACCTACAGGAAGCATGGAACACAACACAGCGGCAAGAGAAGAAAGTAATGATGATATCCAGTCTGCAGGATCGCTAGGAAATTACTTGAAAAAAAAGCAACGTATATACACTATGTCCAGTAAACAGGATTTCATGTGTTTCTCTGAATTCGTAGTTTCAGATTCATGAGGCAGTTTAGATTGCTTTGATGATTCTCTTGATTGCAAAATGGCAGCAGAGCTGTTTTTAACCAAACATCTCCTGGTCGAGCTCATGAACTGCAATACAATAAGTATAGTTAATCCATCCTAACACATTTTTGGTTCTGCTCTTATTCCTGTAACAGCACTTTGCTTCAGTTCTCTAGAAAGAATATAAAAGTGCCGCCACACTCGCCCCACCTCCTGCAACTTTCTGAACTGGTATCAAATAACAGTTCTTTCATTACAACTTTTTTTCTGAATTCTATCAGTTAAGTAAGCACTTCGTAACCACTCAAACAATTCTAAGACTTTCCATCACTTTTCTGTTAACTCCGAGATCTCTGACCTCACTGTTCTGTATTTTCACAGAGTATTAAGCTTCTATGTCTACTGAAAAAACCTCCAAGTTTACTTTGGAAGTTGTTGAGAGCATTAATCTCATTAGGAAAAAGAAGTGATTATAACCAGAAACACCAGAAGAGGGTTTCTGCTTGTCAGACTCTGTTCAGATTCTCATCCTATGCGTGCAGATAAGGACGACAGCTGATAGTAACTGGCAAGCCAGCCAGGCAGACAGCTCATGTAATGTTGAATGCCACAGAACTGTTCAAGAATTGTATATAATGCTCAGTTAACCACAAGGTCTTGCCTAACAATGAACTTTTCCTAACTTTTGCATACAATCTAAGTGTACAAGTAGTTTATACTTTTATTTATTAAGGTTAGGATTTTACGAATGCGAGCAATCCTAAATCTGCAGAAAACACATATGAACTACATATACCAGTAAGAAAGTAGATTTTGAGTAAGAAAGAGCATTATTCCTCAAATCTATGATAACCACAACCATTCACTGAATCTGAACATTTATAAGCAAACCTGTATTACTCAGACATTTTTAGAGAGACACACTGTTGTTAATATAACTGAATTTTCAGTATTTCAGTATGCTTTTATAAAAATGCTTATTAGTAGTAAATTTAGTATTACAACGAAGTTTTCCACATCTACAACGCTGATTTAAACTTTGGCTTATAACCAAAGATATTTACCATCTTAGTATCTTGTCACTGTGTTTTATGGAAGACAACAAAGTACACAGTGTTATTAAGAGTTGGGTGCTAAGTACCATAAACCTTATATGAAAATAGTTTCTTTTACAAAATAATCACAGCTAATACAATTTTTTAGTGAGCTTCAATTACAATATAGAAAAAGAACAATCACAATTACAATATGTAGTTTGATTTGCTGTTATTAGATATTGGTACAACTACTCCTTGATGAAACCATGCTTAGTATTGATAGCAAATTATAA
Source organism: Aegotheles bennettii (assembly GCA_013398125.1). Classification (NCBI taxonomy): domain Eukaryota; kingdom Metazoa; phylum Chordata; class Aves; order Caprimulgiformes; family Aegothelidae; genus Aegotheles; species Aegotheles bennettii. The sequence goes on along the minus strand of VZRW01002458.1, from coordinate 2,693,873 downwards.
TAAAGTTTCCCAAGTACTAAGCAGATATATGGAATCAGTGGAACAGAGGAATCCTGACTGTGGCATTCATTAATTTAATCAGCATTTACTGCTGCTGCATCTATATTTCTCCATTTATTTTTCTTAATTGAGAATTGTTTATCTCCATAAACATTTCTCAACAGGCTTAACAGTGGAGTGAAAAACTAATGAATTTGCTGGTTTAAGGACTTTCTCATTCACTTTGATCTGAAATCCTGGGATCCCATCTGCTCTTGTAGCCTACAAACCACATTTCCCCCATACCACACATTATGACAGATGTCAGTCTCAGCTCAAGATGAAAGTAGAGATGCTTAAACCACAGATGAAATATTTTGACAGGTCCATCTCCTACAGACTACATGGTACCTTTTTCACTGAAGCCAGTACTATTAAGGTACCAAATATCAAGCTACATCCATGTTTTCCATAAATATGTTATGGTCTGGTCAAAAAGCACATGGTTCTGTGGATTTAAAAAACAAATAGTCATCTGATTCAATCTTGGCACCTGCATGTTCCCACACCAATAGAGAGAGATGTTCATAAGGTTACCTGTCAATTATCTTCATCCTGCTTTGCCATTGAAGCTGATATTTCCCCTAAGGCCCAGTTATAAGAAATACAGATTTCATGACTAATATCTGTACTTAGGCTTACCTCATCCACGTACCCTATAATGAAACACAAAAAAATGGCCATGAAAAGAGTTACCAGAAATTAGAGATGTGCACAGAGTTCAGCACCTTTACTTGGTACTGATCTTTCCTAAATGATCCTTTCTCCGTTGTCACTTCTCCAAAACTATTTTTGACATTTGGGTTGCAAATGCCTAAAGAAAGGTTTTGGTTTTAATCCTACATCCATCCAATATCTAGTAAGAGACAGTACCTGTGATTTACTGAAGAACATTTAAGTGACTGCCATATTGCTAATTACTAAAAGTAGCTGAACACGGAAAGAACACATTAGACAAATGTATCAGAAATGACTAAGACAGAAATTACTAAAACATAATTTATTCTGCCTTATGGCAGAATAATAGAACAGCAGACCTCAAAATCTGTTCTCTGTATCATTTTCCATCCTAGAAAAAGAGTTTTCTTTTTATAGAAATGCTTCTATGCAGTGGATATACCATACATGGGACTGATTTCTGCGAGTCCCAGAATCAAGAGATTCTTCCCAGGCTTAAAGACATCAGTCCAATGCTACTATTTGCAGTGAAACAAAATTCCATTCCTGCCTCAGGCCCATGTTTAAGTTTACTCTTAAGCATTATGAGAACTAACCATGCTCTTTAAATGAATCCCTGGATGAATAAAGTATTATTTTAAAAATTTATAGCACACAGTTATATATCTTACAGCTGAATTCACAATTGCAAGTAACTGGTAAGAGAACATAACACCAGAGCTGAAAGTAATTCAGGATACCTCATCAATCCAACCCAAACCATTCTATAAATTATTCTATGAATAGGTAATTAGCAAACTGTTCTGTATCATATTAGTAAGAAATTAGGATGCTATTTCATCACAAACATACCTTACAAGTCTTCAACACATTTTCTTTGCAACTTAAAGCTATTGGTGATTCTTACCGAGATACAAATCACTATTTGATTTAGAGTTTGGTTAAACATTTAACTAGAGAGCTCTGAAACAGAAAAAAAATCCAGTCTTCAAAATATATGATCACATTTCATTATGTAAAATGAAGAAATAAAGTAGAAGAGCAAACAATATTTTTCATATACAAACAGTAACAAGGAAAACAGTGTAACTTTTCCTGTTTTACTACAATCATTTGGCTAATGAAATTCATACAGCTACACACTTGGAAATTACAAATTAATGTTGGCAATTTGTTATGAAGGCCTAAACAACGTGTCCTTATCTGCAGAAATATTCCTACTGTCTCCACCTTTTCTAGATGCCCAGTGACCGAGATGTAACTCCAAGAGAGGATTTACTTTGGTGGTGGAGAATAGTCAATGAATAATCAATACTCATGCTTGAGAAAATAAAAGCCAAGAAATGTCCTAAGGCATCCTTCATTAGGGCACATATTAGAAACTCCATTTTTAAGTAAGAGCATATATTCTAAAATAAACTTCTGCACACAACACATGCTGAAATCACAGATACTGTGATTCACATTTCTTTTGAATTAAAAGGAACATATGTTTCTCTAAAGAACACACAACTACTTTTATACCAACTAAGTTACCTACTATCAGTGTCATCCATCCTTTAGCTGGTAGACATGTTTCATTCTGAAACTAAGAGTTTGTCTTTATGAAGTTCCTCAGGAAAATATAATTTGATAATATATAATTACATTTATATAATTAGATTTCTGACAACTCATTTATGTGATAATATGGCCCTCACACTGCAGAATCAATGCAGCTCACAAATTAGTAGTGGATTTCATCTTTGCAATGCCTCAGCAAAGCATTATGTAGCGGAGAAACTGAAGGAAAATATCACCTAAATGACTTGCTAGAGCAGCACAGGAAGTCTGTAATTGATCTACAAGTGTAATTGGAATCCCAAATCAATATTCAGTGTCCAAACTTCAAACAAGTATTTCTTTCACACTGCATAAAAAGGAGAGAATTTGGCCCCGAGACGCACTTTCTTCTGAATCAAACAGATGAAATACATCCCAATCTAGCTCCTCTTCAGTAGGGTGATTCCTACAAGTTTATACACCAGAAAGTTTGCCTTACTCTAGATATAATAACAAATAAAACTAGCATAAAAAATAAAAAAAGCAATTGGTTTGGACAATTGCTATTTATTAGTGAGAGCTTTACAGCTTTAAAGATTTAGAGCTGTCTTCATAATGATTTAACACCAAATGAGTTGTTATCAACATTAGCTGAATTATTGCTGTTCTATAATTGCCTCTGGTTTGATAAAAAATTCCATTAAATCAGAGTCCTGAATTAAGTAAATCTTTATAAAAGTTTTCTGACATCATCAATTAATTATATTAACATACATAGCCTATTTATTTCAAACCTCCTGCAACTGACTATGTGTAAGTATTTTTCACCTTCTGATTGTCAATGCAAAATTTTCAGTACAGACTCCAGAGAAAGAACATCTGCTAAAAATCACAACTTGATCTGAAAACTTATTAAGCTGACTACAAAAAGAGGTAAAAAATAATAAAAGTCATATTACAGAAAAGACAGATTATCCTTAGCCCTTTAAAATACACTAATAAATCTCCAGAAGACCTAAATGACCAAAACAGAACAACAAACAAAAAGACACCTGATGTAATACATCCAGTGATAGCTCAGAATTCTTTTAAATCCTTCCTGAGTAGTTTCTATAAAAATCAACGCTCCTCAAAGTGAAGAGCTCAAAATTCTGGAGGGAGGATAGCTATCACAACCAAGGAAAAGATGGAATACTTTAGTCTTTAAAAGCTCACCTCACCACATACAAAACTAAAAATTACTTAAGTATATTCCTTTGCAAGAGGCAGAAGCTATCCCATGAGATTTTTGCCAAAACTTTTCCATCATCTGATCAGATGAACACCTCCCCCACATTATGTACAGCTGATTTCCAAACTTTAAAAAAAGCATTCCCCTTGATTTTGCACACTAGTTCGAAATTATAGGAGAACAGGGAAGCTATGCAGAACAAGATATTGTTTTTTCTCTTTGTTTTTATTTAAGTAAATACAGCATTTGGATTCTTCCTCTGCAGACTCTAAGTTTGGATCTTTTTCTTGACACCTTTTGTAGTTCTTCTGCTATTTGTCTGCTATCAATCTACTAGTCCTTCTCTGTAGGCAGTTTGGCCACACCCATTTCTTCAGCTTAAAGCCTATTTCTCTATATGCCCCATTTTTTATTTATATCTTTCACACACTTTCTCAGAAGCACCTCAGAGCTCCATGGCTGACCATACTTCCTCTCTTCATGCCTCTCTTCCTTCAAGGGTGTCTTGTTGCTAGTGTTGACTTTGAATGTGACTGTCATGAGGATATTGCACAGATTTGTCTCTCAGCTCATTTATTGGCTCTGTTTTATTTGTCTGTCTTGTCAGCTGCTGGATACACCACAGCTTTCACTAATGTTTTAGAACGTAATGGAATGCTTCTACAAACAAAGTCCTTCCTCTGGGTAAAGTGTCATTTATAGCATTTCTGTTGCCCTGACAGAATTCTTCCCAGGTCCTAATTTTCTTTTATTTATTCCAAATCTTGGTCTTCCCTTGTCTGTATCTCTGCTTCCCCCTCTCACTGAATTAACATCCAAATGTTAGTTCTTTTACCCAAGATTCTGCTGAATCTTCCTCATGTCTTTAGGACAAAAAAAACCCCAAATGTATTATATCGTCTTGAACATTTATAATTTTACAAATCCAAACAATTTTTTGCTTAGTCATAATGTCCTCCCAAAAAGCAGAAATCTGGTCTCTTTATAACCTGCAATATCTTTCTGTCCACTACTGAATCTACACATCTTCCACCGTCCGCTAGATTTCGAACCAAAGAAAGATTGCTGCTGAGTGCAGATCCACTCATCTGACCCCTGTCAGTTTCATTTATGGGTGTGCTCCAGCACCTTCTCCCTCATACATCTCTGGTTTTTCTCTTTGTCTCCTTGCACAGAGAGAAACCTTTTCTATCATCCCTTCTGAAACATTTACTCACTTAAAATCCTGTCTCAGTCATCCCTTTTTCTCTAGCTTAACTTTCTAGAGAATTTAGCAAGTATTGAAGACACCATGGAAAAAGGCACAGAATTGTAAAAAAGCAAATTTTAAAACACAGTTTAGGAAAAAAGCTATTGTTGATAAACAACAACTTCATGTTTTTTCTGTTTTTTACACACAATTATAATATAAGCTGTGACAGCAAAATATGTCCAACTTCTCAAGGAAACACAACCTGAGCAATTGGCTATTGGCCACGTGATTCCATCACCTTGTTTTCACTTGAAAATATTTGCTCTAAAAAGTTTTGTACTAAGAGGCTATTTAGAAAAGAGAACAAAGACTTCAGGATGTTACTTTGATTCTTCTCTGTTATGCCATTTTCACTCAAAATAAGAAGTGTTACAAATACTCCTTCCTCTGGTGCGTAGTTCTATGAGTAAAAGCTAACCACAAAGCCAGATTTTATACTATTGTACAAGACTTGTTTTCTATCTGTATAAAGAGTAACACTAAAAGTGTTTCGATTAAATGCACACCATACGTTTAAGGATGTCATACTTCTGCTACACTCCTTGAAAATGCATTTACTGCAATTGATTGCCCCCAACAGCATAAAAGCAGAGAGCTATGGACCAATGCCAGTTATCTACTGGTAAGAAAAACAGTATGCATCAACAATAGCTCAGCAGTATCACCCAAGCCTACTTTAAAGCCACATTCATTCTTGGCAGATGACACGCAACACAGGACAAGACCAGTTAAGCACAAAATGAACAAGTAACAAGCATACATTAGAGTATAGTGTGTGTCTCTCCATTTCTAGCAAACAGCTAGAAGAGGAGTAACATGCAAACTTTGTGATATTGAGGTGAACTAGAAGCAGCTGTCACTTGGACACAGCTCATACCCTCCTCACACTCCCAGCGTGTCTCCCTGTGCAATTCTTCCTTATCTGAATCATCAGTAGGATTTGAACTTAAGGTGTCCCATCCCTTTACACAAAGTATCCCTGAGTGAATAAAGGTTAAAGCTTAAGTTAACAAGTGACAGTCAGATGGCAAAAATGGTTTGACTATATATGTCTCTTCCCCAGGAATAACCTCAGAGCTATTACTTTGAGTTCCAAAGCACTAGAACCCATCTATAAGATGAACTGAGTCCTAACAAGTAGAAAATGAACCAAAGGGAGAAAAAAGCAACAAATGTGAAATATTTAAGACTTAAAGGCCAAAAAACCCCCTCATAAATAAAGTACACAAGGACATAAATCCTCCTCTAAAGACAGCTGATACACAGAACAGTCCTCTGGAGCCTCTCATGTGTAAAAAAATCTTGAAGGAGTGGGTAAGAAAAGCTATGCAGGGGCAACAGACATAGAAATAATGTAGCTATCCATGGAGAAAGTAGATTGTGATTCCACTGGTGAATTTGTGCTAGATTCCAGCTGTGCTTATGTATATTGAAAACTCATCACTTTTCATCCTTTTCTCCTGACCTTCCAAATGGCCCAGAAGAGTGAGACTATGTGAAGGAGCATCAGTTAAGTACAACAGAGCTCCTGCTAGGCTTAGCTAATGAGATTTTTCCTTCAGCACTCCGGAAAGGAACAGAGAAAGACAGACCAGCCTAGGCTCTTATATTTATTATTTACCATTGTTCATTTATCAGAGGTGTAACAGACACATCAGGAAATATGTTTGCTTGAAAAGGTTGAAGACCATATTTGCATGCAAAATAAAGGCATCACACCCAGTCAATTTATAGTTTACATGATTTTAGAGAAATCACTGGTTAGAAAACACTGGATTATTAACATCCACCTCACTAAGCAGAATTTACATTTTCAAGTGCAAATATTACTGTCTGTAGAAAGTAACACTGTTAGGAAAAGTCCTCCAGATCTGAAGTATAGTAAGCAAAACCTCTATAAAATATAGGAAAAGCACCAGTAAGAGCCAAAACAATGCACTTTCTTTGTATAGAGCCCAAATCTGAAGAAAGGAATCATCCTTAGAAATTGCATGATTTGAAAAGCAGATGAATGCCATGCATACACTTAAGACAGCTAAGTACTCTATGTAGTGTTTGAGGTCAGCAACCTCATTTTAGCACAGGTAATGAGTGCAGAGACTCAATATATGGCAGATGATGCTCCAAAGTCCAGTTTTGACATGGCTGCCGAGATCTCCCTAACCTCACCACCCAGCAAAGGCAAAAAACTGAGATCCATTTGGTTTGACATAGTGGCAGAATACCAGGGTTAAAAAAAGAGTTGAAAACACTTTTGTAACAAATGTCATCCATTTACCCCGACCTGTTCTCAACCCCAGGAAATACGACTAACAGGACAATCAGTTATATCCCACTGTAGATGCTCCCAACTAATTTACTTCCTTCTCTGTCCTAGTATTTGTTTGGCAAATGAGGATTTTCAGACTACTAGAGCTTACTGAGCGTTGAGATGGGCCTGGCACACCTCAGCTTCCAAGGTTTGTTCTAAGACTCACAGCAAAGAGATCACAATATGCCACCCAAGAAGAAAATTGGCTTCCCTCAGGCCACTTTAATATACAACCATAGAATCATTTTGGTCAGAAAAGACTCTTAAGATAATTAAGTCCAACCATTAACTTAGCACACTGCCAAGTCCAACACTAACCCATGCCCCTAAGCACCACATCTACACAGCTTTTAAATCCCTCTAGGGATGGTGACTTCACCTCTGCCCCAGGCAGCCTGTGCCAGTGCCTGACAATCCTTTCAGTGAAGAAATTTTTCCTACTATACTATCCAAACCTCCCCTGGCACAACTTAAGGCCATTTCCTCTGGTTCTATCTCTTGTAACTTGGGAGAAGAGACCGACCCCCACCTCACTACAACCTCCTTTCAGGCAGTTGTAAGAGGGTGATAAGGTCTCCCCTGAGCCTCAACATGGCCTGACAACCTACAGAACACATTTCAGGACCTATTTTTCCTAATAAGCATTGGAAGAAATAGCAATTTGAGATGTGTTACCTTTCTTCCAAATTGGGTTGCTAGAGTTGGATTGGACATTCCAATCCATACAGAAGGCCTCTATACGTAACAGTGAACATGAAAATTCAAGAATACCTACATTTTTAATTTACAGCCCCAAAATGCAATTTGTGCAACGAGATGCATTAAGCTGTGTCTTAAAAGCGAGTTAGAGAATCAAGTTTAATACATTTTATAAATTGTGCTGCAAGTAAAATACTAAACCAACTGCCACTAAATGCAGCATTTTGTGAAAGGTTTGCCTAATGTAAATGGTTTTAAGCACTTTTTGACATCAAAATTGAAAGCAGTGGTGAATAGACAGGTTTACTTGTACAGTTTGGAGTAGCTGATATTTACAAAATCTTGGCAGAAATAAGACGGCAAAAGTGCTAAGACAACTTCTAAGATATTACTGTTGATGAAAAGGAAAAGCTGAAGTGTCATAGACTCGATCAAAACATTTCCATCAAACTTTGCAGGCTGGTTTATTAAGCAGTGACTAATTGTCTTCAGGGGCTTCCCATGCTAGATCACAAGAAATATTTTCGTATGCTTCGAAAACATAGAATGCCCCTTAGTCTATATGTTAAGCACTTCATCTTTCCAATTACAAATGCTTTTATGTATAAAAGGATGGAGCTTAAGGCTATGCAGTTGCTTCCTGCTTGCTATCCCTTGGTAGTTAGGTACCAGACTGACACCACTGTAATAATTTCTGATAACATGCTAATATTTGGCTGTTTGGCCACAATGTCATTTTGAAATTGATATGGTTTGGAGACTGCCAGCAAGCTGCAGTATGGACCACCTATCTATTAACCCTGCTTTAGCAGCATTTTAGTTCCGATTCCTGAAGATGTTCCATAATATTTTAAAACCTGGTGCTAATGTTGGTAGTTCAAACAAACAGGGTTTTTGAATGTGGTACTTAAACACAGCTATCTGTAAAAACTAATCAAATCCACTCTCATGCTTTATTTTTCCTACATTATAAAGGCAAATCATTGGTCCATAATGAGACTAGTTATAGTCCTTGCCCATCTCTATTTCAATTCTACTATATGCTCATTTTTCATTAACAAGGATGCCCAGAAAATGATTACTCAGGGCTTATGTCATTAACACTTATGTAAAAAAAAACCCCACAGAGCTGATACTTCCTAGGGCTGCTTTGCATTTTCATGGGTAGATAACCTGCTGACCTTGAATAAATTACAAGGATCTTTTTATTCCTGTCTGATCACCTCAGCTTAATGCAGAAATTGTACTTTAAGTTCAGGGCTATTGAGGCTTTTTTCGCTGGTGGTGGGTTGCTGGGGTTTGGGGGGGGTGGTGGTTTGTTTGTTTTTACAGTTCTTAGAGTAGGCAAAATTGGATAATTCAGTATTCCAATCTTTTGCCTAATTAAGAGGAAGAGCTTTGGCCTGTACTGCAGTACAGTAGTAATTCCAGCCTGAGAAGCCCCAGCAGTAGCCCCTGTCACAGTCTAACCACATTACCTCCTCTTTGCACCTACTTCACCAATCTGAAGCACTCTCTTGCAGTGGAGCACTCTCTTTACAGATGGAATCTTTTTACTGTTAGGTCACTGTATTGGGTATAACCTGCAAAATTGGCAGGGGTTGCAGGGTGCCCCGTGTGGGATGAGGACATGGACTCCCCTGTGCCAGTCCCAGCCAGCTCAGCAACTGCCCAAAGGGGGCCTCAGGACTGTGGCCCACCAGAGCAGCCCCCAGCCCTGCTGTGGGGTCTATTCAGAAATGGCAGCAGCTGCTCCTGGAAGAGCTCATTTCTTCTGTGTGCTAGGAACATCAGAGTACAAAGCCAAAATGACAGGCACGTACAACACTCCTGCAGTTAAGTGCAAAGATGCATCAAAGAGGTTGGAATCAATCAGCAAACAAAAAGGCAGCAATCAGAAATTGAGATAACATTTGATCATTGCATTCATGGACCATTTAGATTGCTCCATGGAAAGTGAATGACATTTATCACATGCCTAGTGCCTCGGCAAACGGTCAAACTGAAATAAAAACTTGTGGGTTTGAATTGTTTAGCCACTCCGATTCCTTCCTGCAAAACGAAGTCTCTTAAAATTGCCATTTCTTAAAAGTGTTTTTGCTAAACAAAGCCCATGCCTATCACAATATCTATTTCCATGTGATGAGTATTATTCAAATGGACACAAATTAATGCTGCCTTGACAGAGCATGAAAGGAGAATGAAGAACATGATATGACAGTGTCAGTGATTCAACAACCTTCCATGGCATAAATAAGCAGCAAATAATAGGCAGGTGGCCAGGCAATGTGATCCTGCAAAGGCACATTCCCACTCCACTGCTGTGCACGTGGTTCAGATGCACTCACATTGCATCGATTCACAGAGTTTGTGCAACCTTAAACACTTACAGCACCTCAAATCAAATCTTTACTTCAGTTCCAGGGAAATACAAAGGCAAGAGAAATCAGAGAGATGAAAGCTATTCAAATCAATCCACAGTTTTAACCAAGCTCTCTAGTAAAATAGAAGGTATTTAAAAACTCTAAGGAAGATAAAAAGAACTTCACTTTCTATGCATATTACAGAAACATTGTTTGATTTTAACAAATTATACATGGGCATTTCCAAGTTTTAAATACTAGACTTCATCAGCCTCTTAAGCTGAGATAGGACATTTGCATAAATATCAACATGAAGATCCAAGTTTTACATTTCCCAGCTATAGTTACTAGTCATCATTCCTCCAAAAAAAGAAAATACACATTAAATATTTGCTTTCTTTTTGTTTTCTCTGCTCATATTTTGCCCATCATACCTTAGGATTTTACAGAGTAGAAAACAACCATTGTCCACTAGGAAGCAGTAATTTACAAGGTATTTTTACATTTAAGTTACAACAGTTAACGTTTCCACTGGACATAATTAGAAATAGACCAAAAATTGCAGTAAGATTAATAACCAGTCAGCACTTGCACATTAATAAATGGAGAAATAAAGTCCTAACAGCAAGGGTGTAACCAGTCTTCAGAAGGATCAAGCAGAAAAGCCCCAGACAAACCAGACAATTAAATTCTTGACAGAAATGGTCAAAGAAATTACTTGAGACTTAAGAATAAAAGTAAATGAATTAAAGTAAATTAATTTAACCTAGACCCTAGACTAAAATTATAAAGGCTCCCCGGTGACAGATGGGAAGATAAATTACTGAAAAGCTGATTTGCTGAATTACTGAATATATTGGTGAGATTCCTCCCTCATTTTATTATTAGTAGTATTATTAGTATTAGCAATGGAATACAGCATAGAAATGGGATGTTTGCTGAGAAGAGAAAGGGTTGGGCTCATCAGTTCAAGAGATCACCCTGAAGTCCTTGTGATCTTACATGAAGAAGTAACTGTTATCAGCTTTGTCACCACGTGATTACACTCTGATTCTTTGAAGCTGCCCTACTGCACGCAGAGCATATGGATATACAAATATAACCTAAGAACAAACTACTAAAACCAGTATAATAATAATTTTTAAAAACTTTGACTGAAAAATCTCTAACTCAAATTATTTTTTGAGTCACTGACAGGTCAGTCTTGTTGTGATTAATTAGGATCATGACATAATTATCCTTACAGGGTCAGACCATCCGTTCATGAATGTCCTAGCAGCTATTCTGAAATAACATTGTTTCCAGTCTTTATCACTAGTCTGCGTCTGCCTCTGATTCTAGCTCTCAAATATGAAGTACACAGTCAAATTAAAATGTTAACAAAAAAAGGGAAATAAAACCCTCAACTCATTTGGTCAAATGAAACAGCAGAACAAGAGTGTACAACAGCTATAAATTGCAAAATGATTCATCCACATTGGTCTGAGTTGCACACATCATTTTGTGCACTCAGATGCTCTATGTGGTTTGTGGTTTAAGTCAAAGATGTTTCAAAGCTGCTTTTTCACCCTCAGTACTGTGTGTTTAATGTTAATATAGTATATCAACTTTTTGCCAAATCAAGATTAAGTGAAATGACTGATGATACTGAATACTAGTAAGTCTATTTCAATGAAACATTATGTAGTTTTCCAAGTCAGCTTTATTTATAAATACATGCCAGTTATGTAATTTTTTTTTCATATCGATTTCCTCTTCCAGGTATGACAGGCAAGCAGAAGCAAGCCTTTTCAGTGACATTCATTTACCATACAAGAATTCCATTGTGCTGAATACTTCCTTATTAAGAAGTGATCATTTTGGGGTGGTTTTGTTTTTAAAGAGTATACAATAAGGTACTAACTCACTGCAACAACTTTATAAACACAAACTTCTTGTTTACTTTCTTAAACATATCTACAAATCCCATTTATCTAGGCTGGAGAGAAATCTTTAGGGTATTGTCAAATTTAGAGAATACATTTTCAAGATACCCATTTCTTTTTCCCCCTGTTGTCATGTCTCTTTGATCTTATGTTGCTATTTTTGTCATTTTACAGCCCCTGAATTTCCACATTTCTGTTTCAAAAACAACTCACACTAAACGCAAGTTTAACTATTTAATGCATCTTTTACAGACAGACTATGTCAAAAGTTATCACCTTATTTAACATGATTCTTATGCTCCAAAATTGTTCCTTTTCCCTCTTCAAGAAAAATTAAAGGTTAATATTTAAGATTTTTTCACAGAAACCAGTGAAAATCCACACAGATGCGAGCTGCACACCTACATCTTATTTTTAACGTAGTAAACAATTATAGATACTCTTCTGTTCACTCAATCCAGTTTCCTTTTAGCAATGATTGCTCTTGAAATTTTTCCTGTCCTTTGTTCCTGTTAGAACAGCCCCCACTTGAAAGTTACGATGATAAGAATCTGTTACTGCCATATGCTACCAAGATGGTTATTAACAAACATTTCTTGCCTAGAACACTGAGCAGGTGGGCCTGGTACTATACATGGTGGTCCCAAACACAAGCCACCAGTATTGCAGTGCCCTGTCCTAGCAAGTGGAGCAGCAGGACAGAGCTCTGAGAGCACAGACTAGGGGAGAGAAAGGATTTGTGGTTCTAACCCTGATACTAGCAAATGCCAAGTCAGTAAATTTGAGACTATTTGCTGCTTATGAGATGAGAAAAAGTAATTTTTCTTCATTGCTCAATGGCCAACAATACGACAGAAAATATAAAGAAGTGGTAAAACACATTTTTCTAAAAAGAAGTTGGTTAACTTAAGAGATACCTCTTTATTTGCACACTGCCAAGACTTAATATTTCCATATGGATAATTCACAGTGGTTTTAATTTCAGTAGTAACTCTTTATTACCACCATGCAAGTTAAAATGCAGGGGGTTGCATGGAGAATGAAAAAGATGAATACTTTTATAAGGATTAAAAAGAAGAAAATGCTATTTTCGAGTTTTCTGTAGCAAAAGTTGTCAACTCATACTGCACCATATTGTCGCAGATGTTATGCCATCGTCCAAATCTTCCTCCAGTTATTTCAATAAATATGTTCAGTACAGCCAATATCATCAGTAAACATCTATTTCAATTGCAGTGTATGAACACTAAGTATTTTGGGTACAGGAGAGAAAACCAAAACTACACAAAGGAGTAGTTTTTATGGTCGTCAGGGTGTATCAGCTTTCTTTATCTGAATTTAAGCACCTGCAAAACATCAGTATGCCTAAGAGAGGCTGGAAATGTTTGTACTTTAACTAAACTTTTTAAATAGAACTGATATTGTACTGAAGGAGTCTCTCCCTCACAGGACATGAGCACTGCTTGCTTACAGACCAAGACTTAATGACAATATACTTGCAGACATTCAGTGTATTTCAAGAGAACTGCATCACCTTGTTTTAATCTCAGAATCTGTATCACAGAAGGGGGATAAGGAAATGAATTTTTGAAGTTCATGTTCATTACGGAAAAGTCTCCAGAAATACACACTGGCACTTCACTCATATAAAAAGTATTATCAATACAAGACAGACATTGTTCCACTACTTTCTCCAGCTTTTGCAGAACTTGCTGAATTACATAGGTAGCAATGCTAAGTAGTAATATTATGTGTATTATGTGCTGTCTAGAATAACTTCACAGAATAACTGTGCTGTCCAAAACCCAGGGACCTGATCAAAACAGTTGTTTCAGCAGCTTGTATTAAATATCCTTGGTTTACCTATACAAAAGTGAGAAACAGACACAAATAAGGTCAGTTTTGATACACCACCACTAAAGTGTGTTTGGAAATAATCAGAAAAGATATCTGGACCTGGTCCAAACTGATACAATGTTACACTGATATTACCAAAATCCTATTATTCAGCATGGCTCATTTTCCCATTACCACCTCTGTGGCTCATGAACACTGAAAGTTGTCATTTAGTGAGCACAGTTACACTGTGCACAGAATACAGTACACAGAAACATCACTGCAGGCCCAAGAGCTGTTACCACCACTCAGTGTATGTCTTCCTATGGTTTTGGGGTTTTTTTAATAGTTGCCATTTCAGACTTCTAAGCCAACAAAACTATCTAGTATTAGGGTTTTTTTCAATTATTTTTTCTTTAATACACTAATTAGTCTAGAAAAGACAACACAAATTTTTGTCATATCTGTCTCAGGAAAGATTTCCACTGCTTCAACATTGTTGTTTTAGAAGTCAGTTGAACTTTCACAGAAGAGTTTTCCACATTTAGAGTCCATTTTGTTCCTAACTGGTATTCATTGTTCAAAAAACCCTCCAATCCAAACAGCTGCCACCTTAGTCCACCTACTGAAAGCTCAAAGGAGAATGTCCTAAGCCTCCTCATCTGAAACCTAGGCACACTCGGCCATATATTAATGGAAAATAGGATGACAAAAAAGGTTAGCATAGACACGGGGTACTGCTTCACTGCCACATACAGTGCTGTGGTTATATTCCAATCATTTTCATTTATAATATCACCACAACTTTGCATCTCAATTGCACCTCAACTTTTCAGGATTTCCCCACGTCAAACATGCCCTCTTAAAGATATGAAATATCAGATTGTTACCAATTGGGCTTCTATACTTCATTCACTACTGGAACTGCTGGAACCATTCTCTCATGTTAGTTTCTCTGCCTGTCCTTCAGAATGATGCTGTATGCCAAACAAAGGCCAAGAATGTGAGATGCGAATCTATTTATTTTTATTTTATTTTGACAACTTCTATGATAACATCTAAATTTCTTAATCATCCTTCCCATTATGCACTGCAACATTCAGAAAGAAGTACAAGGCAGGATATTTAATTTTCAACACTGTAAAACAGCATACTCCTCTCAATGAATGGTCACACTGCTCAAAAAAATTAAGGTATCGCAGGGGTTGGGAGGATTATTTTTTTAAGTTTCTTTTCTCCATTCCTTTTACATTTTCAATCTATACAGCTAAAAGCAATTTTACTTGACTAAATTCCTATGACAAAGATTCTGAAAAATGGGAACTGTAAACTCAGGCTGTGGTGGATGTGTCACTGCTTCCTCTGTTATAATTTATTTTCCACATAGATAGATGGAAGTTTTATATTACTGCCACTTACTATTTGAAAAAATTAAGCACAGAATTGGTTGACTTACCCAGTAACGTCTGGATAGCCTCAATATTTAGGTTTCAAAGTGACTGGAAATTATAATGCTATTTCATTTTTTCTCTAAAAATGTGTTTTATTGTAAGATTCATGCTGAAAAGGTTGCACATGCTTGGCATCACCCAAGCTCCAGGTCCTGCAACACTTCTCCCTCCCTACAATCCAAACCTACCCTTCCCACAACAGCCTTTAAGTCTCTAAATGAAAACACCAGATAATATTGACTTTCCAACCTTTATTTAGTCTTGAAAAATTCTTCGGTTCCACTTTCCCTGCCCCAGAATACTGTGAGTTAGTCTGCTAGTAGCCTTCAAGGAAAATCCCCAAAGAAAGCAAATTCAAACTTCCCAGTTCCTTGCCTGGACTCCCATAGTTCCCTCCTCTTCCTTAATGCCAACCTACTTTCATAAAGCCTTACACCCTCTTTTCATTGCATAATGCAGACAGTTGCTTTATTCATCCCAGCTAACTCACTCTTATTTACTCTTGAAAATACCTCCTGATACAGAAATAATATCTATTTCTTCTGAACAACTTGGAAGACTGAAGTAATAGTTCCATTTATGTAAGTAATGAATGTGAATCCACACTTCTAACATCTCTGAACTTTAAGAAGGATGAAAATCCAGATTTCAAAGGAAAAGCTCAGTTCTTGGGGTGACTTTGGAGTTTAGAGCTCATTCCCATGGATTTTGAAAGCAGGAAATTCTGGGAATTAAATAAAGACCTTTAGATAGTAATTTTTATTAAGCTCTGTAAGAGATAAATAAAACGACAGCTGCATTCCAGCTTTGTTTATGAAACAATAAAAACGCTACCAACAGAAGATACATAAGATTCAATGTTACACAACCAAATACAACTGTGTATACGTGTCAATCAGCTGTCAAACAACGTATAACCACAGTAAGAACACAGGAAGAAGCAGCATCACATAATAAAACTTCTATAATACTTCACATTTCATTCTATAGCCAATGATTATAGGGCTGGAGTGACTCAGGAAGAAGAGATTAAAGCCTATTCTTATTTTTCCATTGGTGTGCTGAGTAATCTTCAGCAAATCACTTGACTTTTCTACATGTAAGCATTCCAATTTGTCAAACTGATATAACAACACTTAAGTCTTTTCTCAATCACCTTGACATCCAGTGATGAAGACAAGCTTTAATGTAACAAAATGAAACAGTTCTGAGCTATTTAATAATATGTTTAATATGACTGGTAAGTGTGTAACAGTGATTTTTTCAACTTAGACAGAAAGGAGCTTAGAAGTTCAAATGTGTATCTTTCTTCACAAGTTAGATATTCTACCCCTGCAGTTGTTCTAACACTATCAGGACATAAAACAATGGCCAGAATACCTTTCACTTTATTTTCCAATGCTGATACCAGACAAATACTTATGAAATATTCTTATTTAATATGTTTAAGAAATATCTCCTTTGTATAACCTATATAACTTCAACAAAATAAACTATGAAAGGACTGAGAGCTAACTATGGACCAGTACCTATGGAACATGACTGCTTTTACACTCATTTTAATTGAGAAAAAAAGGTCATTCTTCTATCATTGCAGTTTTAAGTACGGTATTATACTTTTTAAATGAGATTTTTACTTTACATGGAAATAACTTCACCTGTGGTACAACTGATATGCTTTTAAAATTCTTTTTTTGCTTGATACACAGCTTCTAAAGAAACTGGAAGATTGCAAACCCATCTTTACCTCAATTATATCACCTGCAGCACAGCAAAAATCTGATCTCTGCTCCTCGAAATTCCTATCTTGTTTTAACAAATGAGATTGTAGAAAGCCCTTTCTTCCCTTCCAAATATAACCTTTTCATGGTTAATATAAAAATATTCCTTTTCTCTTTTTGCTTCCAGCCGCTTCACTGAGGGCTAAACAGCCTCTAACTCACCACTTTCCAACTCCTTTCATCTGCAGGCCACATTGCAGCAGAAGTTTCTTGCAATATTTTACATCCTTATTAAGCATTCCAGGTTAACAGAAAAGCTTTTTAAGCTTTGATAAACCTTTCAAAGGATCTAGCTCAATTTCTGAAGAAACTGATCACTGAAAGAAAGGAAAGATTTTAAGGAGGAAAGAAAAGGCTCAAGAGACGAAAAGATATTTGCATGTGCTGAGAAATGCTGCTTTAATTTTGATGAAAACATTGAAGAATTTAAAAGATAACTACAAATCTGACTGCATCTCACACATTAAGATAAAATCAAGATTTCTTTAAATAGGCCTAATATTTCATTACATTCTGTAAGTATAGTAGCTGCTGCTTTCAATTAGACACAAAATGTGAGGTAAAAAGCTTTCTACAATCATCAGTGACTTTTCTGAGGTTATAATTGCATGGGGTTGCATGAAATTGACTTGTGCTGAATATTGGTCCAAAAAGGCATAGATTTAGTATGAAATTCTCTTTTTCTTTCTTTATATAAACTACAGGTACAATTATCACCATAATAAAAAGCAGCAGGGTCACACTGTCTTTTCCACTAGAAATACCATGCCTTGCAGAAATCATTTGCAAAATTTGTGTTTAGCAGCTTTCAAACTTCTGGTAGTTGTTACAACACTTACATTCGGGAACATTAGGTGCAAGTTAACATTAGTGCATTAACATTAATGCATTAACTGTCATATTCCCACTCAGAACACTCATTAAAGTAACTCATGAGCAGCTGGCATGCTTCTCCAGTAACACAGCACTCTAAGTAAACAGAACCCAGAGTCTAGTGCTGGAGCTCTTACAGAGCCCTTACTAGACTAACATTCCAAACTAATTTAAAATACAACAAACTTGAGCTTCTGTTTTCAACAGTTGGCATCTTTAGATTATAGGAAAATGTTCATAATGACTTTATATATTTCAGGGGGGTTTTAATATATATTTTTATATCTATACATCTACACCTGTAACTAGATACAGATATACATGCCAGCTAGAAAGAATGGAAGATGGAAATGATTTTGTGAAATTTTTTTCCTGACAGAAGTTCTCAAAATGAACCAGCATTTCAATGAGTAATTTTGACTTCACACATTATGATAAACATAAAGGCTGAATTCACCAGGCAACCACCAGTTATCCACATCAAAGCAACCCATTGCTAGATATTTACAGAACTGTATCCACGCAAAAGTAAAATACATCTTTATATCACAGCACACAGATGCTTCTCTACAGACTCAAGTTTGACAGAAAGTGATTAAAAATCAGTGTAACAACAAAAATCACTTTCTATTAAAGAGGACAGCAAATGGCAGTTTCAGATAAGAGTACCCTGCATTTCTCTTTTGTCTAAATAGGAAAATATTTTATTTTTCAATAAATTATGTGTTTGGTAACCAGCTTGTCTCAAATGGATATAACCTGAATGTTTTAGAGCCAATCCCTATAGCATGACATGCAACTGAACAGTATGCCAGTTGCTTCAGTTACTGAAGAACCATCTTCTTGCATGGTAATTGCGTTAAATCTTGTTCCTTTGACCTCCAATACCAGGCATCAGTCACCACAGCTTTCCATTTTTAACTGCTTGTTACAACACCAGAACCTTATATTACTTGAATTCTGAATCACTTTAATGGCTTTTCATCTCACTTGTTAATTTGACTTCCACATTTATTATTCCAAATGTTGTATAAGGTTAAGAAATTTAAACCCCATTGCCCTGCACATACTGCATTCATTTTTTTGCAGGACAAGTATAAGCTTTCTAGTCTCATTTAATTGTATTTTCAGTTAGATTTTTTTAAGGGTATAATTGCTGTAAATGCCAAAGGTGCAGAACATGGTAAGAGTCAACGCAAAGTCAATTCAATAGACTTTCAAAAAGAGTACCTGTTTGACATTTCTTTGAAGGTGACTGATTTTCCTAACTCTAAATACAGTCTAGAATAAGATGTTAGTACAGAAAATTCTGGTAGTTCTCTTTTACTCAAAGAGTTAGTGTTATCGCCACCATACCGTTAAACTTTGCACAAAAATGAATCTGTATTTTTTTATATTAAAGAAAAATATCTACATGGCTGTAATTTTAATCTAACAGCAAAAATTCTATTTTCCATCCTGAGCTAACTTGAAAACATAAACTATCTACATTTATTCACAAAAAGACATTTATAGGTTCTTATTTCTAAAGTCACATCTACTTCCCAACTCAGTTAAATATAAGTCCTAATACAGCATCTGGACTAAACATGATAAAATGACACTTTATGAAGCAGAAATTTATGTTTGGAGAGAAAAAAAATACTTCATACTGCTGAACTAGTAGTGGCAGTGGTATTTAGAGCTAATTTTACTTTTGTATTGTGTAGGTATGTTTAAAAATCCAGGACTGGTATGAATGCAGAGTGATAAGCAATTAAAGAGATAGAAGAGTGTGAAGTTGTCATCATAGAATTAAGGCTTTCAAACTAACAGAAAAGTAATCACAAAGTGAAAAAGATTAAAGGATCACTGCACACATTTCCAAACATTTCTACTAGTGGGCTTTTTGTGAAAAATGACTGCATCCCTGTGAAGACTTAGAGACGAAATGAGTGAGTTCCTCTTTTAAAAGCATATATTAAGAAGAAAAAAAAGCAATGACAAGAAAAGTATTAAGCAAGTTGCAAGGGCTTCCATAACCAAGTACAGGACAAGGAACAATGGGAAATCTCTGAAAAAGAACAAATCCAGATTTTTCAAAAATATATGCTTTTGTTTAACAAAAAGTCCTCTCTGGGCTGCGTAGATAATATTCCTGCCATAAGCTAAAACTCCACAAGCTGCTGCACAGCATACATCCTGAAAGACTGAAAAACCAGGACTGCAACAGCAAAGGTGTTATTTATCTAATGAGAAGTTTTGACAAACACCCAGAACAAAGCAATTGTTTAAATACTAAAATAAGTTTTTAACAGTTTTGGCAGTGGGTTTTTTGCTGTTTGTTGTTTGGTTTGTTGGGGTTTTTTGTTTTCATTTTTGTTTTGGGGTTTTTCTAGTTTGTTTGGTTTTTTTAACAATATTCAAAATAACCCCAAATTCCCACAGGATGGATTCAGGCTTTTAATGCCTCCTCATTGCCCCAGCTCATTTAGCATAGCACCTGAAGAAGCGTTTCCTTTATTCAGGACATGTATTTGTTCTGGGCTTTGGTGGCTTGGGTTTTAAGGAAACATGCTACTTTTTCCTTTTAAAACAGAGATGAATTGTGCTGGGAAATACAAACAGCAAGTTTTCCTCCCCCACATCCATAGCAACCAGATAGCAACCTCAAAAATGCAAGGTTTTCTTTGTTATTTACTCAAATAAGACGAAAAAAAAAGATAAAGGAGCTTTGACCATGTCAAAGCAAGTGCAGACATTTCTGTTTGAAAACTATAGACAACAGCAAAAGAAAAAATTGTCTGAAGACGTAAGGAATAAATTTGCAAAAAGTTTTGTGCCTCTTCTGTCTCAAAAAGTAGGAGCAAAAGAGAAGTAGCGTTTGTTTTCTTTCAATACCTTGTTCTCAAGGATGAAAAGTTCATATCCAAGAACATACATAATTGATAAAACTAATACTGAGAAAAGAAAACATCCATATTCCCTTCAACAAAACGTAATATTGTTCAAACCAGTGGGGACAGCAGACACTGAAAATATTCACCAGTACCTCACACCTTAGTAATGCTAAGGTTTTACTTCAGATCTTATCTGTTATTAAGTACAAAAAAAAAAGTTCTTGGTAGCTACTTGTGTGCTCATAGAATGAAGTTGTGTTTCTCAGCCAGATTAAGCTGACCCTAAACTTTGCATACATAAGCTAACGTGCTCCAAGGAGAAACTGCCTTTGTTTTTAGTCTTATATAGTCAGTGCTTAATACAGTGTTCAATCAAAGCTGATCATCCAAATGACCAGAGCAGAACCTCAGTGCTCAGTTCCCTTTAAAACTGATGGGTCAGGGAAAAAAACCACAAAATCAGAACAGCAGCAAGCTATTTTATTACTAGGGAAACCCAGCTAACCAATTCACATTAAGGCCACAGTCACTGCCTATAGTTAACAAGTGTGACTTCCAGTCTTCTGGAGAAAACACCCAGAAGTTCTGCACAAAAAGAAGCATTTCAAAAAGTAACAGCGCCAAGAGATAAGCACTGTACATAAGAAAGCAAGTAAGCACTTGAGTAGATGTTTCACAGAAAAAAAATAAATCTACCATCCAGACACAATCCAGTCACTTTTGCTTACTCCTTTCACTAGGTTAAGGCTGTTTCCAGTCTTCAGGTATAAAGAAGTGGATAATGAATTATCATGCATTTACATACTAGAAATCTGTGAGTTAGACTCAAGGGAAATTACTGCAGACAAATATATTGGGCTGGGGAGCCCAAGCCTCTCACTCTTGGGAGTGTATTACACAGGGGGTCTGGTCAATCTGGTCTCAAATTTCTTTAACATTAGTAAGAATGGGAGACCTGGGAGTTTGCTCTTCCTTGGGAGAAGAGGGAGAAAAAAAACCATGAGCAGCTGAAGTGGGAGACTGGTTCCGTAGCTATGCACAAGCTACTAGCAGCCTTGCTGTCCCTAGTCCACAACAGAGGGTGTCTGACATCAAAGTTGACTTGTTTCCCTTGCTTTTCTCTGTGTGAACAAAAAACCCCAGATCTAAACTACAGTTACCTAGTGCACAATATTTAAAACCATTCAAATATTAAAACAAAGCAACCTTTTTCCACAGTGCATGAAAAACGAAGCTTCTGTTCATTTGCTTCTTAGGCTCCACTGTGGAGAAGCAGAAGCCTTATACTAGCATTTAACCAGAAGACAGAAAGAAGTGTGAGCCAACTTCTAAAGGCAAATTGCACAACACCTATCATTACTACACACAACCTACTCCTGTAGTCTCCTGGAACAGTTAAAAGGAAAACACTCTCAGCTTTCAGAGGACATCTCTAGAAAATAAAAGGGAGGGAGGAGAGGGGAGAGAAGACCATATTGCAGATGTACGTGTTGCTCGCAGCAATAGAAGTACTATCATTTTAGAGAAGGCAGCTCAGCTGTAGTTATTTTTATGAACAGAATACTACTAACTTGTCACACTGCACAGAAAAAACACTGTTTAAAAAAAAGAGAAATAGGCATCTATGCTAGGAAAAATACAGTGTATTCGAGAATAAATGAAGGATTCCTCTTCACTGGAAAAAGTACCAGATATCTCATTTCAGTTTGAAAACACTTGTTTCATCTGTATTTAGTTTCTTCACAAAACAGTGGCTAAGTGCAAGCCTTTAAAATCCAGATCTTCAAGTTTTTCAACAGTTGGTTTGCACAACTGTCCATATCAGTTCTTAAAACAGAATGGCAGCCAATTTCCATTCTCATTGGTTTTTCTGTCGAGACTGCAGTCAACAAAACTACTTCTTTTTAACCCACTTAACACACTCTGGTGCAAACCCACAGAGCATCACTGACTTGCAAGATGGCTGTCAATAACATCCCAAAATCCACTTGAATGCCTGTTTCATTATGTTTTTCTTTTTCACACTTTAAATTATGTGTTCCTTTTACAGCAGATTTGAAATGACATATACACACAAATCTGCTTATGCTTCACAGTTTTCCCTCAGTAGGTATATGCAGGACTTGTTACACAGTGTTTTGCTTTCACCTGATAACACTGACCTTAGATCTTACATGTTGCAATTTAATGCAAGCTTATTTTTTAAGCAACACATTCAAGTATGATTTAATGAAAAGATGCTAAGAAAAAAGTCGAGACTGCTGAATGTCTTGAACAATTACACAGCAAGATAATTTGATCCAATGGACAAGTTCTGCTCTAGCTCTTCCATACTGATAGATGATTTAATCTAAGACAATAGTCAGGGTAAGGCCAGCTTAATGATGTTGTTTCACATAGAATCAAGCCCTTCTGCCCCATCACTTCACCTAACCCAGCCAAGAACTGTCATTTCTTGCACTTGTTTGCTGTTGTATACAGTATTGCATGCAGAATCAAAGATTAAATACACTTACTAAACCTGTATATATTTAAAATTAAATCAAATCAAATTGCCTAGTATTACTCCTTTCTCTTGAAGTTATGAGAAAAATGTTAAACTATTTTCATGGTAAAGCAATCTCTAAGAAGAATAATTATGTGCAACATCACAGTCTACGCAACAATCATTCAATTAACTTTTTATTTCTGCCACTGAAGTATGCAAAAAAACTCTAGTTACAAAATGATTATGCAGTAGTCATCTTAATGTTGGAGGGCATTCCAGGAAATCCAGAAAAATAGTCTATGATTCTATTTTATTTGATTCTGAACATTTGGATTACATCCTTTTTCATCAGATACTGAAACAGTCATACATCAATAAAGGGGTTTGACTAACTCAAAAGGTCACTAGTAAAGCTATAAATAGGTATCATGCAAACAAATAACTTAGTTGTTAATTCTGACATCTACAATTCACTCAGTAAAACAATCACAGAATCACAGAATTCTAGGGTTGGAAGGGACCTCGAAGGATCATCTAGTCCAACCCCCCTGCCAGAGCAGGTTCACCTACAGTACATCACACAGGAATGCATCCAGGCGGGTTTTGAATGTCTCCAGGGAAGGAGACTCCACAACTTCTCTGGGCAGCCTGTTCCAGTGCTCCGTCACTCGCACAGTGAAAAAGTTTTTCCTGATATTCACATGGAACCTCCTATAGGTTCCTATAGGTTCCTCCTATAGCAAACCTTCTTAATCTGCTCCTATGACAGACCTTCCATTTAGAAATTACTTTTAAGCATTTATATGAAGGATGGTATACCAGCATTCCTACCCATGGGTCACAAAAATATCCATCTGTGTCTACTTAACGGGAATTACATGCCTGAACCAAGCTGAGAGTCTCACTTGTACTACCATCCACAGCTGAAAGACAGACAGCTTACAGTGTCCTTTTGTCAAGACGTCCTACAGGAACAGGCGCCTGTTGATAAACAGTACCGTTCCTGGGAAATTTTCCCAGAGCCTTTTAGAAGGAAGGGGAAAAGAAGTTGCAGGCAATGTAGTCAAGGAGGAAGGTAACCCATACCGCAGCAGTTTTCCAACAGTTTTTTGTCAGGATGTCCTTTACTGATGCTTTCAGTAGAGGCAGTCTTATACTAACCTAGTTACATGCTCTTCTCAACTGTTGTATCAATGGCATGGAAAAAACAGAAGTTAAAGATGTATTCCTTTTTTCTAAGCAGCATATCCTGTCTCTGAATTTTTCAAAACATCACACTTTCTCTTGTTTTAACAAACCAATGGCAAATGTAAAAACAAAGCAAGTCTGTATCCTCTGCCATAATTTTTCTCTAATGCTTGGTCACTAATGGTGCAGTACATAAAGCATCAGGCTACAGTAAATTATTTAGAGATTAAAGAAATGTATTTTAGAGAACCTGAGAGAAAAAAACTACAGGGATTTATTTAGGATATCTCATCCATATAGTATACACTTAGTCTTCGAATCAGATGTTTATATTAGTCAAGTATGTACATGATCTTGTGATTACCTTACAGAAACTCCCGAGTCACATATGGAGACCCCTTGTCTCCACAGAGTTCAGCCAATTATATAGTCCTGACCTACAAAGGTCTCTGAACCTGAAATAAAGGTAGATCTCTGTGCTTGATCCCAAATGTGTTATACTGGCAACACCTACTGCAAGACTGAAAGCATACTGTCTTGATGAGGAACTCTGCCCTATCTAAGACAAAAGTTTCATGTCAAAGACTGCATGTAAAAGAACAAAAATCAAAACCTGGAGCAGTGCTTCCTACCACATTTGGCCTTTCTAAAATTATGATGAGAACAGCAACTGCATTTCTGACCCTTCATTCTCACATTCCTTCCAACATGAATGTAACCAAGTCAGTTCCAGACAGAAACTGGGAGCCTTCACTGTGGTTATTAATCATAAAGTTCATTCACGGAATCGCTCCTGCATCTACCATCACCACAGCTAGGCCATAGCTGATTTATTCCTCAAAAGGACTTTCATGTATGTTTATCAAAAAAAGACAACATCAGGTATGGTTTTGTAGCAAACTACATAACATAGTACCATTTCATGATTCTCAAGAGCCTCGTTAAATGGCATTCTACAGCAGAACTTGAATAACGATGAAATGCTTTCAATGTTGCCCTTTCAGTCTTAAAATTCTTCTTTTGCTGCATACTATCCAGGTGTCTTCCTATAAAACAATTATCAGTAACACAGGAAATCATCAGTCTTTTTGCTTAAAATATGTTGATAAAATTCTAAATGAAAGAATCTTCTGTATGGAATTAATTCATTATTATTCTCAAGTGTCAACACTCAATTGTAGGCAACATTGCAGGGCTTAATTTATTTAAGTAGCTAGCTCATAAATTTAAGGTAACATGAAAAATTCACCTTATGAATAGAGAAACAAAATGCTAGTTACAGTTTAGCATTTGTATTAAACAATGTTCCTTGCAAACTGATAGATACAGAAAGTAAGGTAACTGAGATGCCAAAGGTTGAGGATTAAAGCTGCAACTTATGATTTGACCAAGGATGCAATTTAAATATGGCAACAATAAAAATGGTACATGTGTAAATTGTTCATTTTGAGGGAAATCAAATGCATTTTTTAAGAATTAACATTTTAAATTTATGGGTGAGGCACAAAAAATGAAAAAGCCAGAATTTATGTCAAAATCCATATGTCTGAATCCATATGTCAGAATTCATAAAGATATGAAAGTAGTTATGGGGGAAAACATTGATATTTTCTAAATTTACTGCATCTCCCGGTTGCCCAGCAACTTGAAATCACCAGGTGACTGCTCAAGGCTCTGGACTAGATGTAGCAAAAGATTTGGAAAGCCTGAACTTAAATCGCTTAATTATGAAGCACCTCAGTCTCAGAACAGCATTCAGAAATACATTATCATCCTTATTCAGCTCCTGGGGAAAACAAGGCTCCAAGGAACATAGTTTTAAACAGCCAGCAAAACCTTGCAGTGAGATGCAAATACAGGAACTATACATAACCCAGCACCTCTCTGGGGATTTGGTACACAGCCAGAAGCAAAGGCTTCTATTCATCCACTACCTACAGCAGAGAATACACCTATGGGTAGGGCAGCCAGCAAATACTCTTTTAGGGAGCACCATCATGCTCAATAGAAAACACGGTGAAGATTATCATAGCTCCTGCAAAGCCACCCTGCTGCAGGAAAGCCTGTGGAAAGCACACCAAACACGTGGTATGAAAACCACTGTGCCAGCACACGGCTCCTGTTCAAGGCTGGAATGACTTGCAGATGGAAAAAATGGAAACAGTCAACGAAAGCGTTCTCCTAGCTTAAACTTGGAACTTAAGTCTTATTTTATACTTCTAATATCACACTGAAAATAGAAGCAAAATGGTTTGTCCTAGTTTGAGAGCACCAAGATAAAACCTTCCTGTACCAACCTGAGACCACCCCCGGACAGCTCCAGCTGCTTCCAGCCTATGGG
Organism: Aegotheles bennettii; assembly: GCA_013398125.1. Classification (NCBI taxonomy): domain Eukaryota; kingdom Metazoa; phylum Chordata; class Aves; order Caprimulgiformes; family Aegothelidae; genus Aegotheles; species Aegotheles bennettii. Next base: position 2,666,996 of record VZRW01002458.1, on the reverse strand, counting down.
GAGGGGAGTTTGGACCAATCACAGCACTTTTTCATATGGTGCCCAGTATAAAATGGCTCCTAAGAGAGCCCCATCCTGGCTCATGGGACTGGCAGAATTGGGATCGTCTCTTGTCATCCCTCCCTACACTGTTGGTGTTCCTGCAGTCTGTTTTCCTGCTGGAGAAAAACATCTGGCACCAAGACGGGTCACCTTCCCCTGCCGCCCCCAGCAGGACAGGCATGGCTGCTCCAAGGTTGTTTTGTGGGCTGTAGCTGGGGCACTGGGCCCAGGTACCCCCATCCACTGCCGAGTCCAGCCTGGGACTTCTCTGGTCTGGCTGTAATTACCATCTGGGAAGCATGGGCTCCATATTTGCTTTTTCATTTATATATCTGAATATATTTACATCTTTGTAAATACCTCACCATCTTTGTTATTATTATTATTTTCTGTTCCATTAAAACTGTTCTCGGTTTTTTTCCAACCTCAAAGTCTCTCTCCCTTATTCCCCTGTTCTCTTCCTGTGGGGGGATCACAGAGAGCATCTGTCATCCGGTTATTGGCCAGACTCATGACACGACTCTTTACTGTTAAATGTATGATGGAAAACACTCTGGTCTGTGTGTGTCAAGACCCAGTTTTCCTTGGGACACTGTTTTGCACGACCCAGATGAGGAAGGTGTGGTAGGAGCAATGTTGGTGCAGTGCCGTGCTTCCCTTGGGATACCGCTTGCAGTACAGGTGTCCCTGGTGCAGTAGGCATTGTGGATCTCTGAACCCTAAAACTAACCTTGACTGTACTGGGATTTTGGCACTAAGATGGAGGCCCCACAACCATACCTTGCCCTGATGAGGAACATGGGACAGGAGTAATGTTGGTGCACTTCCATATTTCTCTTGGGAAGCTGTTTACAGTACAAATGTCTCTGGAGAGCTGGGTATTGCCATTCTCTGAACCCTAACCCTAACTGTATTTTGGGGCTGAGGCAAAGGTCCCCACCACCACGGGTTGCCCATAGGAGGAAGGTGCAACAAGACCAATGTTGGTGCAGTGCTGTGCTTTCCTTGGGACATAGTTTGCAGTATAAATGTCCCTAGAGCCATAGGCATTGTGGATCTCTGAACCCTAACCCTAACTGGATTTTGTCACTGAGGCAGAGATCTCCAGCACCATGGCTGGCCCTGATGACCAAAGTGTGATGGGATGAATGGTGGTGTGCTGCCGTACTTCCCTTGCAAGGCTGTTTGCTATATTTTATTTAAAAAAATAATTTCTACCTTTAGAACACTATTTTCTCACTTAACAAAGTGGTCTGTGGTCTACAAAGCGTTATAAACAGTGTTCATGCTATTACATCAAACAACTTTTGGTGTACACTTTCCTGAAACTTCTAGACTTTTCTATTTTGAAAGAAGCATACTGTTGAATAGTCTTGTGATAGCTGCAAGGAATCAAGTCTTTTTCCCTAATGATATCTTTAATCTAATCATGCCTGTAGATTCAATGAGCAGACATTTTCAGGCTCGAAATAACAAATGAAAACATTACCTTTTCTGAGGGGAAACTGTTCTTACTGTAGCTTTCAGTTTGAGGCAATATAATCAGAGGTAGAAAACAGAAATTGAGAGAAACAACTAACAAAAGAAAAATAACTTGTTTTTAGTAAGATTCTAAAACAAACACCAAGGAAAAACAGCAGAAGTAGAAATACCTACTTCATTTTCTATAAATGTTTAAATAAGAATTCTGCTTGCTTTCTCATGCTGCTTAACAAATGAGAGTTCATTATTCCTTACTTGAATATATGATGGTAATATGGTGAAAGCTTATTTTACTGACGGATAGAGCATATCTTCGAACACTTGCTGCGTGCAAGACAAATTTATCCAAAGCTGCCTTACTAAACCTGCATACACAATTGTTTGGAGAACACAGCATCACTTAACAAGGCTAGCCAGATCTTGGATCAAATTGAATTTGCCAGGCTAGAGCTCATTACCGCAAGTGCATGGACTTTGAAGAAACACACATGAATTACCATTTTACTGGGCAAGTTCAACTGTGAGCACTGATTTTTAAAAATTTCTATGTTTGTGGGCTAGAATAAGGTGTTAAAAATACCTTAAAGTGCTTGGAACACGCTCAGATTTTATTATCTAAATAAGAACGTGCATCAATTTAAAATCCTCCCCATCATATGCACATCAACTTCTACCAGTATGAAAGCTGAAAACAGAATGGGATTGAAGGTGGCAAAACATCAGGTCACCAGAAGACAGTGATTTTTTTTTTCTGATTTAGCACTAAATCAAAGCTTTCTGACATGGGGACAGACAGGTTTCAATAAAGCAAATAATTAAAATGTTCATATTAATTCCTTTTTATCACCTTAAAGCAAATAAAACACATGTCAAACTATTTCAAAGTAGGAAAAAACGCACTTTTGGAACAGTTTCACCTAAATCCCTTGCTATCACAGAACCTAGGACATTCATATTTTGGGTTTTTGGGGGGTCTGGGTGGGTTTTTTAGCAGACTTTTTGTTCATTCCACTGAAAATTTTGATTAAAGCACAAGAAACTGTTTTCTGGTTGAGACAAAGACACAGGAACCACCTGAATTCTGAACTAATTATTGGTTACACAATTCCCAGTAAAGATAAATTATGGATTCAATGACATATGATTCCTTCCAGTTGTGCACTCATAATTTCTTGGAATCAAACTGCATTAAATTAAGCAATTTTGTATGCAAAGTTTGTTTAGATGCCATAGTATTTCTTTCAAAATTTTCAAATTCAGCACTTTTTTTAAACCAAATCGTACAAAACATTTCGTTTTCTAGAACTTAAGAGGTCAATCTTTTTAGTATTTAGAAGAGCAAAATGTGAACACTGATTTTTATTTATTTGTTAATTAAAATCTGCAGACTTTCTCAGGGTTTTGCAAGCACATCCAATGCAGCTGTACACAAAAATTCCACTTGCATGCTAGGTTTCTCCTCTTTCAATACCCACCCACAACAATTTTCCTTCTTTTAATTAGGAGCTTATTTGCTCTAATAGTTTCCATTTCTATCTCAGGCAACTAATAAATACTGCTTCAAATAACTTCCAAGCACTGAAATGCACCTCTTTGCTCTGGTGCACAAGATTATCTCTACCACTTGGTAGAAAATTTGTTTTTACCAGCAAAAAATGTTTTCAAGTTTCTCATATTAACTTTCAGATTTAGCATTTCAAGAATGCTAAAAATTATCTGGCAAAACTCCACAGTTTACTTAAGATTTCTAATTTACATTCTTCTGTCAGGAACTTTATCTTATTTTTAAACTAGTTCTGCACTATTTTGACTTGTCAGCAAGTTGCATCTTTTAATGAATCTGAATTTTATGAAGACATAGAGAGGTGTATGGGGTTTGTGTGGCAAGGTGTTGGTAGCAGAGTAGGCTGCAGGGGTGGCTTCTGTGAGAAGATGCCAGATGCTTCCCCCATATCCGACAGAGCCAATGCCAGCCAGCTCCAAGACAGGAATTATTACTCAATGCCAGTCATGTCTGCCAAGAATTTGCATTTACAACAAGATGCTAGAGATCAAGTGAAATACCAACAGCATGACTGGATTTGGCAGTGGCATATTTTCATATTCCCTTGACAATATTAAATGTTGACAGCAAAAAGATAACTAGATCAAGAACTGAACCATGAATGAACTTTCATCTGACATGACCTGAAGCAAGAAGTCAGCATGTTATGCATAGTACTTTAACATTATTTTCATTGTTGCAACACAGATTGTAGCAGATGCAAGACTGTTAAAAGTTTCAGCTAGCAGAGTAGCACAGCTTTGACTGTCTTCCCTTTACCATTTTCAGGGATGCTTCAACTTCAGAATTTCTGATCAAGTTCAAAGCCTACCTTAACAGCTCAAAGATAACATTCCCCTATATTCACATTCTCACTTACATTCACTAAAGCAAAAAAGTTAGATGGAGGGACAACCTCTGTTCAAACACCAGTACTCCCTGTATTTATTGAGAATTGTGACCAAAAGAAAAATTACTCGAGTGCTACAATGGCAATACCACTCTTTCCCATTCCCTTAATTTCCTCTATAAAAGTGCACCTTTTGCCTCTGCATATTTTTGGTACCATCCAGAGGATTCAGGGAAAAGATCATATAGCTGAAAACTTCTGAATGTGAAATAGTCAGGAGTTACAAGTTTCCATTCCAAACTAGCTAGAAATCCCCCAGCATACATTACATCAATCACAATCCTTTACATACTTCAGTGCACCAGAAGAATGATTGGAGAAATAATAAAAAGATCACATTTAATTGTTATCCACCTGCATGCCACCATCCAGGAGATCCCAGCCAAAGCTATGTTCTTTCGTAGCATTTTGTTATGAATATGATTAACAACAATTTGTTATAACAGCCACCCCGAGAACACACCCCCAAATCAAATTTTCTTTCCAAAAAGAGCTGAAACTTGTTTCACAAAATCAGTTTATAGGAATATGGCCATTTTCACAGTCAGAAAAGAGAGGTATAAAAACTGACTCAAATCACACCAAAGCTCTTGGGGAAGCCCAAGAATTAAAAGCCTGATTTTCCTAAATTTGGGCATCTTTATTTCAAATTAATGTTGCCTCCCCAGCTTGTTTCTTATTTGATGCTTTGCAAAAAAGAAAAAGTATCAGTGAAATATAAATAGGTGATTTTTTAAAATAAGCTTTATTTGGATCATAAAAAAAATTTAAAGAGCACATTTTGTATGCATCCTACACAAAGCTATCACAGCTAGACTGATGTTTCTATTTGAAATGGTATTTTGGCACATGTATATTTTAAAGTTCAGTAAAGCATTTACATTTCAGTCCCAATTCAGAACTATTTCCAACTATAACTAATCCACATCACAAAGGGACACATTCATAAGTTAAAAATACAACATGAAAATAGGAAATAGATCCAACAGTTACAGAGTATCCTCTGATACTATATCCGAGTTGGAAGGCTAGACAAAAATAATTTCTCCCTGCAGTAAAGAAAAAGGTTTGTGTTTCTCCCCCCAATGTCTCTGTAAAGTCAGCGGGAGTTGTGACACAGCCACTGTAGGTCAAAAGAAGGGTGGAGAGGAAGGGAAACAAGACAATGAAAAGAAATGTTTTAAATATATATTAAGAATTAATCCATAAGTAATAAAAATAAGGAAAATTGTATTAATGAATCAGAGTAGGTAATTTCTTTTCTGCTCCACATACATACTGAAGCCCACAGAAACTCCTTACACTAGGCAGTATGGTGGAGGAGCTGCTTTGGATTCTGTACTCAAGTTTTCAAAGGCACTGAAGAACATATGTCAGAAACTTAATAAGAGACTTCAATCTCTTTGAAACCTAATTTCAATTTAAAATGTTCCCTTCAAAGGGCAGGACCCTTCCAAAAATATGTGGAAAACTGTCCACAGGGGAACAAGAAGAATCATTAGGTAAGGAATAGCTGCTGGCATGCGAGGAAAGGCCTGAAGAGTGAAGAATACCCTCTTCCCAACATGCAAAGAAATACTGTGAGTGGGGTAATGAACTGATCTTCATGGTCAGATGTAATGCATTTATGCTGCAACAAGGAGGTTTAAAATTAGGCAACTAACAATAAGGCTAGAAAAACATCCAATGGATTGGTAATGGAGCTAAGTAGAACCTGATCCCAGGCCCCAAAAAAACCCAAACATTTTAGACAAATGTTTAACAAACGTGTTAAAAACAAAAGCACACTGTGGCCAGTCCTGAAGTGCAGGGAGTGGATAAGACTATTCAATGTATATATCACTCTTCTCTCTCCCCCTGCCCCACCCTGTCCTGTCCCCTGGCACCTAAGAACTATTCTTTTCTATTACGTTTGCCAGCTGATCTGGCCGAGTAAGACTCCAGCAGCCCTTATTCACCTAAGGTATTCAGGACCAGTGGGAGGCACAAAAAACAAAAACCAGCAGCCTTATCAGGTGGTTCCATACTGGAGAAACAACCACTGAAGAACCTGCATCAACTTGAGCTTGTTCTCTGGACACAGTTATCTCTGTGCTCTCCAAGGCTGTCACTTACTGCATGCAACATATTTTGCCAGTGGTCACCATCAGTAGCACATTTTAACTAGGTTTTTAAGATTTTTAGTGTTCTTATTTGTTATTGTTTTGTTTTCCACAGAAATAGATTGGATTTTTAGAAGAGTTTCATTTCTATCCTCATGTTAAAGTTTCTCAGGAGTTAACATTTTCTCATTTAATGATTCAGAGATAAGGGAAGCACATGATGCAAATTTGTTAAATATTCAACATCTTTTATTAACCAAATCAAAATTTGCAAGCTTGAAAGCTTCTGTATGATAATACCCTATTGAATGACCTTTTATATTTATTCTCTAGAAACCATGAATTAGACTTAATAACCAGACTTCCTCATTATCATTTATTCTGACCTAAAGACTGATTTTGCAGTCCACAGGGGAAAACTTTTCCTGATAATTAGTTCTCCTTGGTTGTAGTCCAAGAGAAATGACAAATTTCACCTTGTTTGAGATGCCTCTTGATAACAGTTTAAGGCAACAGAGAAAGCATGCATTTATTATTTTTCTTACGACGTGCACAAGTTTTTCTCCTGAGGTTGCACCACTATTTTGTCCAATCACTAGTAATTTTACTCCCCTCTGATAACTGTGGCCTAGAGAACAAACAGCCAGCTTTTCTTCCCTTCTCTTTTGGGAAGCTTAGATTTTGACAGGGTGCAACATAGTAGTGAAATAAAGTCCTTAACAAACCATCCATTGCCTCCAGTATTACATGCAAAGACAATTTTTTTACTAGAAGTGCCCAATACCATACCTACATCTAAATGAACTCTAGCAAATCTGAAAAATCAATCTACGTGTAACTGAAAATAAGATTAGACTACAAGGTAAATAACAAAATTCCTATTACTCCTGCCTCCTTCAACAATCCAAGACCTGGATAGTATTGTAAGAAATTACACTCATATGTTCGCTGCCACCCCTTACCCCCCCAAAATCCCACATATGGTCTGGATGCATACGATGAAAATCCATTGGGGAGTGGGGGAATAAAAAAATCAGCAGTCAAATGGGCCTGATTAGTCCTAACTCCAGGTAGACCAAGTCTTTTTCATTTTCCTCAAGTCAAGATACACATTCCCTGGCTAAGCATCTACAAAAGATAGAAGCACAAGTGCATACACAGAACCGAAGATAATAACATGGATCTTAGAGTCCAAGACTGAAAGCAATATACTCTTTCGGGGAAAACAAACATTTTTTTCTAAACTAACTACTACACTGTTTCTTTACTGTTGAACTATTACCAACCTGAAACCACCAGAAAATAGAATGGTTTGAGAAGCAGATCCTAAAGTTTACTTTGCTGGGAATCCACAAACACTAATCTCCCTGAGAGGCAAAGAAGCTAACTATGGGCAGTGATCAAAGCAGAGATTCATATACAAGTGCATAGAAGGCTTTGATGTTTGAATTTAACACATCTGTTCAAATTATTGCGCAATTTCAAAAATAACTTTCCATGTACAGACATTTGGCAATATTTCACCACTATTTTGGCTTAAAAACTAGAGCAGAAAGCGTTTTTGTACTTAAAAATATTAGCATACTTTTCTCTTCTAGCCACCTAAAATGTCATAAAAGTTATTAACAATTTAACACGAGAATAGTATTTCCAACAACTTAGCACTTGAAAAGCATGTTTTTTCTCCCTCTTCTTTGACAATCCAATGTTCTAAGTGAAAAATTCATGCTGTTTTTTTCAAAGCAGTCTTTCACTGGCTGACCTTGTCATCAGCTTTTTAAATACTGTAGGTGTTTCCAAATGAATTCATAAATTATATTGGAATAAACTATGTCACTGCCAGTGCAGCTGGAAACCAAGCCACTGCAGCAAATTCAGATTTATCCTTTACTTTGTTCATGGAATATGTTGACAGCAAGTTAATCTCTTCTGGAACTCCTCAAGCCTCCCCTCCCACCCTCCTCAACAGTCTACAAACTGCTTATTGCAAATGTAACATTTAGCAAGGATGATCATAAATAGCATAAAAGCATCTTCATGCCAATCTGGAGGAACATAACTTTAAGTAGGAAGGACTAAATAGACCAGGAGAATTCAGAATTTTAAACTGTGCATTTGACAGGTATCTGATAAAAGACCTTTCCTCCTCCTGAGCTCCTCAGGTGTTTGTATCTGAAAGCCCTGCAAAATAACTGGGCTCCTGTAAGATTTGTTTTGCTTCAGTAGAATTGAAATGTATTATCTCCATACCTTGGCATGCTATATATGTGGCAGTGGGCAAGGATGAAATGAACACAAGTGGTTAACCCATTTAGTTATCATTTTGGCATAGAAACACATCATTGTATTGACCTAACAGTGGACTTCAAATATGTCAAAGCAGTTATAGTCCAGGTGGGAACAAGTTCTCTGTATCACTGTAGTTAGGATGGTACAAGACAGGCTGAGCTTAAAACAGGAAAAACTCCGGTTATGAACCAAGATAATTACCGTAATTATGTACTAGTCAAGACAGCTCTGGAGCAGACAGCGGAGGAACCAGTGGACTATCACCGGATATTGTCAAAACCAGTTTAGACAAAGCATTTTCAGAAATATGTGCAAGTTGATTTGCCTGGGGGCAAACCAGCGAGACAACATTCAGTCATATTTTCTAGGACTGTCCTGTATTATTCTAGTTTGTCTTTTTTATTTGCTAATATGTTTGTACGTGTATATAAACACTAGTATATACTAGATATATAGTGTGTATATTTCTTTATGTATTTTTCTACTATCCATCCTTTTTCTACTTTTCTTCTGCTTCTATTGTATATATGTGTGTATGTATACATATATTTAGACATAAGCATAGCGTATCCTTTATTTAGTTTTCTTTAGTAAGAATCATTAGAATCATAATTAATTCTAAGAAACTTTAATTTCTTCTTCATTTATCAGCAACATTCCTAGTTTTGGCCTACAGTATGTAATACAAACTGAAATCTTTGATGCCCCTGATTTCTACTGCAGTCTCCTCTCCCTGAAATCATTTGTTGTACAACTGAAGCCTAAATTAAGATTAGAACTAGAAACCAAATGAAGTTTGTTTCACCTTCTATCTGTATCAGTTGTCACCATCAGATGACCAGCGCAGTTCCAGATAGATCATTAGATCATAAACATAATAAGAAATGCCTGTTTTCATGTTACTTGATATATTTGTGCAAATTCAATAAATGTGAATAATGAATGAGAGGCATTAGATTTGTATTATGTATTTAAAATACTAGCATAGATGATTTACGGTTGTCAACAAGTTAATACATGAGAGAAAGAATGAATCATGAACTTCCCTGAAGCAGAGAAACTTCAAGATATTGAAATCAGTAAAGTTGTAGCAATATTTCCATCTACTGGAGGCTGGAGAAAATTAGCTACCCATAGCTGTCATATTCAATTTTTCCTAAGAAAGTTAAATTGATTAAGTATAAATACCTCCATTAATGGATTGACTACATAATCTGGCTCCGTGATTTCACATTTTTCATGTATGTCCACAACATTAGGACATAAAAAGCAGATACTCTGTTAAAAGCTGTTGGCCCTCTTATCTTAAAGGACTAGGACTAAACAAAGGCAACATATAGATGCTTGTCCCAGAACATATGTGAGTCAGCCACACCTTCTCCATAAACTAAAACTTCTAGAATCTGTTAAGTCAATTTGTCCAACAGTGGATTAATTTGTCACATGACAAATAAGCTTGATTCAAAGAGGAAGATCTTGATGATTATGGAAACAGTGATGTCAAAGATATGGCTTTATTTTTGTCACCATAGTACATTGTAAAAGTAGCACTTCTGTGTTTCACATGCAAGATCTCTATTTCCCCATGTCTGCATATTTTTTTAAAACAATCTCTTATTTTGGGCATTTTACAAAAAACCTAAAAATGTAAACAATGTATCACTGCTTATCAGCAAATAATCAGTCCCAAAACTGTTCCACTCCTATGTGGCAGGAACCAAGGGCTAAACCCTGCGAGTCTAAGAGAATCTGTTTCACTTTAAAGATTTTGTCCCTCTTCAAATAGAAAACACCATTGTCACAATTTCTGTCTTCAACTAAATCCTACCACAGCTCATTTGAGGACAGCCTACAGCAGCAGACCAAACAATTTAGACTACTCCTAAGGTTGTTCACAGGGGCAACTGTGGATTCTGAGACCACTGGTTTTTGAAAGTACCACAGATTTAAAACAAGTTTTTTCTTTGTTTAAGAAAACAAGCTTCAGGAAAATAACTTGTTGAAGTCCACATGAGATAAGGATTCATTAAATCTTTTACAGCATCCGCTGAAGGTTAATATAAACAAACCAACAGTGTGCATTGTTTTTGCAGTTACTTCACTAGAGTGTCACTGGCAGTTTCAAAGTAAAATCCATACACAAACACAAGACATCCAGCACCAGCTTTGACTTCAATCACCCAGGCACACCAGACTTCTGACTGATAGAAGAATGTGACTCTGTAGTAATGAACCTTCACGCTCCCTTAGATACTTACAACTGAAAGTCAACACAGAGCAATTCCAACAGCCACACTGACACTGCCATCACAAAAAGTATTATTGCTTCCCTTCTCTAGCATGCTGTTGTCAAGTAAAGTCTTTCAAATGTTTGTGTAGAGCAGCTTAGCCCACTAGTATTTTTTTGTTCCTGGATAATTCAGCAGACGCTGCCAGCTAGTCTTGGTTATTTCCAGTTGTGCAGACATGGCATGTGAATTTATTTCAGCACCTGTTTCTGTTCTTTTCTTTGTGGCTTATGGGAGGTCACTCAATATGGCAACATTTAGGCTCTTCCCTTTGATAGAAACCCTTATAAAGGAGGGATAAAAGCTTGCAACACAACTACATTTTTTCAAACCTCAGTCTGCAAAACCAGCAAAATCTACACAAATTACTATTGTGTAAGTGTACACTCACTGAAAGAAAACAAAAGTAGTATTTGAGGAGAAATAAAAAAAAAAATCAATTCAGAGCTTGCAAAAGGATTTTACTCCTCATTATTTAAGAGGTATTGCAAAGTATAGCACATAAGACAGTTGCAGCGACTTTCCATACAATGAAATGTAAAAAAAAGAAATTATTCTGCAGCATATTTGTTAACCACCAGAAAAGATTAACTCATTTTTAAGCTGTAGTCAATCAATTCAGAGACAAAAGTTACATTATGTTCCTTGACATTAGTAACAATAAAAAACCACTGCCTTATCTGGGAATAGCAAATACTACGTCAAAAACACAGGTTCATTCTGAGAATACATTTGCACCATCTTGCATCTGCTCACCTGCCACTTAAACCAACTTTCTCCAGCGAACTTGAACCTCCGCACATGCTGGATGGGGTAAGTTATTTGTCAAGCTCTGATGTATCATGGGTAACAATGTAGGTGCTTCAGTGTTCATTCAGAAGTGTCACTTAACAAGTAACAAATATAAAGCAGGCGGCCTTGGCCCTGCATCACTGAAGTCTATGCAAGCTCTGTTTTCAAAGGGAATAGGTTCAGGCACTGAAAAAAATCTTCCCAACATCAAAGTTTATATTAGAATCCTAGAATGGTTTGAGTTGGAAGGGACCTTAAATATCACCTAGTTCCAATCCCCAAGCAAACACTGAGAAAGCAATAAACCAGCTTCTTAAAGAAGAGTTCTGAAATAGTTAAACAAAAGAGGACAATTCGGTTTATCATCTTTATATTTTTATATCAGGCTACCTGAAGTCAATGGGATTTGGAATATGAATCCTAAACACCCTAGAAGAACCTCCCACAACTGAATTTACACCTTTCCTTAAATACAGAAGTCCCTGGTGCACGCTGGCACGCCCACCTAAATCATCACAGATAATTAAAGAAACAGTAACTGTCAGCAACCAATTGCTTTTTCGGCAGAAGCACCCACTTCCCTATCTCTTAGCATTTTCACTACACTGATCTGCAGCACTGATCAGCCACACTACTGCACTTAAAATGCTACAAGCAGCCCTGAAAATGGAAAGTTATCATGGCAACTACCCAGTGCTCAGGAAAGACTTTCCTTTTGAAGGCATTTCCCAGAAAGTACATAAAACAAGCCATTGTGAGCAGCTGTTGTCATGTTGATACTTGTGACAATTCAGCAATTTTTTAGTGACAGATTAATGAAAAATATATTGAAACGAGCCTTTTGGTCCAATCCCATAAAAACACTTACTGTTCTCTGATTTAAAAATACCTGGTGAAAATAATAAAGAAACCCAGTTAACTGAGAGCTGCAGATTATATTCAGATATAAACTGTAAAGAATTAAAGAATCAAAGATTTTGAAAGTGAGCAAGCTGTTATTTTTTTCAAATTCTGCCTTCGCCTATTTTCATTTTGTTATTACATCTTGTTTCTGTTGCATTCTTAATTTCTTTTTCCTTCTTAACACAGAAGGATAGAAAGTGACAAACGAGAAAAGTCAGTAATTCCATTTTATGGATAATGTTTCAATTTTCAACTTTGATAAGCAGAAAAAAGTATCTTCAGGCTTTTAAACTGCAAACTGTGTAATCCTCATAAAAACTATGAACCTTCTTTTCATCTTCCTTATACATATAATAGCCCACTTCATTCTACGACGATTGTTGCTATAATGCCACATGGAGTAGTATCCACTATGAGAGACTGTAATTACACAATCACAAACTGCTCTTCTTAGAAGAATCCTACCTTCAGTGAGTTACTTTTGGCTTGAAAGTCCACATTTCAGGTAATTTTCAAGGGAGATATACGTCTAAACCTTAATCAACTATGCTTTCCCTTACAAAGTAAAGGTGTGGTACAGTAGGTTAAAAACTTTTTCCTAACCTCATTTTCAGAAACACCTGAGCTATTGTCAGAAACTTTTTACAACAACTCAGCTTGAGCCAGACCTCTAGCACAGAGTTAGTTAAAGCAAGTTAGTAAATAGAAACATACCTGTTCAAGAGAAGTATAAAGCAATCTCAGCAATGATTTACAGGACAGCCTGAGAGTGTGAGGAGGCCCAAATGAAAAGCATTGCCCAGTTCTCAAATTTTATAACACACTTTCTCTTTTAAAAAATACAACATCAAAATGAAGTGGTACAATCCAAATGACAGTGAGTCAATGACAGTCACTGGATACAACTTGTAGTTTTATAAAGGATTTGGCATGTGAGCTGGTGGGAGACTTGACTATGAAGATAGCTCATTTCTCATCAGGTCTCATGTCAGTTGCTGAAAAAGTAGATCTTGCTAAATAAAATACAAGTACAGTAAGTTATCTCTGCAGTTTATACTTATGAATTTATTCAGCTGCTGTCAAATAAAAGATCCCTTTCAGAGCAGTTTTGTACAATTCATGATAGCAAAGCTCTACATAAAATATAGAAGAGTCCTGAAAAATAAAAAAAAAAGCAAAATTTTGTGTGGTACACAATTACTTCTCTGATCTCCTAGGAATCCAAAGGCAAAAGTGAACTGGCTCAACCAACACACTGTAGGGAAGCTGGGCCAGATCGCATAATGAAAAAAATTGGGAAATGTTCCCCTCCTTCAGAGAGTATAGCAGTCATGCTGCATAATTCATTCTCTGAAGGAACAGTCCCATCTTAGGGATTTTGGTTTTCCTGCTCCTCCTGGAAGGTCACTTCATAACCTTTCTTCCCCAGATCCAGCCTGTGGAAATCCTATTTGCAGCCCATTGGCATTTGCCAATTGTCATCACTGTATCTTCTCCATGCTCCCAAAAGTGCATCCTCTTTTAGTACCAGAAATCTGGGTAAAATCAGTACCTGTACAATACTCAAAGTATTCAAATAATAATAAAAAAAACAAAACAATACACAAAATTTCCATCTGCATCCACGGAAAAAGTCAGCATTTGATTAAAATCAGGGAGATCAAAGCACTTCCATTTGGGAGCACTGGCACAGCAGCCCAAACATGAGTGCATGGAGCTACAATTCTCAGTAGCCTGGTTTCTGAACCACAACATTGATAAGAACAAGTAAAGACTCTTGTGCTTCACCATGACTGTTCACCAGAAGGAATCATGATAGAACATAAAAGATAGCGTCCATAAGCAAGAGGGCATGAAAAAAGCCAAGATAACAGATATTTGAAATACTTCATTTTCAAAGTGTGCAATGTAAAGCTTTCAACTTTTCAGTGCAAATAAAAATTTCTTGCAGGAAGAAAAGAACATTTTCAATAAGCCAAGGTTAGAAGTTAAAATCTTTCACTTCTTTTTTATTTTTCTATGTAGGTATCCAAAGATACAACCTAAAAGGCAACGCATTCAGAGCTACCCACTCCTTCAACCCTCTGCCAATAGTATATTTATCCTTTCAACCCTTCAGTCTGAGAAGAGCAATGAATTAGAGATGCACTTCAGATTCTCCTTTTTCCCTCTTTAAGGGAGAGGGAAATTAAAGGTGTTATTATACAGTGATCTTAAGAAGTTGTGGCAAATGTCAACCATATTTACTTCATTCTTGGTCCAAAGCTGCCAATCAACTGTTAAAACAAGATAACAAGCCATAAATCCTAAAACACTGTTTCAGGAGAAATTAAAAACATTGCCAGCATTCACCATGCATCACTATTTTAAAGTATATAAAAATTATATTAAGGTCCTGATTCCTACCGAATTCTAAATCTCACAGCAGAAATATCATCCTGAAGACTTCAGAAACGCAAAAATTAAACAATTTTTAGAGCATAAGATTCTTGAGGAGAATCTTCTTCTGGGATATAACAACAAATATTTTCTTCTCCTTATGTGTTTTTAAAATCTATTTCTATTGTACAAAGTACTTAGCTCAGTTGATTTTAAATGCCCCCTGTATAGTAACTGATTAAGTACATAAACAAGACAAGCTCTCCCATAAATAGTTTATTTTTAGTGTATCTGGTGAGTCTCTGAGGACTCTAAAGCACCAAAAGGGATAACTGTTAGGCTTCAAAGCAGCACAGTGCAAAGAATAGGAGAGGAAACAACGGGATCAAAAAGAAAACAATCATCAAAGTTCAGTCTGCTCAGAACCAAATTCCTGTGAAGAGACTTGGTCTCTGAATATAGGATGTGGTCAGGGAATAAACAGTGACCTGTCCCACTTTGGGGTCCCTCTGCAAATGCATGGAAAGCATGTTGTTACCCAAGAACATTCTTGTCATGGCTCTTTACAGACTAGCTGTATTAATAGGTATTATATGATTTCATCTTAACCTACAGTTAGGGTGAAGATGAGTTTCTCCATAACCTGTTGAAGAAGATTCACCCAACGTTACGTGCATTTTATAACTAGCAGTTGAACACACACACCCCATGTAAAATTAAGAACTTTTCACAAAGGAGCAGTAATCCATACAATAATTTCTTGTTGACCTGAGTAAGTTATTACTTAGAACTACTGCATGTCAGTTGTAGGAGACAGTCAGCTATCTGTTGCTGCCCCTATGTCATTCCTCCTTACAAATTTCTGCCCGTGGTAAAAATAAATACAGTAGGAAGGTAAAGATTAGTTGTAAATGACCCATGCTACAAATCTCTTCCAACATACTTTCTGTTGAGGATGAGCTTAGAGGAGGAAGGGGAAAGCAAGGCATGCAGGTAGGCAAATCTCATGGCTGCTGGCAGCCTTACAGGGAAACCCCTGAATACAGACATAACTTCACCAGAAATGGTTAGAAACTTCACTTTTACCTTTTGAAGAGGAAATTCAACTTCTGAGAAAAAAAATTCCGCCAGTATCCTGTGCATACACACTACAAAACAAATGTGCCAGTGTCATTATGCCTGTATGGGCAACACCTCTCCTACACACCTGCTTGTATAGCAGAAAAGAGTACTTCCAGACACCAACTGAGTTCATCTTCTTAAAACATAAGTTTCTTAATCCACACTTAGATACTTCAGATGGTCAGTAAGCCTATAGCTTGCATTATCTAGTCTTTATACAGGGTTATGGGGGGTTTTTTTGTATTTCACTTAACTAGGACTGTACTCTGTTGTAAAACACAATTATTTCCTCCCAAATCCAGACCTCGTCGTTTAGAGAGTAAGAACTCCCCGGTGTGATTGTTATTCAGAGCATCTTTTCCACTTGAAGATTTCACAAATCCAGCAGAGATGATTTGGCTTGTCCCATGATCAATAAAACTGTTTTATCTTTTGCTACTGACATTACAATGTCTCCTTTCCATGCCTATGGACTAATATGACCCTAAAGGGATTGGTAATTAGCACTGTGTTCACATTGCTATAAGATGCATGTCAGACCAAGCAAGTACAGTTCTATCCCTACTATACTAGACAATATTGCATCCTGGAGTCTCAGGCCTTACATAGCACAAGAGTGAGAAAAATCCCTTGAGGATTTGTGAGTGGAACAGAGCTGTTCCTTCAACTGACAGAAATTTACATCACACTCCCTCTAAGGATGCATCTTCCTCCTCTTTCCAGGCTGTAATCAGGTCCAGTCAATCCCATGAAAGCACTGAAAAAGTATTCATTTCTCATTTCCCTTGAACGATGGCATGTGATATTGGCTTTCAGTTCAGCTGGAAGCAGAATCTGTACAAACTAAGATACACTAGAAAGAAGAACATGCGAATAGTGGCCAAAGCAGCCACAGTGTCTGGCCTCAGTTGGTATCTTCTTTCCTTCCTACCTATTCCAGTGAATTTTCTTCAAGTCTGTGCTGGTTTTGGCTGAGATAGAGTTAATTTTCTTCATAGTAGCTAGTATTGGGCTATGTTTTGGATTTTTGCTGAAAACAGTGTTGATAACACAAGGAAATTTTTGTTATTGCTGGGCAGTGCTTACACAGAGTCAAGGCCTTTTCTGCTCCTCACACCACCCCACCAGTGAGGTTGGGGATGTGGAAAAAGTTGGGAGAAGACACAGCTGTGACAGCTGACCCTGACTGACCAAAGGGACATCCCAGATAATATGACACCATGCTCACATGCTCAGCACATAAAGTTAGGGAAAAAGGAGAAAAGGGGGGCATTTGGAGTCATGGCATTTTGTCTTCTCAAGTAGCCATTATGTGTGATGGAGCCCTGCTTTTCTGGGGATGGCTGAACCTGCCTGCCAATGGGAAGCAGTGAACGCATTCCTTGTTTTGCTTTGCTTGCATGCATGGCTTTTGCTCTACTTATTAAACTGTCTTTATCCCAACCCATGAGTTCTCATTTTTACTCTTCTGATTCTCTCCCCCATCCTACCAGGAGAGAGTGAGCAAGAGGCTGTGTGGGGCTTAACTGCCAGCTGGCATTAAACCAGAACAGTCCTTTTGGCCAGCACAAATCCAAAACATAGCCCCGTACTAGCTACTATGAAGAAAATGAACCCTGCATCAGCCAAAACCAGCTCAAAGTCTCTCATGGGTTACAATCAGACGTTCAAAGGAAACACCAGGCATCAGAAAAAGCAAGAAGGCATTTTATTATCGTGGGAAAACAAGAAGCTACAATTTAGTCAATACCTTGAAGGCTTCTGGAGTATGTGGAGGTTAGAGTACCAGAGAAGTTCCTGAGAGGAGCTAAATGTTAAGCACATGTGGCACATCATTGTAATTTATACAACAAAAAAATCTGCTCAGAATTCTGTCTTGCAGTATACCACAGCATCCATACATCATAGCCTTGTAGTACAGCATAGTAGGGCAGACTTATTTGACCCAACTCCCTAATGATCTAAGACCACATGAACTTCAGGTACAATGCAAGTACACATTTGTTTTCTTGCTTTATTCTCAGCTAGTGTGAGGAGGTGAACAGAGACCAAAGAAACAGGAATTGGCAAGAACCAAACCTATCATCTCCACACTAAGTGTTCTCTTGCAAACAATCCTTTCTCATAGGCACTAATTAAATAGCAGCAGCATCAAATACTGCTTCCAAGCTCTCGGAAAAGAACAAAATAAAAAAAAAAATAGTACCTGAGCCCTGCAGTCCACATTGAAAAAGCAGAACATAACTACCAGGGGAGAATGAAAAGACCATGCATGTGATGGAAGTACAAGGGCTGCTCACCTATGACACTACACCAAAGTCTTAACCTACTTTGTCACTGCATGTGTAGAGGTCATAGGTCATACATATTCTCCCAGTTCCTCCCCTTTGCCAAAACCACAAAGAGTGATTCACTTTGAAAATTAAACCAAACCTTTCTGTTAACTTCTTTTTTTTGCTGCATGCTCCTCCTTTAAAGTGGGAGGAGGGAAAGAACAAAGACTCAAAATCAGGAAGCAACTTCAACAGGCAATCCTTGCTGAAATAGCTTCTCTTTCTTATTTCTCTGTTAGAGAAATATTTTTAGAAATTGAATTTTACTCCCTCCTTTTAAATTAACCACAGTACGTAACATACACAGATTCCACAAAAGGCTATATACATTTATAAACAAAGGCTTGTTGCTTTCCCATTTACACTGTGTTTACTAACTGCTTCCACTTCAAAGATGCTGGTAATGTTTCAAATTCTGTGAGAAGGCTACAGACATCTTTACAGCACTGGGACAGTAACCCTTATCTGATGCATTACTCTGCTTTCCTGAAGTACCATGGTGGCAGATCTGGCTACAGGCACTGTTTTCTTCATCCTTTCATTTTGCTGCAAAAATTTATTGATAGCTTTCTCTAAAGTGCAAGAAGAATAACCAGTTCGCACAGAAATGGGCTAAAGAAAAATCTGAAGTTATCTCATCGAGCTGTGTCAAAGAAAGCTTAATTTTTCTGTGGCTTGATTCCCTCAAGCAGTTTTTATTGCCTTACTATCAACATTATAACATCCTCCCTCAAGCACATACATACACTACTTTGGGTAAGTGGTACAACAAAGACTTTTCCCAAAGGACCCTGAAGCACTTGGCAATAAATTGGACTTCTGAAACATATTTTTTTCTAAATGATAACCACAACCCAAATCTCTGAACATAAACCTCTGCAGAGCAGCAATCTAACAATGAGAGCAATTTCGCTGGGCTGTGTTATTTGACAGATAATTTCACTGGCTAAAAACATGGAGCTCCACTGCAGTAAAGAGACTCCTTCATTTTTTACTTACTCCTTTGCCAGTTAAAGTATTTAAGTCTGCACTGAAGCTATAGATTTTGTTTATATTTCATGCTGTTCAACTCTGTGTTTTTGTTTACCTTGTAGAAATCTAAACAGAATCGGCTAACCTACATCTTATGCCAAATCAAACAAGGTCTCACACACATTCCCAAGTGCAAGCAAGCTCTCTAATACATGCCTGCAAGTACCCAATTTACAATTATGCTAAAACATTAAACCAGGAAAAGAAATCTGTGTAGAATCTTGATTTTAAAAAGTACATCTTTGCTCAAAGGACAACATTTGGTAGTTTTAATGACAACCCAAGAAATACTTGTGAGCTCTTGTGAAACTGCATCTCTCTGAACTTTAAATCCTTCCCTGGCTGAGGAAAACAGTTTTTTCCACTAATACACTCTCAGGCTAATTTGAAGCCTAGTTCTAAGTGGGCTCAATTTGATATTTATGCATGTGTTAAAGTGTAAGCATCTGGATAATCTCTGTGGAGACTACTGCACAACATGTACTTGGCACCCTCTCACTAAGTTGAGGCCTATTACATTTCCTTTGTGGGATCTGCTATCACTGAGGCAAGTTCAAAATGATAAGGTGCAGTTCGTTTAACTTACAAATAAAAAGAGTACTAGTACTCAAGAGGAAGAATGTAATCAGGTTTGACAAACTCCAATCAAGCAAGCTGTAATTAAAAAGCATCTCTCCAGATCTGATGAATTGTATCAACATCTATTGACTCTCATCTTGTTTCCCCTCCTCCTCCTCCTCCTCGAAAAGTAGATGATATTCTTACTATAATACAGTAATAACCTGGGGCAGCCTAGCTGTCTTCACCACAGAATTAACATCTGCAGAATCAAACAGTATCCCACTAAAAAAGAGAGGCGTAGAAATAGAAAAGTATTTCTATTATGCTTTGGACTGGAAGGAGTTCAAATGTAATAGAGCCAGTAGGTTCAGGCCAATATTGCTTAATACACTGTTCATATGTGAATTTCACTCTAGCTCCCATCCATTATAAATTTATGTCTCCAAGAGGAGGTCCTGCAATTGATACTGTCATATTAGTCTGGGAAGGCCCATATATTAAATATGGTTCTTGCTGCTTTACTGAAACAAAAAGAATTCTTTTAAGCAGGGTATAGAGAGCATTATACTACTGAAAAGACAAGAGTAAAGTACCTTTACTTTTGATCTTTTTTTAACCCAGAAAGCATGCCCTAAACCACATCTTCTTATCTAAGCCAGAGGACAGATTATATATTAAACTCTAACTACATTTGACTGAAGCCTAAATAAGCCAAGGATAACTTTGTAGACTAAAAACCAACTCCTCCACATCCCAGTCTACTATTTGCAAGAGAAGCTGACCTGCTGCAAGGACTGGGATCATTGAGAACATGAGTGACAGAGGAAATGAATCACTTTAAAAGTTCACACAACTAATTCATGGGGAGGAAACGTTATGAATTACACTGTATTAAGCTTTTTCTACCTCCAAATCACTTTATTATAGCTCAGGAACTATTAAAAACTAGTGCTTGTGCCTAAAAACAAAACCAACCTAACTACATTTGCTCTTGCATCTCTTTAATTCTCCCCAGCTATGAATTTTCCAGTCCATTCATTTTGTTGTCAGAAAAGCTACAAAAATAAAATTTAAGCACATAGAAGCAAACCTCAAGAAAAAATTATTCAAAGTGTCTTATGCAGCTAACAATTCAAGCCAGGACCCTGCTATGACACATAATCACTTTTGCTTACTCAAACGGGGAATAGAAATCTCTATCAAAATTAAACAATCTATCTTTAAGTTCTTAATAAATACTTACAATAAACTGTTATGAACTGTTGGGGATCCAGGTGAGGACAGGTGATATGACACCAACCCGGCGGCAAGCCACCCCAGAGCACGGGGCACGCGGAGCCGGCCACACTTCCAGCACTTGATGTCCTGGCTGGTATTGTAATTCCAACAGTCTTCAATGTCCACTACACAGAGCACGTACTGCTCTCTCCTCTGGTGCTCAGGCACTGAGACCTTACAGTCCCCCCCAGCCCTGCCTTTTAAAGTCCTTAGCCTTGTTAAGTAATCAACCTCATTAGTACAAAGCAATTATCACCTGGGAGTGCAATGATCAGTGGGGCTGCCCTATCAACCAATCAGTTAACACTCTGTTCAACCTCTACAATGAACA
Source organism: Aegotheles bennettii (assembly GCA_013398125.1). Lineage (NCBI taxonomy): Eukaryota > Metazoa > Chordata > Aves > Caprimulgiformes > Aegothelidae > Aegotheles > Aegotheles bennettii. Next base: position 2,645,609 of record VZRW01002458.1, on the reverse strand, counting down.
ATTGTTAATTACTAGTGCATGCATTTTGCAAACAGAAGAGAGTAAATACGTGCAGTAAGGTTGATTCAGTTTGACCCGATCGTGTCACATTTCAGGAGCTAACTTAAATGCTCTCTTACCACTCATTTTCCAGTTTTACTGTGTAATATGAATAAAATAATCATCTAGACTTCTTTGGTCCATCACAAAGTGTCCATATGAAGAAGTAAGAAAACAGTAACATTCACATATGGTGTAAATCCCATATGTGCACCATTGTCATACATGCACCACACCAATTTGTTACCATTTTTAGATATACCTGTCTTGGTACTGAAACAATCCGACTTTAGTCTGGGATTTAGCCACTCACAGCCTGATGCCTATCAGTCTCAAAGTACCCTGAAGCAATTTTAGCGTTTAGGTTTCTCTTTCATGAACATACACTAGTACATACCACACACTGCAGGAGATATCCAGGCCAAACTGCTCAGGAGATCAAATTTTTCAACATGTGTTTTCTAATTTGGCCTTAAATAAGTGCATTTGATTTTTTTATCGCCAAAGAAAATATCAAGCATAGCACAGCTTCCTTGTGTACTGCACACAGTCCAGATTGTCCTCTAGGTAGATCATTACAATTGTTTGGTTGGTAAAGTCCTTCTTGACTACATACTGATCACGATCCACACAGCAGTACTCCCATCACAATATATTTTATAATACATTTGCACCATGAAAGTAACCAGACTACCAACACAGTCTTGATGAAAGCATCTGTAAGATTCAGCTCTAAATTTGGTAATTCTTTTTTGTAAAATAGGTCATTCCTATCATGAAATAAATTGTCAGACAATAAAGTTTTCTTTCAGCAAATGTTGTGATGTTCACAAAAGCTGTCTAGTACAGTTCAAAGTAGAAAAGTTTGACTTTGTGCTTTGTTTTGTCTCTGCTTAAACAAAAACAATCAAAACATAATGTACTTGGAAAAGTTTTTTCATGCCACAAAAACAAATACATCCTCTCATCCGATCATAAACTTCATTAACTTGTGTCTTTTTTTTAAGAACTGAATGAACTGTATTTATTATAAATTAGATATTACAACATAAGTTACTCAGAGCTGATTGGTTTTGCTCTTGGACAGTGAACAGGAATTTAGACTCATTAATAAGGGACATCTTTAAAGAATTCAAGCAGAAATTTCCCAATTTTCAACTGTTTGACAGCTTGTATAATTGTGGCTCATATTAGCCTCAGACTAATAATGACTTGATTCTCTCTATACCACATTATTTGAAAAAGAAATTTGCATTAAAATGGGAAAAGAAGAAAAATAATTCAACCACCACCGATGATAGAGTATATAAAGAACTATATGTGTAAATTTCTCATCTTAAGTTCTCCAAACAGCATCTGCTGTTTTCTCTTAGAAATGGTGGGCCAGCTGTCCTGTCTCATTTACAAATGCACTGATCACTTCCTCTTCTTTAAGTAATACGCCTATCTTAGGTGCAACTGCTACAATGTTCAAACTGTTGAGTATCCCAGAATTTCTACTTGACTTTTGCTTGTTTTGACAAGTTTCACGTAGGCAGACAAAATATTGACCCATGCCAGGCTGACCAAAAGAAATGTGCCCCATTTCTTTTTAAGTCTAATATCCCTTTGCATGTAATATTTTTTTAACCCAGTTTATCAAATTTAGCATCTAACACCTTGTAATTTTTACAATTCAGAATGGTACTCACCTTCACCAATAGCCTACACGGTTCATTGTATAGATAAATACAAGATGGAAGATTGACCTGGCCATATTTTCAACATTTCTTATTCAACGGAACAGGCTTAATATTATAAATTTTATTTGACTATGGGTAAATTTTAAGAAAAGCAGCACTGACAAACCTGAGCTTGGCATGGTAAGAAATGGCTAGTATTACAGCTTCTCCCTATGTCAACTAGGTTGTAATAACAGAAGTATAGAGCAACTCCTAGTAAGGATTACAGTTAGAAATATAATGCTAAGAGGTTTGCCACTCACTAGTTCTTCCTAGCTGAAGAAAAGCAGTACTACAAACTAAACCCTCAATAAGTGAATTTACTAGTCAGATCCCTCACCTCTCTTACTCTTCCAAATTAAAAAGCAGCTTAAGACTCTAAAAACTCACAAGTGCTTGGTGTTGTTGCATTTTTTCCTATTTTTATGATAGTCAGATTAAAAAAAAAAAAAACACCACAAACAAAACCCCAAAAACACAAGTTAAGAACAAAAAACACACACGCGTTTCAGTCCTTATACTCTGCTATAATCTAAAATCCTCAGTCATTAGGAATGAAAAAAAATAAAAGCAATTACTTCCCTTACAGGGTAGGAGACATTTTAAATCTGTAGTAGAAATAAAAGAGAAGGTACAGGGATGCAGTTATTGGGTTACATATAAGGAAGACAGGCAGCCCTCCAAAGCTGCACTGCAGTTCTGAGCTACAAAACCATCTTTCCCTGACATTACTTTTTCTCAAGAACTTCATGGCAGCACATAACTCGGCTTGAAACCTACCACTGGCCACAAGAAGAGCTTGTACATTAAAGCAGTACACCAAGAAAGCATGAAACAGTGAGCACAGCTGCAGCCTTCAACACAACCACAACAGAGATTATTTAGCACATTTCACTCTTTATGTAAAGCGAAAACAAAAATACTATTTATGTCACAGGGGTACTGTGATGAACATCTTTAATAGGATCAAATTCACCAAGCTTCTGCATGCCTGCAGGTGAAGTGTATCCTACAATTACCTGGAGAACTGCCCAAACCAAGGCAATCAGCTAGATTTCCCCACCTCTACAGCCGGAGTTGGCAAGCTGTGTTACTCATTCCATGTTCCTATGTAAACTGAGCTGATTGAGGTGCAGGAAGTAACCCTCAAGTATTATTTCTACCACATTTGCAAGAACTTTCCTCCCACTTCCTATTGGTGAAAATAAACTCATTCTCCTACCTGAGTCTTTTCATTTGTATTGCCCTCACAATTCAATGAATCCAGGTAAAACTAATTAATTTTTAAATTTAGGCTAATATTTGCTCTGTCTCTTCCTGATATTCACAAAATTCAATTAAATATATAAAACCATAATATAATTTTTGTTCTTATCCAATACTGAAACTTCCTGTATTTACTGACCTAATCTAAAGTTTACTGAAATAAGTGAAAACATACATTACTTTGGCTGAGGCTGCTACTTCAAAAGTGCAGAGTAAAGTGCTGTCAGCAATTATACCTACTCAACTCTGAGGAAAAAAGGGGAGAATATGGCCCTTGTACCTACATTTAAAATATTTATACTGGCCATTTAAATATTTAAATATTTGTCACTTTAAAATATTTATATAACTGTCTATTCGAGTACTTCATATATTGGAGAGTGAACTTATATAATGCAAATAAATTATATATTAAATATTTACTATAGGTGAATATTTTATGAAATTTACTGTAAGCACAGTAGGAACAAAACTGGCAAGGGATAAATAACTCAGGAGAGTACTTTTGCACTTTCAGCACAAAACAACAAGCATCACTTACCGCTGCACTGTTTTTAATAGATTTTATAGGCTTGCTAAGAAAACACCTCTGTTTAGAAATTATATAATTAAACAACTAATAACGTAACAACTAATAATTTATCCTTGGGCAGAATTCCACCAAAGTTTGTGGAATCAGTCACAAATAAAGTTGATCCTGCAGTTCATATGCTAGCAGATAAAAAAAAGGAATTGAAAAAAGTTGAGTATTTTGAAATATTAATAATCAAACTTCTAAAACTGCTTTTGACTCCTGTACCCTCAATATGGGTTTCTAATAGCCTATTCAAAGGGCAATGCCAAGCTAAATCCTTTTTTTCTCCTGCAGATTTAGACATGAACAGAACCTCTCAACACAACAACAACATACTCCATGTAGCAGATTTGAAAAACAAACAAACAACATGTCTTCCCCTATAGCTCTGAAAGGTGTAACATTTTCTCAGCCCATAACTGAACTCCAGTTTTAACCATCAGGCCATAACGTGTCCCTGTGTCCACCTGAGTCTTTGAAAAAATATTCTGTGAATTGAGAAAGAAAATAAAACAAACCAACAATCCCAAGGGTCTGTTCTCTATGCTCTGGGACACACTGGAATAAGTTCAGGATCTCAGAACCAACCTCAGATAAAGACAAAGGCATCCCATTGTTGGCATAGTCACTGTACAAATGAGAGTCTGCTAGCAACAACCTGTAATAAATTAATACCAAAAGGATATTGCAGTACCAATACAGTTCTCATTTCCATTTTCACAACAAACTGATACATCAGCAATAAGTTTATACCAAAGGGCTGTATAAGTAGAAGAATCCTTGTGGCACTGAAATTTCTTCAGAGCTTTTTAATTCCTTCTTAATGTTTTAATTCTGATTAACAGTCATAATAAACTCTAAATTTACTTAGAACCTCCAAGCATTAGACTTTATTAATCTATATAACATGCCAATTAAGTTAATATACTTCGACTGTCTGGTTCTGATAGATGTTTTAATCTTACTGGCAAATGCAAATACAAAAGCAAACCAGCAAGCAAGTATCCTTGCTCATTTTTGAGCAACTGACCTTATTTTGCTGTACTCTAATAAATAACTTCCTGGTGGGAAGCACATACTTCAAGAAGTTGTTCTGCCTGCTAGCAAACATAGAAAGGTTCTGGTCACTGCACTGACCATGTAAGAGAGGCAGAAGAGTCAGATTTGCTCCAGAGGTAGACTTTGTCCTTTGGACCAAGTTGAAGGCTCTCTCCTGTCCCTTCACTCATCCTCCATGCTTCTCAATCAGTCCCATCTTCTCTGCTTCCCTGATTCTGCCTTCCAAGGCAGAAGCCTATACTTTCCTGTGTACAGCAGCACAGTGTTGCCTCACACTGCTCTTATGGGTCACTACGATCCATAGTCTCCTTCAGTTCCATCACAGTCCACGTAGCTTCCCAGCAGCAGGTTACATGGCACACACAGCCTGATTTTGACCACTAAAAATTAAAAGTCACAGCTGACTGGATGATACACATTATATTACAAGCAGTTCACTGCCATCTTACTAAGAAATATTTAAAGTGTAGTCTCTGCCTTGGGAAAGTTCTTCAATGGCCCTTGTTTAAATTCAAGCAGGGGACTAACAGGACACCCAGAGCTCTCAAGCGTATAGAACCATTAGTTTTGATAGATGGCCGTTATTATACCTGTCCATGTTTAATTGTTCTCTACCCCAGTTACCTATAAGCCAATTAGGAAATGCCTGCTGCTTCTTAATGTTACACAAATGGCACCGTCCTGATTACAGGGCTGCCAACAAGGAAGAAAAAAGCTGCTTCCAAAAATATGTATATTCAAGTCAATCATCCCTCCTGCTGTGACTGCCCCTATGTGAAGAATTGCTAACTACTAACAAATATGCACTGCGCTCTTCTCAGGTGCGGTGACATGCTGATTCACAGGTGGGTATTTGCTTCACATCTTTATTCTCTATTAGTGTGACAGCCTAGTATCTTCAAACACTTTAGGAAGTTCTGCTCTGGCCAGGAGCAGCTGAGTTGTGATGGCCAAGGCTCTTTGGAAGCAGCTCTTTCAGAAATGACACTTTGTTGAAGACAAGCCACTGCACCTACCTGCCAGAGAGAGAGAGTATACAATCAGCAGACACTACAAGGTGACCCTGCCATCGATTCACATCCAACTTTACTCAGACCAGCTTATTTGCCTCTAATAACAAGGAACTTTAGCAGAGTATACTCCAGTGTTGCTCTTTTAACAGAAAACAAAGCTTGAAAGAAGAGAAGGAGGGCGCTGGTGAAGACCATATTAACACAGTCCTTCTGGGGATCAGCGTGCATTGTAATTAATGGTACAGGAATGTTAAAAAAAATTAATTTACTTTGGACAAAAAAGGAAACAGAAGGATGATGACCACAGAAAACTCAGCACAGAAAGTCATGGGAATTCTTAGCTAACTGACATTCTTTAATGAAATTATGATTGCAGATGAAATGTTTCACAGAAATGTTCCACAAGCATTTCTCAAGCAATTCTTTCACTGCAAAATCAATCATATTTTGATTACATTCTTTTTGCACCAAGTACATTATTCTTGAATCAATACATTGTGTAGAGGGGCTTGATATGAAAGTGAAGTCTTAGTTTCACACATCCGTTTGAACTTCTGTGTGTTTTGTTCAGCTACACATGCAGAAAAGCACTGGGAATTAGTTTAGTTCTATCCTTAATCATGACAAATCAAAGCAATGGTAGTGCCATGTTTCTGATCCCCCACTTCCAAGGCAAAAAGTTTCAGGTTATGAGATACTAGTCTAAGGCTCACACCACACAGCAGATTAAAATGCATTTTTAAAGTTCATTTTAAAATCTAATTTCAGCATTACTTGGAAAGGTTAAGTCATAGTGGAGCAAACTGATAGCCACATACCATCTGGGTCAGACTTGAAGGTTTTAATCCAAAATAACCCTGCTTAGTAAAACTGATTGTCTTCCTCACTCATTCCCAAAAGAAAACAATGCTGATCACCAGTTCACAGTAAAATGTCACATAACAATATAAGCACTGAAAGCAAAATGAGATCTGTATATCAGCAGTAAAAGTCAGAAGCTTCTTAACCTACGTACTTGACAAAATGCTGGTTTATAGACATAAGCAAATAAAAACTATCTAATACTAGTAATAGTGACCTCTGGATTGAGAGAATTAGTGTACACGAGTACTGCAGATAAACTGATGCTCAAGAGTTGCTTCAGTAATCTCCTTAGACGTTGGTTTGGGAATAAATGCTGAGACATGAAGAAAAGGACATCTTTATTTCCACAAAGCCAGGGAAAAAAAACGTTGCAGAGGTGTGGTGAGCACTATACTGACTGAGATTCCTCCTTTTTCTCTGTTTTCTCAACTTCCCTTTTGCTCTTGGCAGAATCATAAACAGCATTTTGCAATGAATCATTCAAATTCTATGGTATTACTAACTTATTTGAAGTGGAAAGACTGGTACTAAAAAGAGTATCACACCTTTGCTCTTTACTAAATGTCACTTTAAAAAAAAATATTTAAAACCAAACAAAACAGAAAAAGCCATTTACCAGTTCATAGAAATGCCTACAGTATTTTTCTTACTATCTCCTCAACTCTTAAAAACTCGTAAATAGGGTCCTCCCAAACCTAGACAGCTTAGTATTCCACTCAATTTAGTTTCTAGGCACAATCAATCTTCAACTGATACACTAAACTCAAGCTTCTTATAAAGTGATTCAGCTCTGGTTAATGGAAAGGAAGATTATAAGACATAAACCAAAATATTTTCCATGGTAGGTGCATGAAATCAATGAGTCACTTAGTTTTTATTGTCAACATGATCACAACAGCAGATGACCTTGTCCTTTTCACATCCCAGGGATCAAAAGTGTGCACTTCTTAACATTTTTCTTCTTTAATCTCCTAACTCATAGTCCTGCCATCCTAGCTTTTTATACTTTCATTTGCCAGTTACAGCAGGGAGATTACGAGTGATGTACGTGTTTATGATCAATATGCTGTAAGATGGAATTCATATTGATCTTCAGTCATGCAGCACATATGCCTTACTTGTTATAATCCTTTCTTTATAAAGAGAAGCACTGCTCCTGCGTGCTGGATTTTTTCCTTATTACTGCATCAGCACTGCTCTTTGCTGCTCCTACATCCTGTTCTCAGACTGCTGCTGAAGCAGTATGTAATCTTTACACTCAGACTTTAGAAACTAAAAACTAATGGCAGCAACAACTGGGTCTAGTGTTACATGGCAGCAAAACAGAATTTTACAGTTGTGTAAAAGATCCAATCTGACTGATTAGTCCTTCCTAAATTAGAGCAAGGAAAACAGCTACTAGTGTAAATTAAGTTCCAGTATCCCTGTACAGACTGCATTTCACAGCTACACTGGGAAGGCACAAGGCATCATGGTAAGCATATTCTGACCATAGAGTCTGATGCAACAAGCATAAAGAACTATTTGCACATGGAACCATTGCAATATTTCCATAAAAGTCTATTTTTTGATTATTTGTGTTTATTCAGGTTGCAAACAAAACTCTCCCCCCTTGTATATATGTTCTTCTCCCAAGAAGTTTATACTTTTCTCACATTTCCAAAGCAGAGGGGTATTTTTTGACAACCTCTACAACTCACACTCTTCCCAGGAATTGCTTAGAAATTAAACCCATACCATTGCTGTTCTCAGCCTTCTTTTTTCACACCATTGCTGCAAAGCTGCCCTAGTCTTGCTGGGCGTGTGAACCACTGGAGAGACACAGCAAGATGGCAGGCTGAGCTTTGTGCAGCACACAACTGCAGGCATTCATTACAGACGAACACACCAAGTGCTTAAAGAAGCACATAACCTACAAATACGGTCTGTTCATCTCACAAACAGCAGCATCCAGAGAGATCATGAGGACTTACAAAAAGGAATAAAACCACACTTTGAGACTAGCCTTTACAATCTAGCAGTCAGTCTGCCACTCTGAATACCCAGCATACTTCAAAATCCCCATGCTGTGCACAGTTCAGAGTAAGAACTTAAAATCTGAATGCCCAACATCACAACTCCATCAGTCCCAACTGCTGGGTGGTTTTGGAGCTGTTTCTGCACTTCTCCTCTGCAATTGTAAATAAACAAAAACCAAATCATATACACTCGGACTGTGAAAGGCTCCAGTTTTATTCTGTTGTTGAACAGGAAAGTTTTCAGAGCGCAGATACCATGGGATGGGAAAATCATTTCCCCACCCATACAGTCTAATGCCCTAATATATTATAATACTGTCTTGAAGTAATTTTTTTAGCTGAGCCAAATGTGATGAATGCTGAAACAAGTGTATTCCCTTATTTGTTTCATCTTGTTTGCAGAAAGGTTTATAAAAATTCATGTCAGGACAAGGATATAGTGTTCTTCCTATGAACATCTGCAATCACATCCCCTACAAGAGCTGACACATCTACTTACATTGATAGCTTGACTTCCAATCATTCCAATTTTCATAGACTTTCAGTAGCTTTTAAAACTGACCCATAATGAGATTTTTTTGCTACGCATCAGATGGAGGCTTTCAGCCTGCATTAATGAAAGTCTACCCATTCATCTATGGTTTAAAGACACTCTCAGGGTTTCCCTTTTTACAGAAATATTAACCCTTTGCTATCTTTGGAATATTTTTCCCCCCACAAATTACTCTGCTTAAAAGCAAAGTAATCCTATGTTTACTGACAACAAAACACTACGTATCACAAAACAAACATCTACATGGAAAACAAAAAATCCTTAATTATAAACTGAGTTAAACCACACAGATTCTGCCAACTGCCTTGGCATAGCTCAAAGGTCAGCCCAGCACTACTCAGCAAAGTAAGTCTGCCATAAATAAAGAATGCTTCCATGAAGAAATAAAATTAAAATTATGCTCCCAGTCTTGCAACAGCTCAGAAGTCATACCTTTCAAAGTCAACACCTCTTGCTATGTTATATTTATTCTGTAAACATCAAAGAAAACTTCAAGAATACAGAAGTCCCCTTCATAGATTACACTAGTTTAAAAAGCTAGCACTGCATTTGGGTATTTAATCAATTTTCAGATAGTACATAGTGGGGAAGAAAGTATTGCTCTCTTCTCAGAGTAAAGATCTAAATATAAAAGAAATCAGTTGTGTGATATAATAGAGGCTGATCTACCTCCTCAGCAAAATTTCAACAACTTCAAAAATATAGAACATTTGCATTTGAATATCTTCAATGGCAATTAAGCACCTTCTGAGTTCCTACATACAACACAGCAGTATTAATGAATTCATATCACTATTGATGTAAACTGGTAAAGATGAGAAAGATTTAACTGAATAGCCTGTGAAAAAATAGTCCAGGAATGCTCCTGTATAAATTAAGATAATGAATTAGACAAAGAAAATTATCTTTTTCCCCTTTCCACTTGATTATCTTGTGATTTCACGTACAGAGGGTATTCACATACACAACAGGAGCAACACCACATGTGTTATATTTCAAAAGCACAGGGTACAGAAAAATGGAAATATATAAAACATTAGTTGCCCTGCAAGACCCTGGATCGGCAGAATTTACAGCAACTAAAGCATTTTTCTGAGCAGTCTAAGTAATGACATTCAGAATTTCATCCACACAGCTGGATGAGTTGTTCCACTAAGTGCAAGAGAGTTTAGCATGGGAAGCCTACGCAAAATTTATTCCTACCCAGAAGAGGTTCTGTGGACAGCCTCTCATCTCTTTGTATAATGCAGTTAGTAGTTTCTTCATATATGACTTGACCTTTCATTAAGTGTTAAAACTTTTGCTTGCATCTTATCATCAGACATCTCAATTTGCAGACACCAGGCACTAAGAAAAAAGAAATATACTGCACATATGGCAGAAAAGGCACACAAGCAAAGACACCCAAGTACAGCCTAGCATCTCAATTCTTATATCACCCAAGAGCTTCAAGTTTTAAACGAGTATATCTTAGTTATTATGCTGTTAAAAATAAGTTTAGCATGAAAAAATTACTACAGTAACAAATTACTGCAATTTATTTTTAAATGGGTTTCTATTGATTATCCTAACTCCAATTCAGAATTATTTTTCTTTGAAAAAAAGGAAAAGGTAGCAGTTACAAGCTCTCCTAATTTCCAGGTTTCTTGTTTAATTTTTAGCGTGGATGCCAAAAAAACTCCAAGACTAGGCAATGTACTTCCCTGTTTAAAGGCAGCACTAAAGATGAGTGGTGTAAATTAAGATTCTCCTTCTTTATAAGAAATGCAAAAAAATACATTCCCTTCCCAATTTCAGTGTGCACATCAGCTTCCTCCACTGACAAGAAGAGGAAGCACTGCTGACCTCAGACTTCAGTTCCATTATGTCTTTATTGCACTACAGCAGCTAAAGAAAGCACACACTGCAAAAATAGTCTTTTGAAAAACATCTTAGCATATGGAGTTTGTCTGGCATAGGCTTGACTGAACATCCACTGCAGAAGGTGCCCATGGCAGGAGTGCAGTGTTCTCAGTAACCTCTTGAGTAGCAGCTCTAACCCCTGTGCAAGATGGACAATGAGAAAGCCACCAGCTATCCTAAAGATATGGGAAGAAGTGGCCTTTTCTTCCCTATTCCATTTCTTGAATCAGGAGAAGGGATAAAACAAAAATCCAGGTCTTTATGTTTCATATGTGAAATACAGTTAACCAGCATTATCTGCACCTCTCACTACCCCTTTGATCTGCTTTCCCACCTTTCTACCCACTACCATAGTTTCACTGATGCTCTCTGACCTGTCCCCATCTGTGATAACAGACACGTGAGGAAGGCACGCTGGCACAGGGGCGCTGTGATGGGAGATCCAGCGAGCAAAAACGCTGATAGAGGAAGAGAACAACAAAGAGGTAACAGATTGTTTGATTTAGATACGTATTTGAAGAGGACGCAGGAGGGTGCTGAAAATAGTTGCAGAATCAGAGAGCGCTTAGAAACGGGAAACAGGCTTCAATTTCATCTCAATGAGCTAACTCAGAGGAAACACAAATAACATTACTTCCCACACACAGCATGGCAAGTCTGGTCTCCAGGTGATGCATCCACAGCTGCGGACCAATTTGTTGCTCCTTTTTCAAATGTCACACCATCTCCCCCGACACGCTGGGCCACAGTCTCACAGTATCAGAGATACAGGCACACGCACGGTGAGGTCAGGCTGCTTTGCTCACCCTATCTCATGCACAGCAAGCCCAGGGAGCCGAACTAATTGTGCATGCAGTGAAGCACATGGAGAAACAGAGAAGGTGATCTTTGTTTTGCTTTCTAAAAAAACCCAAAACTACAGGCTTTAGCCTTTGGAATAGAGCAGCAAGGCAGCACACGTATCTCTGGTACAGCTTTGGAGCACTGCTCTGAACCACGCAGCAGCTCAGTGTCTCAGCAACAATAATGTTAGCACATGAGGAAAGACTGCAGCTTTTTTGGTTCGGGTTTTTAAGACTAACTGATGTCACTGAGGAGAAAAAACAGGCGAGCTCCTGGGTACAGAAGCCCCTCAGTTGTACTCACCTCACCCCAGGAGAGGAGCGGGGCTGAGCCACCCAGGGGATGGGCACAACGGGACACCCCCACACAAACAGGGAAACCAGAACAATGACCCCAAAATCTGGGTGTTCACTGTACAAAGTGTTGCCAGAGACAGGCCTGGGGTTACATGAGGCTCTGTGATACTTCTGGAGCCACCCAGGGGAGGAAGTAACCATAGAATCATTTTGGACTCTAGGATCATTTTGGAAAAGACTTTTAAGATCATCAAGTCCAACCCAGCACTGCCAAGTCCACCACTGAACCACGTTCTAAAGCACCACATCTACACAGCTTTTAAATCCCTCCAGAGATTTGACCACTGCCCTGGGCAGACTGTGACAGTGCCTGACAATCCTTTTAGTAAACCAATTTTTCCTATTATCCAACCTAAACCTCCCCTGGCACAAACCGAGACCATTTCCCTTTGTCCTATCACTTGTAACTTGGGAGAAGAGACCAACACCCACCTTGCTCCAACCTCCTTTCAGGTAGTTGTAGAGAGCGATGAGGTCTCTCCTCAGCCTCCTTTTCTTCAGGCTGAACACCTCCAGCCCCCTCAGCCATTCCCCATAAGACTGGTTCTTTAGACCCTTCACCAGCTTCGTTGCCCTTCTCTGCACCTGCTCCAGCCCCTCAGTGTCCTTCTTGTAGCGAGGGGCCCAGAACTGACACAGGATTCCAGGTGCAGCCTCACCAGTGCTGAGTAGAGGGGACAATCACTGCCCTGGTCCTGCTGGCCACACTATGGCTGACACAGGCCAGGCTGCTGTTGGCCTTGTGGCCACCTGGGCACACTGCTGGCTCACGTTCAGCCACTGGTGACCAACACCCCCAGGTCCTTTTCCGCCGGGCAGTTTCCAGGCGCTCGTTCCCAGCCTGTGGCATTGCAGGGGGTTGTTGGGGGATGCCTGTTGTGATGGATGGAAGCACAGAGACCCCGGCACAGGCAGCGAGTGAGGAACCCAGGGGAGGTGCAGCCCTGGCCTGGCCCTGGCCCCACGCGCCTTCCCCACAGGAGGGACGGGGACACCGCCCGTGGGCGCCTCTCACCCACCGCACGCCCCAGGAGCTCTGCGTGCCCGTGAGGCGCTCGCCGGGACCATCTCCTCCTCTTTCCCTCCTGCTCCCCGGGGCTCGCAGCCCAGCCCCGGCCGGGGAGAGCCAAACCCCGCCCGGCGCTGCCCCCACCGCCGCGCTCGGCTGCAGCAGCGACCCCGGCGGCGGCAAAACCTCGCGGAGGCGAAGCCTCCAGAAGGGCCCGCGGGGGCGGGGGACAGGGACAGAGGGGCGGGGGGGCTGCAGGAGCTGTCCCGCTGCCTGCTGGGCCCGGCACACCGCACACACCGCCCATCCGCCTCCATTGCTTGATATTTCTCTGTGGAAAAGGAGCTGGAACTGTGGTGAGGGGAAACGGCTGCAGCTGTGCTGGGGTGCGTGGTGCCTGCTGTGGTCCTCAGCCCCTGGGACATCCCACACCTGAAGGAGCACAGGTGTCACTTCCGAGCCCCGTGGTGACACCGACAGCCCACGCTCACATTACTGGCACGGTTGCGGGTTCACTGGTTTGAAGGTTGGGGCTTTGTAGCAGCAGTCCCATCAGAGTGTCAGAAAAAACACGTGAGCATGGGAAATGTGAAAGCAGAACTGAACCCAAATGTGCCGGGGTTCGGACAGGTTCCCTGCAGGAATCCTGGGCCGGGCAGTGTGCACCGGGCAGGCGGCGGGGCTGGGCAGGGATGGAGGAGCCCTGGGACAACAGCAAAGTTAGCAAAGCCCGAAAGTGGCACAGCACTGGGACAGTTCTCAGCACAAAGCCAGGGACACGTAAACCTACATCAACAAAATGTGTTTGTTACATAAAATCCTCTTCTCTTTAAACAGAGCGGGGGAAGGGAGGCTTAAAATACAATTCAACACGTAGCTCCTACTTGCAGTGCTCGTTACCAGAATTACACATTCCATGTCTGGCTGTACAGTACGATAGATGGGATTTTTTTCCTACTTCCTGCAAAACAACATTTGCTTATTCAACTGCCTTTCAGCAATGGGTATAATCATAATCCCAAGTGACACACGCAGTGAGAGCAACTGACTACTTTCTCTCTCTCCAGCACTTTATTTCTAGAGATGCTCAGTTTAATTAGCTCCACAGCAGTCAGAGGGGTAAACAGGTCAGCTCTATGTCAAATCTCTGATAGGCATCTTCCTCACCACCACCCAATACCCATCATTTCTTTTACTGTTTTGCTTTTGTTTTGCATGCTACAAGTAAGGTCATTGGTGTCGGATACCTTTTATTTTTGTGTTACATTCCTGAATATCTGCACTTTGGGGAAGGGAATGAAATAAACTGTGAAGTCTAGCATACAGCATCTGTGAGAGGGAGGGAACATTTCATACAGACTCCATATTCAAACTGAATGTCACCAGAATTTTCTGACCAGATGATATCATAAGTGTTGCAAAACAAAGAGAGTTAGGAATCAACATGAATTTTATTTTTGTCTGGATTCCAAAGTATGTAGGGTTACCCAAATCCTTCTGTACCAACTTACCTTCTTTTTTCTCTTTCTGCTGAGAGACATTGTTTAGGACACATCCCATGAGAATCTGTCTTGGACTATTCCAGCAGCTCCACAAGACTATATCAAAATCTATAGTCTTTAAAATAGACCTGCCACAAGTGCTGAGAAGGGGCAATTACATGCAGAATACTGTTCTTTGATACTTTGTATGAAACAGAGCAAGCAGGCAGGCGGTGAAAGGAACAGGATGCATTTCCAAATTTAAGCTGTGCATAAGCCACAGAACTGCTTACTTCTGCAGGAAGCAGTTTGCAATCACTGACATTGTGTCAAGGCCCATGTGACTCAAATCTAAAATGCAATATGACCAGGGTCATGCCTCTTAGCCTGCGTTTCTAGTGCCCAGTTTTCTAATTTAAATAGCAATCCTTTTGGCAGTCATCTTGTACAGTGGGGATCCACCTGCAAAGCTATTACTGTTTTGAAATCAGCTGTTACTCTTCAAAGGAAAACAATGTTCTATAAAACTTGCTGGTCACCAATGTCTTTTTCAATTTCAGTATTCTTTGATCATCATTGCAGACCATGATATGCAAACCCCACCTGTTACAGTTTCACATATTATGTCTGTAATTTCACTACCACTGTATTATGTAGAAGTTAAGTTTGGTAAATATTTATAAAAACAGCTGAGAAAGGTATGCAAATATTTCCTATTTTTATATACTTTTTAAAGTGGGTTTGGAGGTTTGACAGTCTCGGAAATAAACAACCAACCCCAGCTGCTGGTACAGACAGATCTCTGCTGATCTCAAGGCACCCACGCTAATTTATGCAAGCTGACTCTCTGGCCCACGTATCTATTGAACAGTAACTGCATAGGTCCTAGCAGTTGTGAACTGCTCCTGTAGTGCCTAACATGTCTCACTTAGCAGGTTATATCTGAAACCTTTTCACAAAATGCAGGGAAAATTCTCTCTCAGATGATGCTTTGGCCTTTTTGTATGCTGTTTAGTGAACCATCTCCTGCAGAATTTCCTGGACTTGGTTTCTTTTTGTTTTCCTATTAAGAAAGGTCAGTCTTTCTGCATTGTGCTAACCGACCATTCGACAGCTTGTTTCCAATCTCTTTGAAACTGTGTTTCTTCTGCTGCCATAAAACTCACATCTGTATTACATAAAATAGAAGTCATTTGTCTCCATTGTATGGTGATAAGAACCATCATGTTTCTTCCTGTGAAGGTTACATGTTACAACATGGCTGGTGGACTTCTTGCCTGAAATGCTAATGCGTGGTACATCTGATAAAAGGTGTATGGGACTGCTGGTGTATGTACCCAGGGATGATCAGTATCCAAGGTCTCTGGCCTCTTCCAACACAGTGGCATTTATATGTAAGATAAGTTTAGACCTCAGGAACCCAAGGACTTCTCTAAGATTCAGGATTCAAGGAAAGCAGAGGGTTTTAAAAGGGTTTAAGTCAGATAATGGACTTCCTGTGCAATACCAATCCTATAAAAAATACACAATGATGTCTTTGAACCATTATTTTTTATTTTTTTTCCCCATCCTTCCAGCTCACATAGGCTGATGACATAGACTGATGTGATATGCACATGAAATGTACTGGCAAGTAGCAGAAAATATCCCTTTATGATGATCCACAGTAGGTACAAATCATTCCAGCTCAGGCTCAGATAGCCTTGATGCAGGGAAAACTCTAGAAAATTATGCTTTTAGCTCTGGTGGTCCCTACATTGTGAAGCAGAAGGAAACTCATTGCACAGTCATCATATTAAATTACACCAGGAAAGAAGGTTTGAAATACCATCTCTTGGATTGTTTCAACACTACTCAAAAAGAGTTACAAGATTCACACAGCAGCCTTGGAGGATTAATAGATTAGTCCAGGTGATATTGGGGTTGCAACTTTAAACTACTGTTAGTAGCCAAACCATTTAATTTAAAATTATTTATGCATACAGAATCACGGCATCACAGAATCACAGAATTCTAGGGTTGGAAGGGACCTCGAAGGATCAGCTAGTCCAACCCCCCTGCCAGAGCAGGTTCACCTACAGTATACTGCTCTAAAAAAAGACCATATAAACAGGACTTTCAGACAGTGTAAGTGACATGAACAAATAATTATTTCAAAAATTAGCAGCTGTTCTGATTCATTTTTATTTGAAGCCTTCAAGTACCTGAAGTGGGCCTAAAGGAAAGCTGGAGACTGACTTTTTACAAGGGCATGTAGTGATAGAAGGGGGAATGGTTTCAAACTGAAAGAGGGGAGATTTAGATTAGGTATTAGGAAAAAATTCTTTACTGTAAGGGTGTTGAGACACTGGGACAGGTTGCCCAGAGAAGTTCTGGTAGGTTTCTGTGCTTTACATCATTTTGCAGGCACGCAAAAGATAATGGTTTGAAGCATTCAGAAGATTTATTCTCTTATCCTGGTGATAAACATCTATAAATGGTAGTGAGAGACCAGAGAGTATCAGTATCATAACTAAACATCTGTATGTATAGGATAAAACTTGTAGTTAAATTTTTCCATTTTAATTAATTGTACTTATTCATTAGTACTGATCGTATATACATTTATCTATTTATAAAATAGCAAACTAATGCTGTTTCCTTCCTTTCTTTTTAGTAAGATATGTATGAACAAGTTATTATTATTCCTACAATTGTAACAGTTATAGAAAGGAAAAAAGTCATATGTACACCAAACTGTGTTTTACTTTAAACTTAAAGATAATTTAAAAATTAGTAAAATTGATCTGTTAGCCCTTTTGAGCAATGGAAAATATTATATTCCATCCAGTCATGTGAAAAGCACACAGCTATCAGGTCTGCTTCGTTAAAATGAATGTAAAAGAAGTGAGGTAAATTCTTTCACATTGAACAAAATAACACTACATCTGAAATGAGGGCAACCTCCCAAAAAGTGCAAGTAGCTGCCTTGAAACTCATTGTTAAAAAAACCCCAGAAATTCATAAGATTGCCTATAAGTTCTAGAAATATGTTTTAGTTTTTTTTAAAAAAATAGCCTGCTAATACAGCTTTTTAATATCTAGGGCCACTAGAGGCATTTAAATCATCTTTCTACTTGGCATTTTATTAATGTAAAGGCTCTTGGAGTGATAAACATGTTTTGAAGTGTGGTGCTATTTTCATAAATTGCAAGTTGGCTGATAGGTCTAGAGGAATCTTTTCTTGTATTCTATATGAAACATACCACAGACTTTCACTAAAGGATTCTTGAATTAACATGAAATTGAAGTTGATATTTCTCACTGCAATGCGGTACATTTTTTTTAAAGAAAGAGATTAAATGGGCTGAAATTGAAGCAATTAAGACAGCTTTTTTTTTTTTTTTTTTAAGAGGAATGTCCACTTTCTCTTCTTTAAGGTTTTAAGACATCATAAACATTATGGATATTATTTTTAGACATTTAATTCTTATCTTGTTTACCACAAGATGAACCACAGTAATTTCACCTAAATACTTGGATTTCTACCAGGAATATCAAATTCACTTCCAGATATCACTATTATAGGTCCCCAGTATCTTGCAACACATGAGACTGGGTCCAAAACAGTAACCATGTGCACCCAGTGCTGGGACCAGAACTGGTACGTCAGTACTAAACTGATGTTCTATATGAATTTGCCAGTTTGGGCTGCCACAAACTTACTCACACCCTTTTGTGTGAACCATGGTCTGTATGAACCTTTCCCAAGGACTGGAGTTAATGCATAAAACAGACATTTGCCCATGACTGACTGTACTTTCTGCTGGTGTGGACACCAAAATTAGATCTGGCAAGACATCTGTGGCAACTGAAGTTTGGATTTCAGTTCATGAGCTTCTCTACTCTCAGCCATGTTGAGAGTACGAATTTTACACAGAAAATCAGTCAGGACATACTAACACTCTTGCATCTGGCTGTGAAGGTGAATAGGAGGCATTGGTGATGGAAGTGGAAAATAGCCCAGAGCAGGCTCCTGATACCCAGAGACATGGGAATACTCTTCCAGATATCAAAACGAAGCTACCATAAAATTTCATTGACACTTATAAATCTCCAGCAGTGCGGTGTAATTTGGTACAGTGTGATTCTTTTTCCAAACAACAAAAGGAAAGTTTGGTAGGAACAGTCTATGACACAATTAACATTTCAGAAGACTGGTGACATTGAAGGGCTTTGTATTTGTATTGGCTCAATAATAAAAAAAATCCCTTTGA
Organism: Aegotheles bennettii; assembly: GCA_013398125.1. NCBI lineage: Eukaryota > Metazoa > Chordata > Aves > Caprimulgiformes > Aegothelidae > Aegotheles > Aegotheles bennettii. The sequence goes on along the minus strand of VZRW01002458.1, from coordinate 2,626,655 downwards.
GTTTAATGGGAGCTCTGGGTTGTCAGTTCAAAGCTGAGTTAAATTAGAAGTGATTGGGAGCTGTTACCATCTGTTGAGTGTGTGGTGGCTTGTGCTACATGAGTTAATATATTTTAGCAGGCAGATGGGCAGAAATGTGCAGGCCTTACTCATTCAGCACCCTTGTTAGCAATCAGAATAGAGATATCAGGAACACAGAAGGCATAGGAGTGAATTTCTTTTTAATTCCATTATGAAGTCCCCTGCATTACGCTTTTGGCTTTTTTCAAGGATGTTTCTACAACAGCCTTCTTTGTTATATGTATTGTGTGGTTGAGAAAAGCATTGTTCTTTCTAAGTGCTGTCAATCTTAGTCCTGTCTCTTGCTCTAAAATAAAACTTAAAAAAAACCCCAAACAAACCATATTTCTGTTCATGCTTTCAGGTGTTAAAACCCACACAATTTTTTTTTCATGGACTGAATATCACAGCAGTTAAATAATGATGATGTGGAAGAACACTGCCGTATCAGCTATGATTTAACACTCTCTCTTTTCCCTTTTTCTTCCTACCCAACACAGTTTTACAGGTCTAAGGTCACCAATTCTCCTACAATACAAAAAACCCAAACTGTACTGACAAGGATACTACTGTTTAATGGACATCTGCACTGAAAATTAATATATTTCTTGTAAAGACTGCTTCATTGTAAGGAACATTATCTATCTTACTGCATGTTCAGAAAAATCCCTTTGCTATACTGGATAGTCTAATGAAAAGAAACTGGTTTAAGCAAGAAAAGAGGAAAAAGGAATAGAGCACTGCACAGGGATTAAGGCCGCACCAGTGCAGTTTTGTAATTAACCTCAGCTTTTGTGTGCTCCTTCCCTCCCTGTTCATCAGTTTCCCCATCTACAAGAGGCAATCATTAATCCACACAAGTCACCATCAAATTCTCAGAGCCAATGCTGTATCTATTGGGTTTCCAAACACCTCTTTCTTATCAGCTACTTGTATTTCATCATGCCTCAAATTAGGCAGAGATTACCTTTTAATCTTCAAAATACTTGCTACATTTTCAGAAATATATTTATATTTATAGTTTCTAAAAAAATTCTACATATAGAAATGTCAAGGTTGTGAAATCAGTCACTGAATATTACAAAATGCTGACATAAAGGCTTCATGTGCCCTTTGCATACCCGTATTTTTTAATCAAGTCCAGCTTTCCTGGATCCTGTGTCTGTAGTTTAATAAAGACCAGAAAATGTGGTCTCTTCCTGAAATCCTTCTTCATTGCTCATCCTGAAAGTGCGTGCAGTTGGTGTAACAAAAACCAAACATGGTAAGAGTAATTGAAGGCTTCAGCACTGCATAAAACAAGAGCACAGCTTCAATAATTCCTTACCACATTTTCATGTGGAAATTGGCTCTGTGTTTCTGACCAACACTACTTTCAGTGCAGTGAAATCAGAAGAGAATACGCCACATAACCAATGTACCAGACTCTGGAACAGGAGCTACAGAACCTTTGAATGTATTTAAAAAGATTTTTTTCATTGTTATTTCGAGATTAATATCTCTTACTGAGTGAACAGCATAAATAATGCATAAAATTTCTCTTGTCTACCAGTTCAGCAATTTAATATAAAAAAACTGTCAGAAGATCATGGGTAATGGTATTAAAGACCCTCTGAAGACTCTCCTGCTTTCTGGGATGTGTGTAACAGGAAGCAGATTAGGATGAACTTTAGTAGAACAAGGTGCAGGGGTTCGTTTAACAGCTTTAAAAGGTGTGTAGCGTTAGACTGAATAGTGATTTTGACTCTGGTGAGACTCTAACTCTGCACATGTTCAAGAAAGTACAACATGAAATAGCACGCATACAGGTGACAGATGAATGAATTTATGCCCCATCATGGTGCTCAGAGCTCATGAACTAACTGTCTTTCATCTGAAGTCTAGAACAAAAGCACAGACTGGTTATGCTCTTTAATCTCAATAGTACTTGTCTTTAAAGGAAAGCTTTAGCCCATAAAGCTCAAGCCAGATTCTACTCTGAGTAATTATAGTTTGCCTGCAGTAATTATGTTCCCTTTGCAGTTTCATATAGAACTAATGTCCACCCACTTGCTGCACTGAACTATTTTATTGCTGTACAATTGCTGTGAGTAGCTAAAGAGTTGCTGGAGTGGGAGAGGTAATCTGGGGCCAGAGAGAGCTGCTGTGCACGGTGTCTGCATGGTGTCAAGGCATTCCCTGACAGCTGACCCAAAGTCTGTACTGTGGTAGGACACACTGCTTAGGGAAGGGTTATAGTACCTGAGCCCAAAATAAATCTTCCTTGGAGATAATTCAGTTTATCAATATCTCACTAAATGCTGTGGGATCCCACAGGAAGAAAGGCACTATGTACGAGGTGTAATGAGATCAGTAGTTACTCATTAAATGTAGCAGCAGACTCCTTTGTTGTACAGAGCAGTAAGACACATGGCACTAAATACACAGAAAGCTTGAAAATACACCAAAATGACAGTGCCTTCTCTATCCTTAATGTGGGCTTCCATCATCATTAAAGGCTTAGGCCAGCAGGAATTCAAGTTAATGGATGTTTTTTCATGGACTTCAGCTGTTATCAGAGCAATCTTAAGCACTGTCATTTTGCCTCATGAATTTGGTGTAGTCTGAGAGGCTCAGCTGAAGCATTGCATCAACATGAAATTCAGAAAGTGCATTAAACATAAGCCCTAAAAGGACATTACCATTCTGCTGTAGCTGTGGAAACTGAATGGCTGGACAGTGTAAGTATGGATTAATAGAACTGCATGTGCAACAGGCAACACCTCTGTCTTCCACAAATTAAAAATAACACCTGTTCTGCAGACATTTCCTGAGTAGGGAGGTTTTAAATTTAATAAAGGAAGAGAAATCTATTACTCAGAAAATGGTCAGGTACCTGTAGGTAAGCACTCCCTAAGTATCACTTTGTAAAAAGCAGCCATGACTCCCCTGTTACAAAGTGATCTATGAGCTTCTGCCCCTGCTTTGCTGAAAAAACCTTTGGATACAAATCATGTAGAGGATCCACGTTTTAGGGGCACACTGAATGCGTCGGCTCACTCACTGTTATATCTAACTCAATATCTCTGTCCTTCTTTTCATGTTCCTCAACAGATTATGTCAGTTCTCTCACAGATTTCTATCTTGGTTTTGCAACTCGGATTCTTGTTTGGAGTCCTGTCTACCTAACTGTTAGTTACTCATAAAAGGTGCTATGCACTATCTTTCACTAAGCACTGGAATATTTTTGTTTATCCGTAAAAAGCAGTATGGTACTTTGCCTAAAATCATGTAAATATATATAGCAACCTTGAGTTTAGTCATTAACTGTCTGTAACTGATTTTCTGCAATAAAAAGATTTCCCTTTCTCTGTTCATTATGCCCAGTTAGCTATATCTGACCAATTGCAATATTCTGGTTTGTTCCTATTTTTTCAATGCTTGATGCAAGCTGAGGCTGTTTTGAATATTCAGTGTGTAAAAAAGCCTGACCAAATTCAGTGGGGCCCAAATATTCAGACAAAACCCCATGGTTCAGCACCTCCTTCGTCTGAGTGCTCTTCCTGTATGTACTCAATACATAAATGAAGGTTTTAATTAGCTTTTGTCCCAATATGTTTTTGCTGCTAATGAACACAGGTCTACATCTGTCTATTGTGCTGATGGGATCTAAGAATAAAATCTAATTTTGGAAGTGCAAGATAACAAGAGACAGAAATCAGTCAAAGCTGAATAAGAAGCTGAGTAGTAGATACAAGTAAAATAAGAGATTAAAAAAAGAGAATTGCATGAATCAGATCTATTTGTTATTTCAGCAGCTGTCTCCAATTTACCACCCTGAATAATAAATCAGTCACAAAAACTAAATGGTCACAGATTTTTATTCAATAGTACCTATCACAAGTTACTGAATATTATTTTATTACAATTAATAGCCATTGTAAGACATAAAATCCCTCTATAGACATTGCCCATTTTGGCTACATAGAAGCAGAAGAATTGAAAGATAATGCTTATATAATGATAATGCATTATATCAATACATAGATCAATACATCTAAATAAGCCATGCCTGATCTTCCAAAGGAAGTAAGTATCTTAATTTTGGTGCACAGTACAGTGCATCTTAGCAAACTTCATATCTGGAGCACTTCCATGTTACTTGGAGTCCCCAGGCCAGAATAACAACCTTCGCTGCCTCTTCCCCCGCAGCCACTCCTCAGCAGCTGGGACTGTCCTCTCGCTGGTACTATTCATCTCTGCGTGTGGCTGGATGTGTGCTGAGCATTTCATAACTAAAATGATCTGTTTAAAACCAAACAAGATACTTGGGGAAAACATCGAGAAACCATTCCAAAGATCCTCTTTAGCACAGAGCCACACAGCCAGGTGAGTCAGTCTGGTTGAAGAGGTGGTGGGGAATAAGCAAGAATTTCTTGAACCAGCTCTGCCCTAGGTGTTTCACAACATGGAGGTGCAAGCACAGCCTTCCCTAAACCTTCACAGACCTCCGGCTGCCCACTGTGTGCTGTGCTGCCCTTCCTGCATTTGTCATGGCACTACATCCTGATGAAACTCCAGCATGAGATGAAACTGGGAAATGAGAGCCAAACCATGATCAAGGAGAACAGGTATGATTTGACAAACTGTTTTCTTTCTTCAGGGAAAGAATGGTATTCTTTGAGAAATATGAATCATATCAAATTAACACAAACCCTCATTTGGTCTGCTTTTGAAAGGGAGGGCGTTGACACATAAACAAGTCATCGCAGAGGAACCGCACAGCACAAGTGAGATTCAAAGCAGCAACTCGCCATTTAGCGTGAGGCAGTGGACACTAGTCTATTCTTCTTCCCTCATTCTTCTTCTTTCAAACTTCTTCATCTAAATCACCAACTGACTTCTTCCCCTTCTACTGTTTCTGGTCCTGCTTCCTTTTCAAGGCTGTTAATATTCCAAATAGCTGACCTGCTCTTCTGCCTTGAAGTGAGACTTCAATGCTGGCTGCTGGGCCATGTTACTGCTGGCCTTTTCAATGCCATGCTGCTCTGGGGCTGTGAGGGGAGAATTCACGTCTCCTGTGGCCAATTTTCACAGCAGTCAAGAGCCTGTATTAAATTGGTCTATTTGCTTCTTTAAGTTTTGCATATGCCTTTAGCTAGCAATGCTCACAGATTCTTGTGATGTGACAGTAACAGGCAGGGAGGTGATCTGTTTTTCTACTTCTTTAAATGGTTTAAATGAAGCTTTTTGTCCACAGGCACCAATGGTATGGGAGATATAGGAGCCTGCTCATTTCCCAGCTGTTTCTCACCCGACCTGCGGCTCTATGACCTGAGCCGCAGAGATGAGTCTCAGTGCTCATAAGCTGATGGACACTCATCAGCTAATAGAATTTGAAGACAGAATATACATGTATTCCTGAAATGCATTGTGAATATAATCTCCATATAAGCTTCTTACAGCTTTCAACATCTGTTCTGTTGACTGACATTTTCCCCAATGCTGTATGTTTCACAGATAAATCCCTGAGTAAGTTCTTAATGTGAAAGTGTAAGTGATGTCTTGTAATGCTGATTGTGTACTTTAAAAAGGTGCTTCTATGAAGGAATGTTATTCTGTATTTTAAGACCCCTTGTGGTTTTCCCTCACCTGAAACCATTAGCCCATCCCTTTTATTGTTCATTTCCTGACCTCGGTCATTTTTGCTATTGTAAAGTGCTTCCAAGAAAAATCCTGACCTCACTGAGCACACAGAAAAATTATATTGACTCCAGAATGGCCAGAGTTTCAGGCTTGATCTCCGAATTCTTTGTGACATAACTGTTTTGCAGTCAGTAATTGGATAGGCATCCAGCATTAGTCACATTGGTTATGTCTGCAATCCATATTAATTCTTATAAAAGAGACACAAAGTCAGTTAAAAAATAACCCATTTGTGAAAAAGGAGCTCAGTACAAAATTCAGAACAACATCTTCCCATTTGAAGATTTTTCTTTGCTGATCACTTATATTTAGGGACCAACACTAATGCATACTGGCCTTCCTATAGGACATTTTTCTTGCCTACCTTTTTTGACTGGTCCTTTAAATTCCATAATGGCCATAAAAGAGATTCCTTTAAAACATTTATTTTGCAACCAGCTTCTGGCTCTCCATTTCTGCCAGCAGGTAGGGCCTTTATTCCATTGTCTTTTCTTCTTTTTCTACCTCTGAAAAGGGATGGCATGTTACCATGTCTTTCTACATAGGCTGCATGCTAAAGTACTTAACATAAATTTTATACTTAAAGCTATGAGAAAAAAGGATCGTTTATTTTATGTATGAAAGTCATGGAACTTTTCACTGAAGGTTTTTCTATAAGAAAGGTTTCTCAGCTGGAGTCTGTCAACTTTGGTAACAGAACAAGCAAGATGAAGTAAACACCTTAAGTAATGGATTCTTGTTTGTGCCCTTTCCCAAAGCCTTAGCCCTCGGGTTCAGTCATTGGACCTTTGTGTTACACACCATTTCAGCTGTTTCCCAGCTCTATGAACTCTATGGCACACCTGCCTATAGGACATAAAACAAATTCGTGTCTGCCTGTCTTTGAGCAGCAGCTGTTTGAAGAGATGTAGGATAACTTTAGCCAAAAAATGGATCCAGTGTTTATTCACTCACAGGTTTACAGCAAGCAGCAACTGCAGGCCAGATCACAAATGACTGAATAAATCTAGTCTTAGGTAAACTTCAGCCTGTCCTGGGACAGCTGGGGATAGTCAGAGGGTGGCTGGTTTTAGCAGGGTGTTCCTGCCGGGCAGGCTGGGACAAGACGGCTGCCTCCACTGCACATTCTCCTTCCCACTGGGATAAACATGGAAACTGAATAACAGACACAGAAAGGAAGAGAGATTTGCCTTTCTTCCATAACAACTCAAGCATTTTGATACGCTGTCCCACGCTTTTATAACAAACAGTATTCTTTTCCTAGATATGTTTGGCCAAATTCTCAATATTTTTATTTCCATCTCTAGAATTGTCCATTTGCTGCAGCAGGAGTTTAGGGTTGTGCCTGATTTCTATTGAGCAACTTTATAAAGGATTGCGATACTTTCAAATTTTCCTGCCAGTCCTGGTGCATGACTCAGCATAGTGCAAAACAACTCATATTCTTAGCTACCATTGCTGACCTTAGAGATAAAAGCGGTCGCTACCAGTAGGAGCTGTTTTATCCCTCACAGCATCAGCAATGTATTTATGCAGGAATTATATCTAGCCTGTATCAAGTATTCACAAAAGAGGAGATTATAAAGGAATCTTTAAGGTCACAAACGTGAGCTTTTCTTCACAGCCAGGGAGCTACAAAAGAATCTTTAAAAATAAGTGTGTAAATGTTAACAGTTTGACCATAACCCCATATTTTCTGATGCTGAAGCTTAGAGTACAACATCAAATATTATGAGCTTCATGATACAAACACAAGACTTGGCATCAGTGGTATTGTGGCAGTCCATTAAATTGTAGCATTTTATAATCAGGCATCTGGCATTCTTAAATATCCCACCCCCAGGCCTTGGACACTTCAACCTCAGTGGCATCCCACAGACATAAAGGGGGGCTCAGGCATGGTAGCCTGCCTGCATGGATCACGTTAAGTAAGCATGGTAACCTCCTGAGGAAGGAGGTTAAATTAACTAGCTTGGACAGAGGCTGTGCCAGCACTGCCACTGTATGGACTAGCCAGCATATGTCAAATCAAGACAATATTGGTCACTGAGCCACAAGGCCAGCTGCTCTGCATTCAGCTCATCATCTATTTTACAAGGATTAACAGCCCAGGATTACTGGAATGTCTGTTTATAGGTATGTACTCACTAAATTGCAGATCAAGTAAATTTTCTGTAAACATTTGGCTTCCTAGCTTGTGCGTTTGTCAAAAAACATCTTCATTAGTTGATCTAAAAGCAAAACCAGAATCTACAGAAACGAGGAATTTGACAGAAAATCCAGTTTTACTAGCAGAAACTGTTCTTTGTGTGTGTTTAAAAAGGTGTAAGTGCTTATCTCAAGCAGACTTTTTATTTTCTTCTTATTCTTTGGTAGTTTTCACAACACAGAAATGTAAGATTTGAAACTGTGCATGCATGTCCATATAGCAGATCAGATGCTCAGCTGGTACAAATCCCTGCTGTCAGTGGAGCTCTGCTGATACACCCCAGCTAAATGTCTGCTCTAATATGTCTCCAGACCCATGTGAGGAGGCTGCTTCTCACTATTAGACCACAAATGCCTGTAGTTGTCTGGTGGTGGCCTCCCAGTGCTGGAGTCAGTGCCATTGAGGCACCGTCTGTACATCTGCTCAAGCCCCTTCTGTTAGCCCTTTCATTAGTATGAGGATGGTCAGACTGTTACAGCATTGGAGACAAGAATTCAGTTGGATTTTAACTGGTTTAAGTATTTACAGACACAGAAGAGGGGTAAAATAATGTTGTGTACTCTCCGAGTTCAGGTCATTGGCAACCACTTGGGTTTAAAAAAAATCTTTTCCTCCAAAATGGTTGTCTCATAAGATATTTTATTATGAGGTTTCCCTGACATATATGGTGGTGGCCACTTCTGAAGGAAGGGTGACACACTCACTGGACCTTCAAGTAAGATCTAATATGTCAATTCTGGCATTTCTATCAACTATTGAGTGGTCCAGAGCATGAAATCTGTACAGTTACCTCTCTTCTGGTCATTTGTTCTTACTAACGGGTCCTGGGGATAATGAATACTTTAGCTCCTGTTTATAATGGATAAATGTTCTACAATAATGCCTCTCACTAAGAAAACATAATTTTAACTATGTAAGAGATTAAAAATAACTAGAGAAATATTGTGACAGATGGCACCGCTCATGCTGCCTTAACATTTGGGTATGTTCTGTTTAATGTTTCTTGCATTCTCCTGATTCAGAACAGAAAATCCAATTAAATTAAGCACGTAACATTTCTGACATTTTTTTCTTGCTTTGTTCCTTCTTTTGCTGATGAAATAATGTGAGTTTAATGCCCAGTTTAGATAAGGAATAGGAGGCCAGGGAAGTAATGTACTATAAGCATACATAATGAAGATTTTTCTGCCACGCTGTGAACTACTGCAGAGGGGGCAGCATGTACTTCAGTGGTTTTTCAGTCCTCCACCTCTTGAGGAAATGCAGTGAGTTGTGTTAAATTTGTGCTGATTTTTCTTAGGAAATATGACTAAGATTTCCCCAAGGGAAAAGTGGTTCACAACACTGAATTTGCGTAATATTTTCCTGTTTTTTTCCCCATTTTGGAGGTCTCCTGTCTGACTCTTAGGAAAGTGCAAAGGAGATGCCAGTCCATTCCCAAATTTCTATTCAAGCTGAGTTAAACACAGAGAAGTCAAACAAAAAGGGAGACCCATGTGTACCATCGGTAGACATGTCTGTTATGGGATTCTAGTAGACATGAAGTTTAGTTGCTTCCATCAGCTTTAAAATATTGTCTTTTCCCTCTCCTCTTTTCAACCCAGTTTCAAGTTTCTGTTGGAAGAACATATCCCAAAGCTCCATTTCAGTGTGCTATCGCTCTCATTGTCAATGGGTCTAGACACAGAGTCTTACGCTCTCAGAAACATCTCTGCTTCACAGGAGTGAGGCTACACCAGGGTAGCACCGAAGGTTGCTATCTACAGTGGCCACCACAAGTCTGCTCAGGTCACTGCTCAGGCATGAGCAGGGGGTCAGCAACCCAAAGTAGCTCTTATGGCTCTTTGGAGGAACTCATCCCCTCAGTCTTTTTACCAAATGAATTCCTATTTTAGGCTGCTTTAACTATTCTAGGACTGTATCAGTGCTTAGCTCTCTCTTAGATAACTACCTTTTAGATTACATTTGAGATCCACAGACATTTTGTATAGGTTCTTTCCTATAGGTTTTGGAAAGGGGATGAGTAGGAGGAATCTGGGTTCTTCTGAGTTGGACTAGCAGGCTACCACCAGACAAGTCTGCAGGTAGGAACCCTATATAAGGGTTCTTATATATTGTGTTTTGCTTCCACCAGCTTTTCCATGGGCATGATCATGTTATTCTTTCTCATGCTGTTGAACTCTTAATCCTTTGAACTAATCCCACAGGTGTCTAGAGGGCTACTAAAGGGAGTTAAATTAATGCTTTCTCTAGCTGGTGCCTTAATGCTGCTAAGTGGAAACCACCTCTCTGCTGAAAAGGAAATTTCTCACTGTGATTCAGTTTGGTTGTGTAAAGCAATCACTTGCTGCCTGCACCTTTTTAGTATGGGGAAATTAAGAAAAATCTACACACACAGCACAGCAAGGGTCTGTAATTAGTGCCATTCCCAAGAGGCCCATGAACTGGCAATGCACAACTTCTCTCTCATACTCGAGTCCTCCAGGGTCAGCCTGAGGAAACAGCCAACTAAAGGCTCTATGACCCAGGTGCAGCTTTTGTTGTGTGACAATCAGAAATTCACCCTGAGGGAACAGCTGCAATATCCAGCAGAGTTTGCTGCTGTAAAGTAACATCTGAAAACACTTCAGTCATTTTAGTCATTTTTAAATGTTTTCTCTCTACCACTCCCAGAGGAGAGTGAAATTTCATTCTGTTGTGTGAAGAAGAGAAAAAGATATGCAATAAATCACTTCCACAGGGAAGAAATAATCCTACATCTATAACTTCAGCTTTGGTCTCTAAATGTGTCCAGCTCACTTTTAAAGAAAATAGTACTCAGCATGAGTGAGTCTCTTCTGATTGCTATTTAAACAAATGCAACTGAAGGCTTGGTAACCATATGAAAACTAAATTCAAATTGTATTGTAACTGGACCATCTTCACCTTTTATGCTTTTGCTAGGTGTGTTTGTGTATGTATTCCTTAATAGACTGATAGCAGCACATCTTAGAAAGCTCCCTTCTTACAACTTGCAAGAACCAAAAGAAGAGGAGAGGGGTTAGGCTTAAAAAAGATTCAGTTAAGTGTTTTCTTTTGCTATTCCTATTGGAGAAATTCTTTATTCTCTAGACTTCCAGGCCATTTGTGTGACATGTCTATGCAGCAGATTCTGTTTTATTCTATCAAATCAAATGAAAAGGCAACCTGCAGAAAGCTAAAAATATATGGTCCCCCTCATGTGAATACAAAATTATTTCAAGATGGTACAAGCTGCTTTAATCTCTCTATGAATTTTTAATGTTTGCATATTTCTTCCCTAGATTGCTCTTGGAAGAAGAGTTAACTTCTTTTTAAGATTATATAGCTGATTTGCTTCTGTGTATGTTTGTTGCACGGGTGCCTTTCCTGGTGGATTGGCAGGACTGGGATTCTATAGCATGAGAGGTTAATGAATTTTTTATAATGTCCACAAAGGAAGAGTGATGCATGAGCAAAGAGTCATGAAAGAACAGATGGGCACAAAAGATCATGGGGCTATGGAATATCTCATAAAAGTCTAGTAAAGTAAGAAATTCTGCCTTGCTGCAGGGAAACTGCATAGCATCACAGATTCCTTCAGCTGCCAGGGCACTGTTGACTCATATTCCACTTGCCATCAACCCAAACTCCCAATATTTGCAAGAGGAAGACAGGAAACAATCTCTGCCCTGAACTAGGGAGGAGTCCTCACCACTGTAACTGCAGATAACCCAGTTCCTCTCTCCCACACAGACAGAGCTGTAGCAGAAGAGCCTCTGCCACTCGGCTCCACATGTGAATTTTCAATTAATACAACTTCAGAGAGAATCCTCAGCTGGGCTGCAAAGCTGAAGCCCATGCTTATCAGTGCTGCTTCTCTGAGCCCTTGCTGTTCATCAGCAGCCACTGTCTCCCTTGTGCCCAGGGAGTAATCTCCGGGGCAAGGGCAGGCATTTTGTCCTGTGGTTCAGCCAGCACTTGAAGCACAGAGGATGGCAGCTGGCAAATGTGTAATAGCCCCTATTCTCCCAAAGGCTTTTCATTGTGCTATACTATCGATAATAGCTGAAAATATTTTCTCACTGCATTTGTGTGTTCTTTCCTTACCCTCTTCTGTAGCTCTGTCTTCAGAAGCAATGGCAGCATGACTGGTACCCTAACACCTCTTCTTTGAACAATTAACTTACTGGAAATGTGAGTTTAGGGGAACAGCCATGTCTCACTCAGCCACTGACATATTTTCCTGAATAAGGGCTTCAGTCTGAGAAAGTCTTTTACATAAGCAGAATTAATCAGCTTGGTCCTGCTCTTGTGGTCATGGGGAGCTAAGCTTTTGCGTGGATTTCATGTGTTGTACAGAAGCTTCACTATGAAAAAACAATATGAGAGAGCACATGGCTAAAACTTCTTTAAAGAAGCAAATGTTATATTGCAAGTCAGCAGTAGTACCTTCCACTAACTACTGTGTGTTCAGGCAATCATTATTTTCAATCATTTCAATCATTATAATCCAAGTAAGAAAAGCAGACTGTTTCTTATCTGACTCTGGTTTGGTTTTAGAAGACTATTATATTTTTCAACCCTATTTCCCAATTCAGGTCAGCATCAATTATGTCAACCCCCCCAGGAAGAAGCTCTAGAATTCTGCAAAATGCCAAAGATAGGCATACCTCGAAATAATCAGGTATGGGAGATTGGGAGGAAAGGTATTTTCACTGAAGATCCAGTCAGGAGCATATCCCTCCTTCCTTTTAATGGTATTTATAGTTGCTGAGATGTTTTGAAACATAAAGTTTAATTATTACAGATACTTATGCATTGCACACAGTGTCAAAGCCATCAGCTTCTGCTGCCAATTTACTAGAAATAAAAACATCAGGTGAAACAGACCTTCACATATCTGCATAATTGTCTCTTTGCAAAGGATTCTTAAAAAATAGGTGTCAGATTCTTAGTGAATCTCATCGTTTACTCTGAGCTACAACATCTTAAGTTTTGTATCTGACTGCTGTCACAGTGATTGAAGTCAAAACATCCTGTTCTATCTCTTGTTTATGTGCTGCAACCAGCTTGACAAACCTATGCAACTTGAAACACAGCTAAAAACTGCTTTATATATGTGCTCCCTGGCACACTTGCCTTTCTTTAAGGTGGACTATACCAGTAATCTTAACTGACAGAAAGAAAGCTAGCATTAGGTCTGCAAAGGTTCAAAAAGCAGGAGGAAATACTTATTGATAAAACAAAAATACGTAGAAAATTTTCCAATTCGTTCTTCAACCATTATGATGGTGGTTCTGCAAGAAGGCAGTGCCTTCTCTGGCACACACACTGCATGGTGAGAGCTTTTTGAGAGGGGAGTGAGGAAGCTCAGCCTCCATGGGTAACTGGAGCAAGGATTAGAGCTGACGTGTGCTGCAATGTCCTGCACAGCAGTCCCTAAGTGCAGCCTGACACTTCTCACATGCTCCCTGCGGTGGTGCTTGGGCATTCCCAAGGAGAACATTACCCTGGCGATCTGGTGCTTTCCTGTGGCTGGTGCTGGCCTCTCCCTGTACCCTAATGGGGATCTTGGAGCTACTCAGATGCAACTATGTCTCATGATTGACCCATTTTGAAAACCAAGAAGAAATTTGGTATTCCAAAGTGACTACATCTACATGAGAAAAATTCACTATCCTTTTAATACAAAATTAAGTAGCCAGTTGTAATTTGAGCTGCTTACTTTTAACACATGAAGGAGCTGGGAGAGCAATCTGCTGTTACAAAGAACTGTCAAACACAGCAGAGGTTTCTGTGCTGATAACCACGTTCCTTCAAGCTGCATCCAAAGCGCTCCCACTTGGCAGAGGCACTAAGAGGATTTGATCCTGCAAAGTGTCGATCAGAAGGGGGATGAGGAATACGACTGGCCAGATCCTGTCCTTGGACCCACCGAAGGGATGTTCCTGCATTTTATTTTTCTCTTCCACACTTTCTCTCTCATTTGCAGGTGACTGATGCTCTCATTCCCACCCCAAATAAGAGCATTAGTAACCTGATGTCAGCCTGCAGATTGGTTTTCAAGCGTATGGAATGTAAATGACAGTTTTATTTTAAAGGGGGAGAAAAACACACATGTTCTTATCCATCTGATGGCTTGTCTAGACTACTAGAACTTGACTACTAGAACTAGAATGCTGTTTTCACAGTGGAGTTTGCTGTGTCTCTGTAGCTGTCTTCATGCATCGCTGTCACATCTGCTGGTATGTGCTAAATTGCTTACTCCTCTGTTGGAGTCTCCAGACTCCTGTCTGTTATATGGACCAATATTCATGGCTGTTTATTTGGACAGCAGTTTATGGATAGATGTCCGAACACATGGCAGTCATGCGGTTGCTACACAGCTTCGTCCTCTACCTTACTATAACAACAGGCTCTGTAAGTGGGGACCATTTTATTAACTCCGGTTTCTGCATATTAGGAAGTCTTAAATACCTAACGCAGACTGTGGAGATGGGAGAGGGACAGGCAAGGGTTACATATAGGCAGTTGAGATAAATTATTATCTGCAAAAGATATAAACTCATGCAAGTATGTAAAAGGAGTATTTGTGTACAAGACTGAACATCTAATTTCAAAGTGGTGTGCAAATTCCTGACAACAAAATAATACTGGCTTGCAAAATGCTCTTCCCAAGGAAATTAGAGGCTGTATTATTTGGGCAAGGATTACTCACTGGTTTCCTTAAAAGGAACAAGATTGGAACCAGGATTCTGCTATAAATCTTTATTCTTGTTGGTGAGAAAAGGTTCCAGTAGGAAATGCTGCCTTTCATACTGTTTGTAACTTAGGGATAATGCATGCCACAACAAGTAAGACTTCAGAGAGCAGAGTGAAACTTGTATGTACTAGTGGTATATAGATGCTTTACATCTCAGACTTTGTTCCTGCTTTAACATTCATGTGAAAACCCACTGTTAACTCATTTAGCATTTTGGCCTCATGAAGAATCTATGTTACTTGTTAAAATGCTTCTACATTTTCTTTCAAGCCTGATCATTTTCTGGTTTATTGTGCTCAGCCTTCTGTGATGAGTCTGTCCTCTTTAGCACAATATGCAGCCAGCAATTTTAATGTCTAAAGATCACTTAAGCTGACTTACCCTTTGAATGAATAAAAGCCTTGTTCTTGTGTCTGGGAACTTTGTATTCAATATCATAACATTTTGGTTTTATGTTCCATGTAAAAATTTTAATTGGAGTAGACTTTATGGTCAATTTTAAAATTATGGTGTTGGAAGATAATAGCAACATTATAATTTCATTATCCAGCTAAATTTCTTAAAAATAATGAGTTCAAATTTTTGTAAAGATTTCTCTGAGGTGTCGCACTGAGTAGATATGTTAGTCAGATTCAACAAAAGGGAAACCATTAATAAAACTGAACAGGGGACACTGTGCTAAGCAGAAGCTACATCCAGATAGTACTCCTGATATTTCAAAAGCCATTTCTACTACATTACTTAGTTCCTACTTCACAGAGTAGATGACAACTGATGACATTAACTGTAAAATATGAAAAGATGGCCCCTGGCTTGCACAGCTGTTCATCCAGCAGATGCTAGTTATGGATGTAAAAGGAGCAAAGAAGCCAAGATTTTCAGCTGCTTCAAAGGAGTCTGTGCTACAAATCCCCAAGAGTTCACAAGATATCTTTGCAGCAAGATTAGAGCCATAATATAGGAAATGCAGAAATCCACAATATAACTAATCCAATATCATTTGCACAGACAAGCAATTATTCTACTCTAGGCTTTGAAAATTAATATGTCTTCTCATCTCCATATAGCTCCTTGGTTCCTATTAACAAGTACAAATGTTAATTGTCTAGAGTGTCTAGGTATGTTGCAAATCTAACACTATAAGATCAGTATGTGTTTAATAAAATTGTTTTAGAGTTCGCAGAAGACTACTGAGAGCTAGAGGACCCTCAGACAGAGAAGATAGCTGCAAAGAGGAAAGATCTCCACTTTATTCTTGCGCACTGCATAGAACAAAAAAAATGGACTCTAACTGCTACAAAGAAGATTTAAGTTGAACATAACAAATATGATGTAATGATAAGAACATTAAGAATGGCATCAGACTGTAAGGTTGTAGCCTTGTCATCATTTCAGGTTTTTAAGAACAGCTTAGAATGACAAATCATTCTTAGCAATTCTTTAGGTATAGTTCATTCTGCCTAGAGGGGAAGAGAGGGACTCACTGACTTCTCAAGGTCCCGTCTAGAATTATTCTGTATGACCTTATGATATCACAGCTGCATATCTCTAATTTTTTTTCAGATTTAGAAGATACTTGTATTTGAAAGTGTTCATCAGAAAGAAGACCAGTATGTAAGATTTTAGGGGGAAGGCTTTATCAGCTCTATACAGCAACTAGAACCAGAAAGTTCCTGTAGAAATTTTGCTTCTATTGTATTGAGAGGATAAAGTCCCCATCTTTCTTATAGGTCCCCTTTAGGTGTTGGAAGGCAGCAATGTGGTCTCCTCGAAGCCTTCTCTTCTCCAGGCTGAACAACCCCAACTCTCTCAGCCTTTCCTCGTAGCACAGGTGTTCCAGACCTCTGATCATTTTTGTGGCCCTTCTCTGGACTCGTTCCAACAGGTCCATGTCCTTCCTCTGCTGAGGGCTCCAGAGCTGCACTCAGTACTTCAGGAGGGGTCTTACCAGAGCACAGCAGAGGGGCAGAATCACCTTCCTCAATTTTCTGGTCACAGTTCTTTTGATGCAGCCCAGGACCCGGTTGGCCTTCTGGGCTGTGAGGGCTCATTGCCAGCTCATGTCCAGCCTTTCATCTACCAGTACCCCCAAGTGCTTCTCCACAGGGCTGCTTTCAATCCCTTGATCCCCCAGCTGGTATTGATACTGAGGATTGCCCTGTCCTAAGTTCAGGACCTTGCACTTCTTCTTGATGAACTTCATGAGGTTCCCCTGGGCCCACTTCTCGAGCTTTTCTAGGCCCCTCTGGATGGCATCCCATCCTTCAGGTGTGTCAACCACACCACTCAGCTTGGTGTCATCCACAAACTTGCTGAGGGTGCACTCGAGCCCGCTATGTCATTAATGAAAAGGCTGGACAGTATCGGCCCCAGTATGGAGCACTGGGGGACACCACTTGTTACTGGTGCCCATCGAGGCATAGAGCTGTTGACCACCACTCTCTGAATGTGACCATCCAGCCAATTCCTCACCCACCGAACAGTCCATCCAACAAACCCATCTCTCTCTAGAGAGAAGGATGTCTTGGGGGATTGTGTCAAAGGCCTTACAGAAATCCAGATAGATGACAACTGTAGCCCTCCCTTTGTCCATGTATGTAGTCACTCTATCATAGAAGGCCACTAGGTTGGTCAGGCAGGACTTGCCTTTGGTGAAGCCATGCTGACTGTCTCAAATCACCTCCCTGTCCTCCATGTGCCTTGACATAGCTTCAAGGAGGATCTGTTCCATGATCTTCCCAGGCAGAGAGATGAGGCTGACAGATTGGTAGTTCCCGGGGTCCTCCTTACTCCCCTTTTTAAAAACAATACCCAAATATCATTCAGAACAGACACAAGTCTTCTTCTAAGGCTTGTATCAAAACTCATGTCATCATGAATGCCAAAACATCTCATTAAAAAACATTGAGTTGTTACAGTTTGCAGTGCATGAATCTCTACTGTTCACTTCATAAAGTAAAAGAATGGGCACTATCTCAGCTTCTATCTGGGAACATTGTGGTAAGGGAACAGGTTCTTATTTCCACTCAGTATGAAAATGTCACCTCTCACTAGCTATCATTGTAGACGGTGAGCTAGAAATTGGCAGAGCTCAGATAAGGGATAGAGAGTGCATTTTCATGGAAGGATTATTGCTGACAAGACAAGAACAATAAATTAGAGTCAGGAATAAAAGAAGACATTAAGGCCCCCATGGCACCATCTTAAAAGAATTCAATATCCTGAGATATCTCTCTTTCTACTCTATCTACATGCCATTTATAATCCAGACAAAGCAATATCTAGAAAATAAATGAGGTGTAATTTTCATGCTAATTATGCTAGATGAATTTATCCCTTTCTCATATTTATTTTTATATTGTGCCTTTAAAATATAAAAAGACAATAATATTAAAACACACAAATTACATTTTAACATTGCTTTGCCTTCTGCATTCTTTCTGTTTTGCATAATAATTCCCAGTTGACATTTCATCCTCTCACTAAAATTCCCAGATGACAGTTATTTATTCCCTTGGCCAAACCCTGGGGGTTTCTTTTCAATCCTTGCTCAACGAAACCTTGAATGAAATGGGAGGGTATTCTGAGCAAGGGCAGGAAGAGAAATTAGAAGGTCTAATATTTCACTTGTGATTGTGTAAATAAATGAAGTTAAGAAATTCACCAGTTTTACAATGATGTATGTGACAGTAAAGAATTGGACTGATTGGTAGCATTCATACAATATTATATGACATTGACCAATCCTATTTCATTTCTGCTATGTTTTTCTGAGGCAAATTAAATTCCAACCAGTTCTTGAGTCAGACCATAATCACAGCCATTTTAATAACATGTTTCATAAGAGGACCCACGTTGAAAATGTTGTAATTTATTTATCAGTGTTCTTTAATATTTCAGGCAGTTCAGATCATCATTTTTATTTATTTAGGTATTTGAGGATTTATTAAATATGCCCATCATCCTTTCTAGACGAGTCTACAAAACCAGCATAATGAGGAACTTAAGCTGAACTGATGTGTGTCACTACCAAATCTTCTTTCCCAATATGGCCCAGTAATATACACACCCTGTGGTGCCACTTTGCAGTCACAACGTTCAGACCCTGTTTGGAAGCAGGAAAAGCAAATTTCATACATGAGAGCTCTTCATGGAGCTCTCACCCAGGACTCAGAAAACTACAAACTCTTGAATTACATTTCCCAAAGGATCTATCTAGCAGTGGAAAACAGGAGGATAGATAAATTCCTACTGTAGCTGGAAATTTATATCATCTTGGGCCTAATAGGCTAAGAAAAACATGGGGAATTCATCCACATCCACAATGATGTTGAAAAAGTACTGAGTCTCAGCCAGAGACCTGGCTTATATCCTGCTTACATCTAAGAATAATCCTTGGCTGCATCTCATAAAGGACAGAAATGATGCAAGAGTTTATGTCAGTATATTTGCTGTTTATCCCATAATCTTTTTTCTCAGAAAGTGGTATCAAATCCTGAATCTACCAATTTCCCTGTCTAGATGGACCGGCACTGCATCTGCTGTGATGACGGCAAGTTATGCTACTATTTTCCTTTATATGGTTTTTTAAAGACATGTGCTGAAAAATCAGTAGTCATAGAAATTAGTCTAATTAGACTAGATTAAAATTACACTCCCAGAATTATTGCTGAGCCAAAGTTTGATGCAAATTTCTATTTCTGTTTTTTATATGCCTCATCTCAGCATCATGCCAATTTTCACATCTGTTCATGTTAAGACACCAAGACTATTAACACATCCTTCCCTTATTCTGAAAATAACCTACTTGAGACACAGCCTAATCCACAGCAGTACCAGAGCAAGCTATGAGAAACCCCGCACAGTGTCAAAGGTTCAGATGAGCAAAGCCAAATGAGCGTAGCCCATGACACGTCCCATATTATAGTTATCTTCATGTTTCATAGCAGTTTGAAATAGCACATAAGACTGCTGGCAAGGATGATATTGGGACTTGCTCATCTAACCAGTGGGCTACAAACAGATGTTGTGCATGAAATAGGAACTACTGCCATTGACACATCTCACATGCCAGACAGTGGGGCAAAGTGACTCAACCTGACATGAAGAGGAAATTGTGTGTGACATGTCCTTCGTTTCAATGAGTAACATGTCACTTCTGGCCCAACTTTTCATCTGAAACATCAAATGCTACTTGACAGAACATACATGTGACTTCTGGGGTGGTGAAAGTCTGATTATATATATATATATACACACCAAGTATAATGAGAGGCACAGTGACTATGCAGCAGGAAAACAAGATTTCTGCACTTAAATGTATTATTGGAATCCCTTCTCAGGATTTTAGTTTATTTTTTGTTTTATTACAATATGTTGGACTAACATTTCCTATAAACACTATCCACAATCATCAACAAACATATTCTAGATGGATAATTACCAAAGTGTAATTCTTTCTTACAAATCATCGGTTTGCTTCCAACAGCACTGTTTCTAACTGACTGGACTGAAAACATTGCTCTACATTGATGGACATGTAAGAGATAATAAGAAACTGTGTGAGAAGTGAGGAGAGGTGGTGAATTGTGCAGCTATATAGCTGTGACAACACCAGATATGGAAGTCTTCCCAGGTCCTTTGTCAGATGCTTCTGAACAATGAATGGTGCTTGTTCATGTATCTGGTTACACAGTGACAGTTTTCTTTTCCAAACTCATTTTTTAGTAATGACAAAATCATAGAGCTCAGAGACAGCTGGAAGTATTTCATAAGTTCCTTTCACAATACAATTTCTCCAGGTAAACAATCCTAGTCACCATGGGCTGAGTTATAATGATGTGAATGAGAATAGATTCCCTGTGTAATCATGCGTAGGTATAAACAGGCCCATCCTTTCACTCCTAACTTGTGAGTCTGTAGGATTCTTTGATGTGTACAGCACTGTGAAACAGGTTGACAACCAGTGAGCAAGATAAGGAGCTCAGTGCACCAGAATGTAGCAGCACCACATACAGCTCCTTGCAGACAGTATCTAGCTTAGTGTAAGATGTTTTGGAAGATATTTGCCTGTGAACACTTCCAAGTGAAAAAATTATGATTTTCTTAAATTTGTAGGCAATGTTCTAACTTCACACAAATAATTTAATCCTAGTGACCTTGCTTGTGTTATTCTGTTAAAACCACTAGAGACAGTAAAGAAAGAGGAATTGCCCCAGAACCTCTTCCTAGAACAGCCCTGAGTCTGAAATAAAGACACTCATCCAGCAAAGTAATTGATCGTGTGCAGAAATTCAAATAATTAAGAATCTCACTGGTGGACTCAGTGATCTTCTGTAGTTTACACAAAGCTTTGTGGGCTTTGCTAGACTTTATGTGAATAAAAAAAGCTCTTAAAGAGGTGCACTTCCTCCTAGCTTCTCAAATTAGAGGTTAGGAGAGAACAGAATGATTTCAGTTGGTAAGGATTAACATCTTGGCCAAGAGTAAGTTGCAAAATACCCACCCACCTCCTTGTTGCTCACTTATGGATGCAAAAGGCCTATAATAAACAGAGAAATCTGGGAAAGGAGGTCTCATGGCAGTGTAGTTTGTACTCAATAATTACCATTTTTCCTTGATATTTTGAATTATCAGATATTCCCAAAGCATATGCAGTAGAGAGCAAAGCAGATTTACAATGCTAACAGGAATTTTATTAGTGGTGACATTAGCAATGTGCATGTAGGCAGAAAGCAAATGGGTACCAAAATTGGGTGAAGATTTTTATTGTTAGTCATGCTTCAATGTTCCTCAAGGTTTTATTTCTCATAGTCAAATTTGCCAGTTCTAGTCCAGCTGCCAGGATTCAGGGCTTTAGTTCAGGTATCTGAAAGTGGTGGATATTGACTGCAGTAAACCTGAGTTGACTCTGAAGAAACCTCATAGGTCTGCCAACATGTTCAGAGACTGCACTAGCTTCTGAGTTTCAATGTTCTGCTCTTCTGTAGCTTACACTCAGCCCCAGCTGTTGCACCTCTCCATGGGCAAGTGTTCCTGAAGCTCCACAGCTGCTCTAACCATGTTCTTGTTGTAAGCTCCATCTGAGAAGAGATATATGGCTCCAGGACACACAACCCAGTTGTGTGGGCCAACCCTAATGTTGGCTGCTAGGAACTCTGCTACTGGTGATTCCCAAATCATATGGCTTTTGTGGCCACTAGCAAAAACTAGCAGGGAAATGGGAGAGAACATAATTTTCAGTGAGAAAGTGCAAGACCTAGAAACTGTGTATCATTTTCAAATCACCAGGTGTCAGTGTTTCTGAAAAAATTCTTTGAATTTTTTCTGATCCATGGGGAACTGAAAACATCAACATTGTAATCTGATACCAGATCTAATCCTAAAAAATGTAAACACCCAATGAGTCAGAAATCAAATCCATCAGACAGCTCTCCAGTTTTAACTTGCTCGATGCCAGTTACAGAATTTGGGCAGGTCATTAAGTCAGACAACTTTCCTTTGCTCTTTGTTACGTATTGACAAACTAAAGAAATATTTGAAATAATGAGATGTGCTGTCCTTTGGACATACATTTTATCACACACTCAATCCCAGCTTCTTAGACACCAACACCAATATTTGTTTTGAAACATTTTTGTGCAATGGGGGCATTAACAGCTGTTTATTTTGATTCTCTGGTGTCTAAAAATGATCACTGCAGAATTTCTCTTTGTTGGCCAATTGTGTGACCCATTTCTCTACTTAGTCCTCTACTTCAACAAAACCTGTGACAATATGATTATATGGACCTGTACTCTCTGCTGAATTTAGCTGAAATTTGCTCATGGATTAAAAAAAATTACTGGAAGGGAAAGGAAACACAAATAGATACACAGACAGCCCAATTGCTGAAGTCTTCTTTCCTCCTGAAGATAAGCTTTAGAACTGGTGATATCCCAGACCAATGTCGACCAATATGCCATGGGAATGGGTCTAAGTGCTTGAAGCATGATACTGTATTCCCTTAAAATCTTACAAGTGGAGTCAACATTGCAGAGCACTTTCCCAAATAGGAAAGTATTCTGTGAAATATCTTAATACCATGTGCCCCTTGAAATTCAGTTGAAGCTTTTAAAAAGAGATAGTCTAGAAAAATGAATGATAAATACAGTAAGAAGTACAGAACAGGAACCATTTGCCAACTGGAAATAGCACAAAGGGAACATCAGCCTATGCCAGTCTGCCTAGGTCACTGCTCCTTGCAGTGAAATACAGCAGCAATTTACATCTGTCACCATTTATAGAACATATTAAACTACAAAATAGTCTTGAGGTAATGTATAATGATTTCCCTCCTCTGTTAAAATTTGCTTCGAACAGCTGCCATATAGTTATTGTTTTAATAACTATAAGCAGCAGATTAGAAATTACCCATGCACAGAAATAATTGTGCAAGTTGAGAAATCATTTTATCTTTCTGAATTAGCAATGAAATATTAACAAAAACTTCTCAGCATGTAACAGTGCACTGGTTTGGGCTGGGACAGAGTTAATTTTCTTCATAGCAGCTCATAGGGTGCTGTGTTTTGCATTTGTGACCAAAACAGTGTTGGTAAGGCACTGATGTTCTGGCTATTGCTGAACAGTGTCAAGGCCTTTTCTGTTTCTCACTCTGCCCTGCCAGCAAGTAAGCTGGGGGTGCACAAGAAGTTGAGAGGGGACACAGCAGGACAGCTGACCCCAATTGACCAAAGGGGTATTCCATAGCATATGATGTCATGCTCAGAAAGAAAAGCTGGGGGAAGAAGGAAAGAACACTTGGAGTTACAGTGCTTGTCTTCCCAGGTTACACATGATGGAGCCTGGCTTTCATGGAGATGGCTGAACACCTGCCTGCTGATAGGAGTACTGAATGAATTCCTTATTTTGCTTTGCTTGCACGTCCAGCTTTTCCTTTACCTATTGAACTCCCTTATCTCAACTCACAAGTGTTTTCACTTTTGCCCTTGCAATTCTCTCCCGTGTCTTAGTGCAGTGAGCAAGCGGCAGCCTGGGGCTGATCTGCCTGCTCCATGGGTTAACCCACAACAAGCAGTTTTTAGTCCATTCATCTTGCTAAATTGACTCAACAGCATGTTTTCAGCAGTCTTAGAAACAATTTTTTGGTTATTGAACAAATCAGTGAAAGAGGAATATGTACTCTAGGTGTGCCATGAAGTGGTCATTGAAAGAAGCTGGACTGCTTCACCGCATTCCTGCTACATACTATGTTAGATCCATGGAAGATTCATAAACCTCCTTCAGTAATTGGTGGCTGATGCTTCTATTTTGCTTATACTAATGAACTATCTCACAATGTTAATAAATCTATCCAGTTAATAAAATACATGAAGAGATGTCTTCAAGACATGGGTAAAAATGTTACTCTGCCTGCATTTGGTTGCCCAGCAGTAAGTACTGCTTGTTAGGGGAAGAGGTGCATTAGGGGAAGAGGTACATTATGAGAGTAATATATATGCTCTGATGAAAAGATCAGAGACAGACTTGATGAAAATCACGTTAAACAGACAGGGGCTCATGTCATGCTGGGTTCCCAAATCCTACTGAATGTCCAAATAAAAGCAAGGACATGAGTTGTCCTTTGAATTTCTTTTTCTTTAATGTGGCCTCCTTTAGTAAGTCTATGTTGGACATGACTGACCCTTTAGGTTGTGGAAGTGGAAGAGTGTTTGGCTGGTGAGTCCCACAGCTGCTCCGTGCAGTCTGCTGCAACTTGCAGGCTGAGTAGCAGAATTGGAGGCAATTCAGGGAACAAGAGAGTCATGAATTTGGGAGGAGAAATGGTCTCAGGAACTTGAGCAGAAAGATTTGGGCTTCGTTCCTCATCACTGGGACATCTGTATGTTAGGTGTTCCAAGAAACAGTCACAGAATCACAGAATCACCTGAGTTGGAAGGGACCTTAAAGGTCACCTAGTCCAACTCCCTTGCCATGGGCAGGGACATCCCCCACTAGACCAGGTTGCTCAGGACCCCATCTAATCTGGCCTTGGACGTTTCCAGGGATGGGGAATCCCAAGGAAGACCCAGAAACATTTCCTGAACAGCAGGGAACCTGGCTTTCTCTAGAGTTTTTTGTGCTGTAATTCTTTCTTGGCTTCATTTCAATAAGAATGGAGGCATTAGCCCAAAATATCAACCTGTGGCAAGGACATTCTCCTGGATGTAGGAACTGCCACTGCAGACATCCTTAACCCGAGGAATACCTGAGATGGAGATCTACTGAATGAACACATATTCAAATGAAAGTAGGACAAAATCATTGTCTACACACAAAGTTCAACTTTTGAGCTCTGCTATAGCTCTAAAGAGACATGAAAGCTAAATACAGGTTGTCCATACATGTCTCCCTCTGACACTTCATACTGCCTGAGATCTGCTTCATCTGCTCTGAAACCCTGTGGAGAACAACCTCCACATCCAGGTCTCTAGTCAGCTAAATTAGCACTGCCAACTCCCTGGTGGAGCAGGGCACCCAGTGTGAGGGGGGCAGTGCTAAAAGGCACAAATGCTAAAGTTTGGGGATCCAGCACAAAGGGAAACATCACAGCCCCGGTAGGAAAATGTGGCAGAAGCCAGGCTGGAATCTGGTCAGTCTGATTAGACTGCCTTCCAGATCCTTTACATTCCTCCAGGCAACTACTCTTGCTCTACTTGCAGGATGTGTTTATTTCATAGTAATTTATCGTTTGGATTTTCCATTTTTCATCCAATCATAAATTCTTCATAAATAGGATAGACAATTGTCAGATTGCACTTAGCTNAAAAAAAAAAAAAGAAGATGGAAGTGAAACTGCTGGATTGTCCCCAGACTCACAGCAGAGAGACAGCAAAAGGTCCTCAGTGGTTCGATATCCTTCCTCTGAGCTGCCTGGGGAAGCACTCAAGAACAGCTCCTGTCATAGTAGTTTCAAGCTTATCTTTGGGAAGAAGCCTTCTTTGTAATTTTTGCTTTCTCTTTTGATTTGTTCTTGCCCAAATGCCCGTGATATTGCTACCAAGACTTTACAGTGCTCCCTAAGGGCAAGAGCTAATACAGCCATAGTCATTTTATGCTGGGTGAATGGCCAATTGTTCACACTAGAGAATTTTTTAATGCTCACTAATAACAGCCAAAAGCATTTAAAATAGAAAAAAATCACTTGAAAGCTTGTCATTTTCTGCCAAATACTTTACACAGAAAAATAGATTTTGTTAATACCAGTTTTCCCAAGTGTCTCAATTACCTGAAAACTCTACTTAGTTTAAATGCTACAAGCAAATGTAAGAAAGAAATAAACAGTGAAAGCTGCCAAAACTAAAATGGAGAAATCTTACTGTAACTTCTGGATAGCTCACCCAGTCTCTAATGCTTGAGCCTAGGGAAGGAACACCTGGACACTTGTGCTGCACTTGTTCATGATTGTTACCTGCTCCCAGCTTGATCACAGCTCTGAAAGCACTCACTGAAGGGAAACTGTTCAGCTAAGCAATGTTGGGCATGTACATAAGGGTCTGTGTGAAAAACCAGAGGCTGGTGCTTAACAAGTACTTTAATTTGGCAAGTCAGATACTGGAAAAAGGGAAGACTTCATTTTCCTTTGAGCATGAGTGATTCTCATCACATCCAATCACCCGTGAGGACTACCCACCAATTTGGACCTGGTTTCTCTGGCTCTACTTTTTGCAAAAGTTCAGATCAAGGCTTAGACTCTATTCTCCTCCTGGTCAAGCCATAACAAAGCCATCATTGACCCCTGTGATGACTGCACACGCTACCACACTGAATCACTACCTCAAAGAATTCTTTAACAGCTGCTCACAACAACAAGGACAAAGGTTGCCAAAGGTCAACATGTTAAGCTCTTGTATCAGTTTGCTTTGGTTTTACTTCACATATGAGGTCCAAGACATAGGGTCAGCAATCAGATGAGACCTGCCTCAACATGGGAAAGTACTCTAGCCACAGGCACAGTTCTGTAATAGAAGTCACTCTGATAATGTATGTGTAATGAAAGCAGAATATGACTCCCATAGGGAGTTCTCATGTAGGCAACGAGAAGGCAACTTCCTTGCAACAGCCAAATCATGCTTGCTTTTTGACTTGTGTAATTCCACTTAATTAATAAAGCAAGCAGGATTAGAGCCTTGGTATTACAAAACAGACTTTGTATTTCATTGACATATGCCTGTAACAGCAGCCACAAATCATCTGCCAGTTATTAGGCATTCTTGTGGATCTCTCGACACAAAATTGGCATACCTCAGAGAAGGATGAAGCTAATGATCAACATAGTATGTATTTATAAGAAACATAACCAACTGCTTTTCTTTTTAACCAAGAAGATATTTTCATTACCCATTTTAAATGTTACAGATTGAATCAGTTAATTTCTGCATAAAAATTCAGTCTAACCCACAGTCTAAGCAGGGTTGATTTTCTCAGACTGATAAAAACAGTGGAGCTCTGGAACCTTCTGTGGGGAGGATTCCACAGCCTTTGAAGATCCAAAGTTTGTTGCTTTGACACAGGTTCTTAATCTAAGACTTCAGGCTACAGGATGAAACAGCCTGGTAAACTAATTTTCTGTGTTTCTATGGTGGGCTTGTTTTAACCTCACTCATGCCCAGCCATTGCAGTTCTAAGGAGTGGCATAAAGCAAACCTGCTTCCCAGATCTGAGGATCAAGTGCCCATTCACAGGTCAGGGGGTAGGGTGTCGACTGCTAATACCCGTACTTGAATTTACTCTTTGGGATTTGTAGCAATTCTACATTTTTATTTGTTCAGCTGAGTTAATGTAATCTTAATGTGCCTTATTATTAGCTTTTATTATAGCGGGTTATTAAGGAGTTATGATTACATGGGATAGAAAAGCTCACATTTTAGGTAAGTACAGTCTGTCTAATATACTGAAATTTGCTTTCTGTTTCCTGGATTTGACAAATGTATGTCAGGTCTAGTCTCTGGATGACATTTGGCTCTTGCACAGAGGTTGCTGTACTAGTTACATACTAATACAGAATATGTAGTACATGCAGTACTCTGTTTATGCTGCTATGAAATATAAAGCAAAACACCTACATATGTTACATGTAGAAGTAAAACTATCAATCATAGACAGGTGTCCTGCTGAATATTTATAGAGACCAACTTGGCTTTCTAAATTTTCTTACATTAGTAGTAACAGGGTCAATAACTTTCCTATGTTTATTCAGTATAAGCAAAATGCTCTCCTAAGAAAAGGACCAACAAAACCTTGTGTGGGCTGCTCAAACCCTGAGCAAAACCTAGTTTCAAGAATTAAGAGTTAGAGGGAATGTGTTGTATACTGAGCCTCTGCAAAGCATGAGAGTAGCTGTAGGGATGCCTGTGCAACACTGAGAGCATTTGTTGCAGGCTCTGCAGGCACACTTGAGCATCATCTCATCTCCCTTGGTGCACAACTTTGCAATAAAACTAAGCTAGGAGGAGCTGTGGACTTCCCCGCAGTAGAGAGCCCTTACAGAGAGATATGGATAGACTGGAGACATGGGCAATCACCAGCCACGTGAGGTTTAACAAGAGCAAGTGCTGGATTCTGCACCTAGGACAGGGTGATCCTGGCTATACATAAAAAATGGGGGATGAGAGGCTGGAGAGCAGCCTCACAGAAAGAGATTTGGGGATCTGGGTTGATGGTGAGTTGAATATGAGTCAACAATGTGTCCAGGCAGCCAAAAGGGCCAACAGTATCCTGTGGTGCGTTGAGCACAGCATAGCTAGCTGGTCGAGGGAGGCAATTGTCCAACTCTGCACTGTCCTGTGTGCAGTTTTGGGTATCTCAATGTAAGAAGGACATCTAACTATTAGTTAGATAGTTAGGACATCTAACTATTAGAGCAGGACGAAAAAGATGGTGAAAGGTCAAGACTTCTGAGGAGTGGCTGAGATCACTTGGCTTGTTCAGCTTGGAGAAGAGAAAGCTGAGGGGAGGCCTCATTGCAGTCTACACCTTCCTTAAGAGAGGCAGTGTAGGGGAAGCTGCTGATCTCCTCTCTCTGGTGACCAGCAATAGGACACGAGGAAATTGAATGAAGCTGCATCAGAGAAAGTTCAGATTGGAAATTAGGAAAAAGTTCTTCACAGAGAGGGTGGTTGGTCACTGGAACAGGCTCCCCAGGGAAATGGCCATGGCACCAAGCCTGCCAGAGTTTGAGGAGTGTCTGGACAACTCTCTTAGTCATATGGTTTAGTTTTAGGTAGTCCTGTGAGGAGAGGGAGTTAGACCTGATGATCCTCATGGGTCCCTTGCAACTCAAGATATTCTATGATTTTACAAGATGACCTTGAAATGTGAAATGTATCTCAAATTTATAGGCAATTTAAAGACAAGAGTCTAAGTGCAGAATTGTTCATTGAAGTCCACAGTGACGCAGACTCCAACCACAGGGTGGTAGTACCTGTGCCACAGCCATGGGGACACTAAAAGACCTTAATGGCCTTGCCCAGCCTCACCTGTGGCTTTCACCCACACCCTGACCATGGCCCAGGAGCCCTGTTTAAGCTCAGCTCTGGGCCTGCAGTCTCAGCTGGAGCTCCGCTGGAAGAGGTCTGGTCTTCAGCACAGATGGATCTGGCTCCCCCAGCTTCAGACCTGCTCTTGACCTGCAGGCTGACCTTGTAGTCTGACCTCAGATCCCCTTGATCATCAAGGACTTGTCTGGTGATCTAGACTCTGGGCTGACCCTGGCCAGGATCTTTGGGTCAGCCTCTCTCAGATACTGTGGGGTGGGTGCTGGTGAGGCCCTTGCCCAGCCAGCCCTGTTATCCCCCAGCTCCCCATCCTGCATGGGGCAGCCAGCCCTTTCTTTGCCCTGACACCTTCTTAGAAGGTATTTGTACCCTTGTATGGCTTGGTTTTGCTTGATGTCAGTAAAAGACTGATGTTTAACATTTTTCCCCATGTTAATTCATGGATAACCAAGTTTGATAGCTCCACTTTGGAAGGATGGAAATTGTATCTTCTGTACCAGTGTGGTACAAAATCCCAGCTTTTTTCTGCTCCAAGGGCAAGCAGGGGGTGCAGCTGAAGCCTTAGTTTGGGGATAAAAAGGACATCCAAAGTCATCCACTTCTTATCTCCCTCTTTGAGGTGCAAACTGATTGCAAGAAAATAAAATACATTAATTTGTCTGTTACTGGTAAAGCTGCTCTTTCCTGTCCTGCAGCAAGTTGGCTATAGACATCCAGGCCTATGACAGCTCTCACCTGGATTATTTTTCTTTATTTGTGCCAGAGTAAGAGGCTCAGTTGTATCAGCTTTGATGGGGATGAGAGATGGCAGACAGTTACGAGGTAGGACAAGCCAAGGGGAGCCTATTATGTCAGTACTCAGCAGTTTGCTCTGGTAACTTGCACTCAGCTCTACAACATGGTTTTGATGCTGTTCTTAACAGGGTAAATGTGTAGGGCAATTAAAAATCATTTTCTTACAGAAAAGCCCAGGAAAAGATGTGAGCATCCTGCATGCTGCAGTCCCAAGAGCTGTCAGGAGTCTAGCAAAAATGCAGCCTTCTCAAGTTCTGAGACACCTTCTCTCCCAAACAAGGAGAGCCTAATAGATAAGGTTGTGTTGATATGGGAAATCTTGGTTGTTCCTTTTCCTCTGAAAATAAATTAGGTTTGCCACTTATATTTTCCAGTTATTTAAAACTCTTCCTTGTATTTTTTGGAGGTTTTTATCAAGTTACTAGAAAACAACTTTTTCTGTGCCTTCAGTCAAAACACACACAAAAAATTGTATTGCCAAAGACAAGGGAAAAATTGCTCTGTCTTGTTTGTCAGCCTCTTACCCCAGATATTGGGTTTTTTCATAAAACTTTCCACCCTATTAAAAGTTATTTTCTCTTTGAAGTTTTGATAATAAAATGTTCATGAACTTTGTTCAATGGTAAATTTCACTGTACCTCCTACCATCTGCTTCACTGCAAAAGATTTTCCCCTCTGTGAAGGCTAAATATATAAACACAGAAATGCAGATTTCGTGTCAGCAAGTTCTCCAGAGATTGGGAACTATTTGCATGAGCAGGGACTGTTAGCTTGATTGTATCTTAATATTGAACAATCCCTAAATTGCTGGTTAAATAAAGCCAGGCAAGATACAGATAGACTGATTTTTATTTATATAATGTATATAGTTAAATAATATAGCATCTGAAGGGGCTGGGAGGGCTGGGGGGCAGGGGGTTTGGAACTCGATTATCTTTAAGGCCCCTTCCAAACCAAACCATTCTATGATGCCATAAAAAATCATTTATTTGCTCTGGCACCTAACTTATTTATGGGAAAACAACTTGCTGCAGGAATGAGAGGTGGAATATTGTGAGCTCAATGCCCCTCACTCAAACAAAACATGCTGAGGACTTGCACTGTAATGTACACATGAAGCAGGAGTCAGTGTAGAAAGAGTAGGGCAGGGAAAATGTGATTTAGTCCCAAAAAGAAGTTTACCTGACATGGACACACAGTATTTGGAAGAAGGCAAGAGTTATCTTACCTGACCTTAGGGACAGCTGCAGAACAGCCTTGTTATATTCCCCAGAGTCTGAAACCTGACCAGGCACAGCTGATGTATGCTGAGCAAAAGAGAATGGTTTCAAAAGTGACACATCGTGCTAGGCACCTCATCTGAGTCTCAAGAATCTTCTGTTTGCTCAGTGCCTGAGAGCAAGTATGAGACTTATTTAGTCAGTTACATGAAAACCTGGACTCTAGGCTCAGTCTAGCAACACTTCTACAACTGCTGAACTCTGTATCTGTGACTAATTGTCTTCCTTGTTTTGTGATTGCTCAAGGTAGTAAAGTCAAGGATGTGTTTGCAGAACTGAAGCTCAACAATGCAGAAGCTGCATTGACTGACAAGAGAGGAAGAAATTAAGCCTGATCATTTTACCTACGAAACTACTCAGAAAACATGCATGCTTGATAGAATACGTGGTAATTAAATGCAAGTGCTGTACTGAACTCTTTCTCTGGAGGAAAATAACTTCTCAGTTTGAGAGATTTGCCACATGAATAGTTTACAGAATCTCTCCTTTTCTATTTTGTCCTTTTGCTGAAGTGGTGACTTACAACAGAAGTAGACAACTCAATCTGTTGATCTGAGAGCATTCCACTTCGATATCCACATATACCAGGTATATGAGACAGTCATCATGGGAAAAGTTAATAAAATGTATTAGTCCATGTTTTAGGAAGCCCTAAGGAATGGTTAGTGTGAAAGCTTGTCTGCTCTTTCTGATTTAACAGTTGTTTACATGCCTTTGGAAACTTTCAAAGGCTTGCTATCATAATAGGCTACATCAAATTGCTGGTCTTCAGTACCCTTAAAAGCATCACTCATAGTGCAATTACTTGGCTTGATTTGGTCTGGTAACAAGTAGAAATGGTAATAACTGCTAACCAATAAAGCCCTTCCCCAGTATTGCACCTCTGCTGTCCTGATGTCTGACTTTGCACTGTGCTACCTGATCACTCACCAAGGCTGTGGAGCACAGTGCCTCGCTCTTGGGGGAAATTCAGACTGGGAAATTGAGGTAACCTTGTCACTGAAACTTTTTGTAGTACCACTACAGTCCTTGAGAACCCTGGAGAATCGTACTAACAAAATCCAGTCTGACTGGTAAATGTTTGCGATGAGAATAGATTTTCATTCTACACAGAGTTTCTTCCTGGTGCTCCAGAAACAGGCTGGTCACACAGAGAGGCAGAAGCAAGAAACATCCTTCCTCTACCTCCACTGTGATAGCTAGATGGTTTATGGGGTAGAGTTCTGCATCTCACGGCTGAAGAAACATCAGGATACTTACTGAATGCAATATGTATCTTAGTATGATTAACAGTCTGTTCCTAACAAGCATGCAGAAAAGAATGAAATACTGAGCAGCTCATCCTGTATGCTACAGCCCCCTCTAACCAAACTTTTCCACAGGCAAAGGAGGAGCTGCTTATGAGCACGTAGAGCGACTGAAGAGTTCGTGTGCTTTCTGTCAATGAAACCTGTCTCTGAAGAGAAGCAATGGTTGGAACACTAAATGCTGAAGTGCAAAATATTTCTCATGGTATGCAGGTCCTCCATAAAAAAAATTACATTATTTTTCAGTGAAAGAAGAGATAGTGGATTAAGAATAGAAGATAAAGAATGAAAGAAGTGAAAAACAAAATTTCAATGTTGACCTTTTGCAGACAAGGATAAGCATCTAAGGGTTTTCAGTGATATGTATTTTCTGTGGGCTGTTATAAAAACACTAAATGTAGAGTCTTTTGTGTTTATACCAATGTTTGGAAGAAGCACCATGTTTTACAATGAATCATGATCAGAAAACAACTGAATCTGAGAGATTTGTGAACGTTGCTGTTTGAGATACAAAGAACCAGATACGTTTTTCCCCAGACTTTATCAGCTTTATTTTAAGTGATGAACTTGCAATGGAGGAAAGGGAGATTTTTAATTTCTAGGAAAAAAGCATCTTTAACTTACATCAGTGTTTCCCAAAAAGGTCACAGATTTTCCCAGGGTAAAATCCATGTGCTTTCATGGGCATTCTTCAGTGCTTCTGTGGTTTTGTGAGTGAGTGATAGTAATGTTCACTCTTCTGCTTTTTTGAGAGACCAGTAATCACTCATCTAGACTTATTAACACTCATTTGCATTCATTATGTTTTCAGGGCATCTTTTTCCTACTTCCACAACCACTCTGTTTGAATTCTGCTATGCAACAATGTTTTTTACTTTGACAGGAGGATTACTGAGGCATAAAATGAAACATCAAAGCACCAGGTGATATGGATTCTCCTCTGTTTCATTCCTGTTCGAACAATCTTGTTTTCTGTGCTATTTAATTGCTTCTCTGTGGTGTTCTGCACCAACCAAACTTCCTATAGAACTAATTTCAATGTACGTGAGGGGTGATCACTGAACTGAGCTCCCGTTGCACCACTGAATC